>CM046432.1:46816160-47138364 GCA_025506505.1 Flaveria sonorensis | reverse complement strand
ACCTTTCAAACGCTTCTATATATGCTGCCACAGTAGTTTGTTATTTGAGACGATGTAAGTGATTGGGCCAAGAACATAACAACTATCCATTCATCATATCTTAAAACTATGACTAGAGATTAAATGGAAGAAGATGAGGATAGTAGTGGCTGAAAGATTAAATGGAAGAAGATGAGGATAGTAGTGGCTGTTAGGATTTCATTGTAACCTAGCATTTGGAAGAAGATGAAGATAGTTTCTACAACTACTCTTTCTCTCTACCTAACCCTAAAGCCACGGCTGCTACCACCTGGCCACGACACCATCGCTACACTCATCGCCACCACACCAATACCACCAAACACCACACCACTGCCGCCACTACACCACCAACACCACCACATCAGATCTAAAAGTTGTATATCACGCAACCGCGTGTGTAATTAGAGATTGGATCTCATTTTTAGACCTTCTTGTCTGAGGATTGGGGGTTTTCGGATCTGTGTGGAAGTGTTTCCGAGATGGCAATTTTTCGTCAGAATCAGGCCAAAAAGTTGTATGGAGATGTGGGCGGAGACGGTGGCGGCGGCTGCGATGGTGATAGTGGCGGCAACATTGAAGAACGGTAGGCCAGACAGTAGCCTGCTGATGCTGGTGGTACTAAAAGCATAATGAGAAGTAATGTTTGCTACATTAATCTCCTCATAAACCGTCATTGGTTTTAATATATAATATATATATATATATATATATATATATATATATATATATATATAAAATATGGAGTGCACTTTTAACTTTTGTTTTTATTATCATGAATAACATAATTATAATATATTATATTTGATATATATTTATTTTCCGTTGATATTGCTTTATGTTTTTGTCACACTCTTAAATCCACCGGCGGGGTTTACGCGAGGCATATAACAAACCAGTAGGTCAGACACGGTCATATCAAATGACACTACATGTGATTTAAAATAAGTGTTTGATCATAATTAAGTGTAAAACACAGTTTTTAATGTAATCAATGCGGAAGTGTAAATGTTTGCAAAACCATATGAAATAAATACGCAAGACAAGACCCTCAATGAAAGTAGTAAATGTAAATGAATTTGTATTCAAAGATATAGATGATGCATTGATCACGTATATGCAACCCTAGCCTCAAGCATGTTTGCGACTTGAGAAAACAAGATAAAGTGGTCACCATAAGATAGTGAGTTCACACTTATAAATCAGTAAATATGTTTAGTGTTTGCAATGTAAAAGTAAACTAAGATATATCATAGGTAGCTAGCCTATATGTCAAGTTATTAGCATTTCAAAGCCAAAGTGTCTGTTTGTGAGTTGGTTTCCTTCCACCACGTCTTATCGCAAAACAATGGCAGGTGTTTAGATCAATTAAACACATGTTCGACATCCAATCAAATTAGCACGACTAACGTGGGTGGGGTTTGTCGTGCCAAGTAGTATACTCAAAATTAGTTTCTAGTTCTTACTAACGTTTGAGAATGTGTGGACTTGTGTGATATGTTCACTACAGTAACAGACGATATACCAATAATACTAAAGACCAGATAAAATAATGCATGGTTCTCCCCTAAAAGGAAAGTAAGTAAAAGTGAGCCGCCTTAGAATGCATAGGAAAAACATGAAGTGTAAAAGCCGAGAGCTAATCGTTACCTAGCAAATATAGGTCTGTGAGTGTGTGTACATAATGGTCAAACGAACCCCATTGTATCCAACAACATAAACTGTTAGTGTGTTGTGTGTGTACATAATGGTAAACGAACCCCATTGTATCCAAACAAACATAAACTGTTAGTGTGTTTGAGTAATGTTTGACAAGTTTGACAAATTTGACTTTTGACTAAAGTTTACCAGATAGACCTAATGACCTATTGGTGATTCAAATAAGTAAAAACATATTTAGTCATGCTCCAATAGTTTAAATATTGATTCATATAAAGTTTCATGTCAGAAATTATTTTGAAAAGTTTTGAATTTTGGAAAGTATGACCCCTACACGTGTTATCCGTTTTTCAAAACTATGAAGCACATCAATAAGCATCTCAACTATACATGTAACACATTCAACAATAACCAAAAATTTTACATAACCTAGAAACTTCATCATGCTCAAAGTTTTCTAATTTAGAAACGCAAGAACAGAAGTTACACCGATTTCATCAAAATTTTCTAACATTTCTGTGATCATTTTAACATCAGTCACATCATCATACCACGTTATACACATATCATTTTCGACATTCATCACACAGTTTCATAAAAGTTTCATAAATAGCTAGCATGTTCATACGAATCATTTTTCACAACTTAATTATTCGTAATTCATTTTAGGTTCTAAACATCATAAACAATCAAACACAATCATCAAACATGCATAGAACATCATCTATAAACCAAACTACCCAAAAAGTTTCCTTTACTGGAAAGTACCCAAAATCCGAATCGATTTCAAAAGCTCAAAACATGAACTTTATCCACTAGAATCAACTAACATCGAGAATCATCAATCCAATCTAATTTCATCAAAATCATACAAAAAACATCTTAGTATTACATACTAACACATAATCAATCATTAATATCAATCAAGTTTTAAGTTTGACTTGTTTGGATCATCAAAGGTTTATGTGTATCATGAAAAATCAAGAATATGAAATCAAAAATAAAAAAACTTACTTGAATCATGTGATGGATGATTGCTAACATGTTTTGATGTCAGAACCATTGTTATCACTTCCACTTACAAGAATTAAAACCAAAATGTGTGTGTGTGGGTTGTAGATTTCACAAAAGATAGAGAGAGATGAGGAAGATGGTGACCAACTATGGGGATTAGGGTTGGGTTTTTACAAGAAGACCCCGTCATTTTATAAAATTGTTTCATCGCTATGCGATTGAACTTTTTTTACACCAAAAACACCAAATGCTCACATAATATCCAGTAAACATTAATAACATGAAATATTATTTATTTTCTAGTTTAAAGTCATTTTTATAATAATTAGGCTCTAAAAGCTGAAAATGCGTGAAAACGCGCAACTGCCAGAAAATTCATAATTTTCACAACTGAGCTAGATATTTAGTCATGTAATCATATAACATATAATTTCACACAAATTATGATTGTTTGAAAACTATTTTGATATATCACCAAATTCAAGGAAGACTCATGTACGATTCGGTAATTCTCTGAATTACTGTTAAGTGGAGGTTCGTGAATGTTTGCGTAATAATAACGCATTTAAGTAAACAAAATTAATGCATGAATATATGATCGGAAAATATTGTTCATGTTGATCGAAAAGTTACCTGAAAATGTCGAATGTCACATCATCTACTTGTTGAAAGATATTTAATCCCGAAATTTATGTCCCGTCATCTCCTTGTTGAAAGATATTTAATCCCAAAATTTAACTAACTCCAGTAAAAGACAAATGGAAATTTTCTGATTGTCACATCATCCCCTTGTTGAGGGATTTTCACCCCAAAATTCTCAACTGGTAACTTTGGCGTTTGATGGCGCATCTTTGAATAATTGCGGGTATTTGTTCTTTATTTGAGGCTCGCGTTCCCAGGTAAACTCAGTTCACGCTTAGAGCTCCAACGAACTTTGGCAATAGGGATACAAATATGCTAGAGAGTTTTGACCACTCGGTCCATGATTCAAACTAGTTCCTCAAGAAACACAATTGTTCATCACATGTTTCTCATCTAACAGTACGACGAGTGTCTCATCAGACAACCATTTCTTCATGTTTGAAAAGTGAAACACGTTGTGTACTCCTCTGAGTTCTTTAGGCAAATTGAGTTGTTAAGCTATTGGACAAAACCCTTTTGACAATCTCAAAAGGTCAACGTAGCGCGGGTTTAACTTTCTCATTTTTCCAATATGAATTACACCTTCCAAGGCTTGCATTTGTCCATGTAAATCTTTTATCGGTCACGTGCTGCTGCCCTGCGGTATGAAATTTGTCGAGAATTATTCTTAAACTTCTTGTGCACAAGCTTAGGACTAGTAAGTTGACTTTCTCCAACTTCTACCTAATAGACAGGCAATCGAAACTTCGTCCATAGAGTGGTCTTGATTTTTGTGTGGTAACTGTTATTACAAGAAAACTCAATCAAGGGTGTTGGTATTCAAGAAACCTTAAACAATAACAACATAATATTGATGATGAAGATGATGAACAAACAACATGTTTTCACTAACTAAAACTTTTATCTAATGATGAACGCCATTATTGATTAAGTGCAGGAACAATCTATATATTTACAATTGCTTTGACCCATATATATGCACACTAAATGGTGTCGGGTTAACAACCGTAACCATTAACCGCCTAACTGACAGACGACATCTACATGGGCATTTTACATATTACATATTACACCCACAAGTTTGACCACTTGACATATTTACATAAGACATAATAATACTTAATAATTTTTTATTAATATTCAATAAAAGGTAGGCGAGTTTCCTGATTGTTACTGAAATCAATAACACATGTCCCCAACATGTCTTCCAGAGTTTGAACGTACGTCACTCTAACCATCAATTTACAAATGATACATTGTGCTCATATCCAAATATGTTCCCAATGACCTTTGCTGTGACCTCCAGAAATAGAAGTGAATCGAGCGTCATGCTTGAAGATGATGGAAAACTCGCATACCGTGCCGAGAGACTGTTTCTATTAGTTAGATGCGAGTTAACTTCTCCATTCAATCAGTCTTTTTAATTGCTAGAAAGTGCGTGGATTTTTTTCAATCAATCTACTATAACATAAATGGTATTGCATCCACTGGGAATTCGAGGTATTTGCACAATGAATCCATTAGGATATGCTCCTACTTTTGTATTGGAATTTTCGGCTGTTGGAGTAAACAAGGCAGTCCTTAATATTCCACTAACTTTAAAACAGGTTAAATACTTGCGTTCATGCGTGGCAGTATCAACTTTCATATTCTGCCACAGGTAAAGAACTTTCAAATCATGGTTCGTCTTATTTGAACCCAGATGAATGGGATATCGAGTCTTATGAGCTTCATCCACTCTTAAATTCATGTATAGAGAAACCCATGTTCGTTTCATGAAATAATGAATTTAGTTAAATTTAGTCCCTAATTACTTTTCCATTCGTCGCATGGATTCTGCTTTCAGATTTTTGTCCTTCAAATCCTCAAGTTAAGCATTACGGTTTTAGTCAAGTAATCCGATATGGTTGATGAATTGTAATGCTCAAACTCGCTTTGGCTTAGGTGTTTTCTTTCGATTCAGGGCTTCGGCTACCACATTAGCCTTACCCAGATGGAACTTGATCGTGTAGTCATAGTCATTTAACAGCTCGCGCAACGACATTGTCTTATGTTAAGTTCTTTTGCTCAAAGATATGCTAGAGGCTCTTGTGATCAGTGTAAAAGATGCCTTTGATAGTACAATTAAATAACACATTTGGTACTGTACAAGTAATATTTCCATGCTATAGGCTCTTGTGATCGTTGTAAATGGAAAATTGATTCCTTTTGGGCCAGGCTAAAATAAAATGAAGGCCCGATGACGCTTGATCCATCTTTAGTCTTGACAGCTAACTGCATCCCTAAAATCTAGTCTATCAGTTAAAAAATTAAAACAAACGGATTTTTTACCTTTGGATTTCTAAACTTGATGAAAAATGAAGTGCACATAAAAATATTAATGAATAAGAAGTTCTCTCTAACATATATATATAATAAACTAATAGAAACCGTACAGTGCCGCAGAGATAAAATTTTATAAAGTGGTAGTCATTTCATCGTTTATCAATACTCTCGTGATATATTGTATAGTACTTACTTTAGTTTCTTATTCCTATAATATTTACAATATTATATTATGTTTATCGTTTTATTTTTCTTTAAATTTCGAGTAGTAGCATGAGCGTGATCTATCCATGTCATAATTATTACACTTCTAACTAAATAATAAGTTAAAAATAAAATTATCACTACTTACAGCAACCGTTGCTAGAATGCGATACAACTAACACACAAAAAAGAAAATATCAGTATAACATAATTATCTAAAATTAAATCTGGGAGTCAACTACTTGAATCGTGACGAGATCAATTTTAGTCATAAGACTTGTGTATTTCAATTATCTCTTTTACACAATTCCACCATCATTTTTCATCAAAAAGAGATGCGTGGAGTTTCTTGTATCCTTTCTCTTTGATTGTTAAATCTACTAGATGAATAGTTTCATGTATCTTCTCCTCTTAACTGCTAATTCAACTAGACCAAGTTTAGGCACTGAAAAAAAAATGTTTTGTCTTTTACATGTGTTTTAAAAAACCAACAATATAATATATTTATTGTAGATAAAACAAACTACAAGTACATATGTTAAATGATACCTGTCACAGCTTTCAATTACTTCTTTGATTCATCCATAAGGGATCTCTAATTTATGTAAGAAAACAATGATTAAGTTAGTATGTTGTAAGACATAAAGAAATGGGTAAATTTTTGGGTTCCAACGTACTTTTGAAAGCAATTTTTAAGAACGCAACGAAAGAAATATATATATGAATAGATCTAGGTCAAACCCTAGATTGCCCACCAAGAGACCAAATACAACTTAAAAAGTACATAAACAATCATATATAGGTTAAGAATTATTCCTCTCGAGAATAAGACAACAAAACCCATATAAACAATGATATAGTAGCTAGATTGGTGAGATACGAAACCACCACAACCAAAATCCTTCGATTGTAGCACTCATCAAAACGTATTCCTTGATCGTATTAGCAGCCAAAGAACACGACAACACGAAGAACTACGATACAACTTCGACGATTGACAACGATGGTGACTAGCATTGAAGGCGACAAACTAGGAGGAGCTGGGAGGGGTGTCGGTGATGAGTAAGAGAGAGGGGGATTTAGAGTTTTGGTTTTTGTGTGTATTTTATATTAACCCATTGTTCTATTTATACTAATTTAATAAGTTTAGAACAGATATGGTAATTATTAAATTTTGAAAATTATGATTATATCAAATTATTGTTTTTATTATATTATTATTATTATATTATTATTATTATTATTATATTATATTATTTATTATTATAGTATTGTTATT
The DNA here is from genome assembly GCA_025506505.1 of Flaveria sonorensis. Classification (NCBI taxonomy): domain Eukaryota; kingdom Viridiplantae; phylum Streptophyta; class Magnoliopsida; order Asterales; family Asteraceae; genus Flaveria; species Flaveria sonorensis. Next base: position 47,131,223 of record CM046432.1, on the reverse strand, counting down.
ATCACCTTTTAGATTTTAAGGTAATTTCCAACATTTGAAAATTAATGAAAAAACATTTTTATAATTATCAACTCTTTGATAGTTAATAATGAATATTCGTGTCTAGATTATTGATGTAAACCCGACCTCTCACACCACTAATATTGTTGCTCGCCCATGAGGAGCTCACGGATTTGCTTTTGGTTGCTCGGGTGAAAACTCCTAGGAAGGTCACCCATCCCTAGAATGCTGTCACCTGAGCACGCTTAACTGCGGAGTTCTCTCTCACCCACATCCAATACGCCCAAAAAGCGTTGGTGATATTAGAGGACCAGACATTCCTTATGAACAAGGAATCTCTCATGTCCACGGTCGATGTGGAGATTCGCCTAGTGTAACACCCAGCCTCTCATACCACCAATATTGTCCGCTTCGCCCACAAGGAGTTCACGGATTAGCTTTTGGTTGCCTGGGTGAAAACTTCCAGGGAGGTCACCATCCCTGGATTGCTGCCACCTGAGCACGCTTAAATGTGGAGTTTCTTCTCTCATCCACAGCCAATGTGCCCAAAACGCGTTGGTGATATTAAAGACCAGACATTTCTTATGAACCAGGATTCTCTCCTGACCACGGCCGATGTGGGATATATGTAGGGTGTCACAATCACCCCCTTTGGACTCATCGTCCTCAATGAGCCCGCAGAGAAGTCACCATCCTTGGTAAGGAATGTCCCACAAACCCGAACGGCATAGGAGTGGCTCTGATACCAATCTGTCACACCCTCAAAATCAATCCACGTGCGGGGTTTTACCGAGAGGGCAAAGGCGATGTGAACAAAACAGGATATCAGTCATTAGTTACTCAGAAGACTCTACATGCAACATTTAAACAAATCAGAGTTTAATAACTTTAAAATATTGATTCGGAAGCGTTTTGTAAAAACCCAAACACAAGGTACTAAAAGTAAACTGCGCAAAACACGCCGCCCAAACCAAAATACGATAAGTAAATGCTAAATTAAAAGTAAACAATGTTTGAACAAAGCATGCTTGACGACAGTAAGTAAATGCTAAATTAAAAGTAAACAATGTTTGAACAAAGCATGCTTGACACGTGCATGCTCCTTAGGGCAGCTGCTAGAAATGACCTGAGAAAAAGCATACTAAAAGTGTCAACACGATGGTTGGTGAGTTCAAGAGTTTCGCGTTAAACATAATCCGTAATAGTTGTAAAAACATAAGATGTGCATTGAAATAGATAGCTACTAGTCTATATTAAGTAATAAACATAGTGATTTCGTGATCGAAGCTGACTGCGTATTGTTTGCCTCCCGTCACGACATACCAAGTCGTGACGCCGTTAGTTAGTAGTTAGGACAATATTGCACCCGTTTGACCTCGAGTCGCACAGGTGGGGCTTGTCAGACCAGTCAGTAGTACCCAAGATTTCCAGATAGTTTCCAATATTAACGATCCGAAAGTGTGAGGACTTTCAAGGTATTTCACACTATGTTACACTATACACAACTTACAATATAAAACGTTTGAAAACCAGTATGCTATCTCCCCCAAAAGAGAGTGTATAAGAAATGGGGAATGAACTCACCTGGTGGCGCGACGAACGAGAATAATAAAAGCTAACAGTGAGCAGAAACAACCTTCAGAGGTTACCTAGATCACGCAAGTACATAAGTACGTGTACACAGAATCTTTAACAACCCTAAGTGCTCAATAAACACATTGACCCAAGGTTTTTAGAAAAACAAGCTTATTTGACCTAGTTGACCCGTTTGACCCGTTGGTGACATGTCAATTAAGTTCTGGTTTGATTAGACATAACAACTAATAATTCAATAAACCATTCCAAATCACTATGCAAGTTATCCTCATAAGCACATTGTATCACGTAAGGCCTATCATGTTTTCATGCTAAATCAAGTTATCATACACTGCACGTAATCCCATTCATCATACAACACAGAATACTCTAAACTATATTCCTTTACAATGCACATTGGGTTTAGTCACTCATAACATGCCATGTGAAGCCACTCACGGCTACACACCATAAACCCTGCCAATCCTACAAAGTAGGGGCCTCAGATTCGCATGCGTGTATGATACCAATCAGCAATATACAACAGGTAACTCATGCAAGCAAGACATTTACATTATAATAATCGATAATAACAATTCATCCTATCATATAACATGTACACTTGCACATTTTCCAAAAAAACCCATATGTTCCCATAGTTGCACCAACTAATTATATGACCCAATCCAGAAACATTCTAACATGATCCTAAAATCCTAAACAAGTCTAACTCACCATATCCATGATCTTCAAAATAAAGTTCCCTTTTGGGAAAGTAATATCCTAGAATCAATCTAGCACCCAATTCATTCATGAATTCATCAACATCATGCCTAATCAAGTCCATGCTATCATCTAGACATGATCACATTCATCAAATCACCATAATTCACAAATCTCATATTCAAAAGTTTCTACTTATAGCAAGGTATGAACTACATGATCGTTCATGGATCTTGCATAATTATCATAATCCAACATTCATACAACGTTATTAACATCATAATATCATCAATCCATCAACAATTCATCAAGTTCATGCACAAAAGTTACTATATTAGTAAGGTATGAACAACGCATCAAAACCACAAATTTCTTGTATAATCCACGTAATCCACGTAAACTAACATCATACAACTCACATCAAACAATCAAAATTCAACATTCTAGCATCAATTTCGAAAACTAGGGTTCGACCAACACCCAAAAACCATAAAAACTAATAAAAAAATAACCTTTAATCGCGTATTGGCCAAGAATTGAAGTTGCTAATGTGTTGTAATGCTTGGAACTAACCAAAATCGATGCTTGATACTTGTTCTTGGTTCAAAAATCGCAATGTGTGTGTATGGATGTGAGTCGCGGCCGCAAAGGGGGTGGGGGATTAGGGTGGGTTTTGTCAAACTTTACTTATTTAAAAATCACCTCTTTAATCCCTCTTCTACTACTTTTTATGAAAATTAACCTTTTTAACACTTTTTAACAAGTTTTAACTACAAAATACAAGTAGTATAAACTAACAATGATAATCATGTATAATTTCAATAGCTACAAAACACATGCAATAAATATAACACGTCGTCACGTTACAAGATAAAATTCACAAATAATATTTAAAATCACATAAGCACATAAGTACAACTTAATAATTACATTATTAGTTAAATTATTATCTGTTATCATAGATAATTGTTATTAAGTCACTACGTCAACGACAACTAGTGTGTGCTCACGACACGTGTATGCAAGACCTACCGGAACTAACGGAGTTTGGTAACGGAAAATTACCGGATGTCACATTATTTGTAACATCCGGCCCATCACACCACCAATATTGTCCGCTTTGCCCACAAGGAGCTCACGGATTTGCTTTTGGTTGCCCGGGTGAAACTTCCCAGGGAGGTCACCCATCCCTGGATTGCTACCACCTGAGCACGCTTAACTGTGGAGTTCTCCTCTCATCCACAGCCAATACGCCAAAAACACGTTGGTGATATTAGAGACCAGACATTCCTTATGAACTAGGATCTCTCCTGACCATGGCTGATGTGGGATATATGTAGGGTGTCACATCACCCCCCCTTGAACTCATCGTCCTCGATGAGCCCGAGAAGTCACCATCCCCGGTGGTTTGTCCCACCATCCCGAACGGCATAGGAGTGGCTCTGATACCAATCTGTCACACCCTCAAAATCCACGTGCGGGGTTTACACGAAGAGACGAGTGAACAAACCAGGAACTCAGTCATTAGTTACTCAAAACAACTCTACATGTAACATTTAAACAAATCATAGTTTAAAACTTTAAAATATTTGCGAAGCATTTTGTAATAACCCAAACACAAGGTACTAAGTAAACTGCGCAAAACAGCGCCCAAACCAAAATACGTAACTAAATGCTAAATTAAAAGTAAACAATGTTTGAACAAAGCATGCTTGACACGTGCGTGCTCCTAAGGGCAGCTGCTAGAATGACTTGAGAAAAGCATACTAAAAGTGTCAACATGATGGTTGGTGAGTTTAAGATTTTGCAAAACATAATCAGTAATAGTTGTAAAAACATAAGATGTGCATTGAAATAGATAGCTAGTATATTCATAAGTAATAACCATAGTGATTTCGTGATCGAAGCTGACTGCGTTTCGTTTGTTTGCCTCCCGTCACGACATACCAGCTCGTGACGGTTAGTAGTTTAGGACAATATTGCACCCGTTTGACCTCGAGTCGCACAGGTGGGGCTTGTCAGACCCAGTAGTACTACCAAGATTCCCGATAGTTTCCAATATTAACGATCCGAAAGTGTGAGGACTTTCAAGGTATTTCACACTATGTTACACTATACACAACTTACAATAATAAAGCGTTTGAAAACCAGTATGCTATCTCCCCCAAAAGAGTGTATAAGAAAGTGGGGCATGAACTAGTTGACCCAAGGTGTTTGGAAAACAAGGCTTATTTGACCTAGTTGACCTGTTTGACCCATTGGTGACATGTCAATTTAAGTTTAGTTTGATTAGACATAACAACTAATAATTCAACTAACCATTTCAAATCACTATGCAAGTTATCCTCATAAGCCACATTATTTCACGTAAGGCCTATCATGTTTTTCATGCTAAATCAGGTTATCATACAACGCACGTAATCCCATCATCATACAACACAGACTCTAAATTATATTCCTTTACAATGCACATTGGGTTTAGTCACTCAACAACGTGCCATGTGAAGCCACTCACGGCTACACACCCTAAACCCTGCCAATCCTACTAAGTAGGGGCCTCAGATTCGCATGCGTGTATGATACCAATCAGCAATATGCCACATGTAACTCATGCAAGCAAGACATTTACATTATAATAATCGATAATAAAATTCATCCTATCATATAACATGTACACTTACACATTTTCCAAGAAAAACCATATGTTCCCATAATTGCACCAACTAATTATATGACCCAATCATCACAATCCAACACATTAAACATCATCCAGAAACATTCTAACATGATCCTAAATCCTAAACAAGTCTAACTCACCATATCCAATGATCTTCAAAATTAAAGTTCCATTTGGGAAAGTAATATCCCAAAATCAATCTAGCATCTAATTCATTCATGAATTCATCAACATCATGCCTAATCAAGTCCATGCTATCATCTAGACATGATCACCTTCATCAAATCACCATAATTCACAAATCTCATATTCAAAGTTTCTACTTATAGCAAGGTATGAACTACATGATCTATTCATGGATTTCTTGCATAATTATCATAATCCAACATTCATACAACATTATTAACATCATAATATCATCAATCCATCAACAATTCATCAAGTTCATGCACAAAAGTTACTATTATTAGTAAGGTATGAATAACGCTTCAAAACCACGAATTTCTTGTATAATCCACGTAAACCAACATCAATACAATCTAACTAACATCATACAATCATCAAACAATCAAAATTCAACATTCTAGCATCAATTTCGAACTAGGGTTCGACCAACACCTAAAAACCATAAAAACTCATAAAATCTAACCTTTAATCACATATTGGCCAAGAATTGAAGTTGCTAACGTGTTGTAATGCTTGGAACTAACCAAAATCGATGCTTGATGCTTGTTCTTGGTTCAAAAATCGCAATGTGTGTGTATGGATGTGAGTCGCGGTCGCAAAGGGGGGGGGGAATAGGGTTGGCTTTTGTCAAACTTTACTTATTTAAAATCACCCCTTTAATCCCTCTTCTACTACTTTTAATGAAAATTAACCTTTTAACACTTTTTAACAAGTTTTAACTACAAAATACAAGTAGTATAAACTAACAATGATAATCATGCATAATTTTAATAGCTACAAAACACAGGTAATAAATATAACGCGTCGTCACGTTACAAGATAAAATTCACAAATAATATTAAAATCACATAAGCACATAAGCACAACTTAATAATCGCATTATTAGTTAAATTATTATCTGTTTATCATAGATAATTGTTATTAAGCCACCAACATTTAACGACAACTAGTGTGTGCTCACGACACGTGTATGCAAGACCTAAGGGAACTAACGGAGTTTGGTAACGGAAAATTACCGGACGTCACATTATCCCCATGTTGAAAGAAATTTCGTTCCAAAATTTAATAATTACCTCCACCGGTTGAGATCATCATTTTAAACAGATGAGGATACTTAAGCTTCATCTGATCCTCACGTTCCCACGTGAATTCCAGTCCACGTTTCGAGTTCCAACAAACTTGACTATGGGTATCTTGCTTTGCGTCAAGGTTTGACCTCTTGGTCCATCACCTCAACTAGTTCTTCAATTAGCCGTAGTTGTTCATCCACTTGCACTTCCTCCAGTGGTACAACCATCGTCTCGTCCTTTAAACACTTTTTCAAATTTGAGACATGAAATACATTGTGAATTCCACTCAACGAGTCAGGTAGATCTAATCTATACCACTGGACCTATCTTTCCAGAATCTTAATGGTCCAACGTATCTCGGATTAAGCTTGCCTCTTTTGCCGAATCGAATCACACCTTTCCATGGTGAGACTTTCAGCAAAACTTTATCGCCGACCTGAAACTCCAAAGGTTTCCATCGTTTGTCAGCATAGCTCTTCTGTCGGTCTCTTGCTGCAGCCATACGGTTCCTTATTTGTACTTATAGTATTATAAACACTCCCCTTTGGACTCATCATCCTCGATGAGGTTTGCCCTACCATCCCATCTATGGATGTGAGATTTGCCTAAGGTGTCCCTCTGAACACCCCGGGGACTCACCATTCTTGATGAGGTTTGCCCCACCATCCTGAATGGCACAGGAGTGGCTCTGATATCATTCTGTAACACCCGACCTCTCACACCACCAATATTGTCCGCTTTGCCCACGAGGAGCTCACGGATTTGCTTTTGGTTACTCGGGTGAAAACTTCCCAGGGAGGTCACCCATCCTTGGATTGCTATCACCTGAGCACCCTTAACTGTGGAGTTCTCCTCTCATCTACAGCCAATACGCCCAAAACGCGTTAGTGATATTAGAGGCAAGACATTCCTTATTACCAGGAATCTCTCCTGTCCACGGCCAATGTGGGATTCACCTAGGGTGTTACATTTAACATATTAAACAATCTCATCATCCATTACACATGGTGTTACTCTTTTGGATCTTATCTCAATGGCAACACTATCCAAAATCTTTACTTGGCATAAAAAGTTCCTAATAGACTCTCACTTGAACGATTCTCGATCATCTGATAATACAAATAGTGGTGAACGTCTTGCTGCATCTACTGATCCCATCAAGATATGATGCTTTGAAGTTTTCTACTATTCTCAAAATTGTAAGTACTACCACTTAACTATTCATGATAGTAATCGTTATCAGTCGATTATCCTTCTGTAACTAACATCTGTTAAACATGAGGCATAGATTTTCTTCCATTCTCATATAGTGTTAAACTATTTTCTTTCTTAATATTATTTTAAAGGTAGTCTAATCAAACTCAAAGTTGAAGCATGACCAAACATTTATACCAGTTTAAAAATATGAGATGCCAAGAGACGTTAATCACTTAATGTAGTAAGGGAACATTTATATAACTAAATATAACTCTCATTTTATTGCATATAAACTCCTAAACACGACCTTATTACTGCCTGGTCAAAGAAGAATGTTATACAGCTAGATTATATCAAAGAGCAACTTTCACATAATCAAGTTCTAATATGCATATTTGATATGAGGATACAAAGACTATACCATTTAAAACTTGCTTATGACAACGATTTATGAAGTAGTATGAAAGGGTCATCAATATTGATTCTGTTAGGTCTAGATGTCTTGTATAGTTTAGATGATAGATCAAACTCTTGTAATCACTCTTTGTAATTATGATTTTGATGATATAATATAATGCATTGATTACATGTTGAGTTAATGAACTGCATGATATATTATACTGCATTAATTTATAATGTGTCTCATAATATATGTGTGATTGCAAAAACATGAGACTTGATCAATTTGGAAAAATTGACTAAGTGTTAGAACAACTGCGGATGAACAAATCACTCTTCCGTAGATGTTCTCAGTAATACAACTGAAGTGTACATCCGTAGATCTCCTGTGGAAGAACAACAACAGCTGAACCAGTCCAAAGATCAAGTGGAGCTGCTGAAGGAGAGCTTGCTGCTGAGAATAAGAACTCCTACGGAAGCACCATCACTGAAGAACAAGCACTGAAGACTAAGTGTTGCTACGGAAGACAAATTTCTGCAAAAGAATAAATTCCTACGGAAGACTGTTTAACACTTGAATGATTCCGCATCATCAAGTAGTCCAACGAAAGTCAACAAGTCTACGTGGCAGATCAACAATATTAATGACAACAGAAGACATATAATTCAAGGAAGATAACACGTCACATCAACAATATTATTTGTATTTATTTCATTGTAAATCACGAACTCTTATGCCGATAAATGTGGCAAGGATTCGGATAGCTATAGGAAGTTAGATTAATTATAGCAACAGGATAGCGAAAGATTAGCAATGTTTTAGGAACAGAATAAGATCTCTATATAACAAGAGATCAAGAACATGTAAAAAGAGATCGATGAACATACGATCAAGCAACATCAGATCATATAACAATCATAACAATAGAATCAATAGCAGAAGAAGCATTACAATCGATTGATTGTAATTATTGAACGATCGTGGTTTGTTTATTATTATATTTTGATTGTTCATTATACTGTTTGCGATTTCAAGTTCATTAATCAATTAAACAGCAAGTATTGGTATTCCGCGATCAATACTTGTTTAAAATCAAATTAGATAATTCCTATATCGATCCCTGGATTCTCACAGATTCTTCAATGAATATTTGTGAACTAGCTTCAACTCCTTTAAACTTTCACTAATGAAACAAGACACTAATTCACAATGGTCTTAGCTTAAATCTATTCTCATAGATCCAAACGACAATGAATATTTATAATAACTTCTTATTCAGGGATCTTCAACGTACAAAAATTAAACACCAATATATATTAATGATAAGGAATATAACCATTAAATAAAAATCATACATATATTAATATTATTGTTTAGTTTAAAAACATCCAATACTATATAAATCATATCCACTCAATATATATGTATATATATATAATATATATATATATAGAAACCAAAAGTAATACGAAATCAAAAGAAAAAACGAAAATCACTAGCATAATTTATAATTTTTGTTTTTTTAAATGTTAAAATGGTAAAGTGTCTATTAGATAACGTTAAACATACATAAGGGATGAAGAGGGTTACGTATTCGTAATACTATGTTGAATAAAAAATTGTTTATATGTGACGTATATATAAAACTATGTTACGATTTTCATTTGATCCATATTCCTATGTATATATCCACTCACACGTATATAAAGAGCAATAAAAAAAAATTATAAATTATATGATCAGCTTTATTAATTTTCTATATACATGGATCAAAGTGCCACGTGTTTATTATTTATTTGATAACCAAAGCTGGAAAAAAATATGCATAAAAAGTACCCACTTGTTATATTTTATTTCATTCACGCCTTTCCTTTTCCTCATTAGGTAAACTTAATTTCTCTGAAAAAACAAGGCTGATTTTATATAGGCAAGTACATTATAAAGTTTTTTGGTTCCAACTTGTGTTTATTATTATAAGTGTGAAATTATCCTTATTTCAAATTGCCTCCTTTAGTTTCTTTTATTCTATATATTAGTGATGTCATGATTTGGGTGGTTAAAGCAAGGACCAAGGGAAATGAATAATATATAGTTATGTATAGGATTAAAACAAATTCTTGGTAATTATGATAAATTGTGAACATAATTTATTATTTAGACAAATATACATAAGATGTATCGAATACAATAAAACGTGTGATATATATGCTATCTAAAGTTTGATTAGTAAGCAACTAACGTTTTCTGATTATATTACATTATGCTTAAGTAATACTTTTATAAGATGTTACCAGCATATAATAACAAGAATTCAGTTCTTATTTAGTTTCTTTTTTTAAAGGAGACATTTTTTAAAATTTTATATCTCATAAAACATAAGGATCTTCGTCATGATATAATCTACAAGGATTTAATATAAACAAGTTTAACGACTAAAACATATTAATTTAGTAGCTCTTGGTTTTCAGGACGTTAGGATCTTTCTTTATGATGTTCGTATGTATGATTAGTATGGTGAGTACTATGGATCAATATAACTCAAAAGTCAAAACCATAATCAAACTGTCGGTTGGTTAATTTTTAACTATTTAAATGATTGTAATCTATTAAAGCTAAGCTCTTGTTCAATTAGTCAGCTAACCATCATTTATGGGCTAGAGACAAGTTTATGTTCTTTTGGTTATTAGACCACATTTCACACAAAAGTCATCAAACTCTGTTTAAAAAGAGAGAAAAAAAGTACATTCATCATCTAATATCTTATATTTTAAACTAGTATATACACGTATGTTACACGGATTGAAATAAAAAATTATTAATAAAACTATATATATGTATAATCTAATACATGTTATAGATAACATATCAATAAAATTGTTATATATAACAAACATATATAAGTTATAAACAAAGAAAAAAAGATCTTATTATTCATAAATATTTATAAACATCTTTATATATCTTTTTAAAGTATTTTAGTGTTTTACAATACTTAGCTACAAATTAAACTATATGTTAACAAATTAAGTATCATTATAGTATTTTTTATGTTATTTATTTCTTGAAAGAAATTATCTTGATTAGTATGGTATTAAATAGAGTTATTAAGAAAATTTCAAGTCAAGATTTTTACCAAAATATAATTTATGGTGATGGTGACACATGTACAATCCTAGATGAAACTAGGTGGTGATGATGTAAACACACTTGAATGTAGTCACGTGGCTAATGGTTATTTTGTTTTATTAGAGTGGATTATTAATATTATAATATATATATTTAGAAATAATAAGAAACATAAAGTGCGTATGTTTGTTTGATTTGGTTAATATGAGTAAGTATCTCCGGTTTCTAAATTTTTTTACGGGCCCTACTCTATCCTAATCTACACCACCTAAACTAATCCACTATCTCAAGAGAGGTTAGACCCTTGTCATTTGATGGAAGCATACACCTGATACAACTAGGGTAGTTTTTCATTTAGATGATTAAGTTTTGATAATTTTTAATGAGTTAAAATTCAATTAATTCAGTCTTAATGTTTAATATTTATGATTAACCTAGAGATTAGGATTCCAACTCCTATTAAAAACAAACACCATACTACAATCAAAATTCCATCGCTACTTTCTAGTCACTAACATTTACATTATGATTCTTTATCCATCACATAGTACTTTACTTAATAAATATAAATTAAAGGACAAAAAACATAAATAATATCGAGAGGGACCTTATGCTTGATTAGGAAAGGTGAGGGTGGTCAAGTTAAAAAAAGGTTGATTCATCACAATTTAAGAATACGAGAAGGGCAAATTGGTAAGAACAGTAGTCCTCAAAACCCTCGAAACAACATTACCCTATATATGAAAAAAGAAACATGATGAATAGTAACAGAGCGTTTTAGTCATTTCAGTCCCTAAAGTGGAGAAAGATTTCCCTATATCATTTCAGATCTGGATGTTGGGTTTCCGGCCACAAACTCATGTCCGCCACCACATGCTGTGATTGAACAAACTCGATCCGTAGTCGCAGGGGTTAGGGTTAGAGATTGTGTGAGGGAGGGAGATAGATTAGTAGTGGTTTGGCGTTTGTGATGATGCGCATTGCGGGGAAATGAGGTTTTAGGTGGTGGTGGAATGGTTATCACCGGAAAGTGAGTAGGCGTAAGGAAGAAGAGGGTATTGTGGTGAAGGTCGACTGTGGTGGTGAGTGCAGGTCGACATTGCTGGCACAGGTTGTGTTGGCCTGCGCTGATGTGGTGCCGGTTGCGGTGGCCGTTGGTTTTTGATGGTTGTACTCCGGTGGTAGGTTTTCTCAAGGAAGAAGGGTACTGGTGGGGGGTTGTTAATATATGTATTTATTGATATTTAAGATAATATGGATCACATGTTTTGATTATTAGGGTACGATTATTAATTTATTATTCTACATGACTTAACATCAAAGTTTAAAGGTAATTCGTTTTTAAAGACCACAAATGTTAAATGTTTGTAAACATGTGGAGCAAATACGTAATTCTTAAAATTTGAGATCAAATCCGTTTTTGACCAAACTCAAGGACAATCAGTGTAATTATTTTTATAACAATTTAATTTTTTTACAGTTACATTGTGTTCGACATTATAAAATCAAGTTAATTTATATTGACATTTAGTTTGAAAACGAGTCTGAGTGATTGTAATTTATTAATTTATCTCATCATGTATGGCGCCGCCATACGTGGTTATTTTTATGTATATTTTGATTTGTTCTATGTTTTTGCATAATTTTTGTTTGGAGTCGTGTCAAATATAATATGTTTTAATTCGAGGCATAAATTCGAATTACTCTACTTTTCGACGTAAATTCGTGAAACAAGTTAGGTCAATTGTAGATTGTGATTTATCCGCTGTGTACCAACCCGCCGCCACGCGGCGGCGGTTTAAATACTAGTTAGGTTAAAAAGAAAGTGAGCTTTTTCCACGGCCGGAACGACACGTGTCATGATCTATAGGAATAGATGGTCACAAAGAAATACCACCAGATCATGAAAAAGTAATCAAATTTAATTCTTAAAACATTAGACTTTCATTCTTTTTAAGTTTTCTTAAACTCTTCTAATCCTCCTAAAATCCACTAAACTCTCTTCTAGATTTAAAAACAATTATCCACACTGAATCATGAGTAATACATTTTGATATTCATTCATTAAGTGCTTTAGGGTTAGATATGATGAATAAAATGAAGAATTCAAGAATAGGATTAAAATGTAAACACACCTGTTCAAAGAAGTTTTTTTTAATTTAAAGAGTAAATTAGTATTCATATTATTACGGTTTGCTTTAAATAATTATTTTCATCTAAAAGTTTAAAACTAATCATTTAGTTTATAGTTTCAATTAAGTAACGATTTTCATCCACTCCGTTAACCCAATCCGTGGATTAATTAAAAGTCCCCAAGTGTCCTATATGATGGGCATTTTAGTCAATTAAACTTGAAAAAAAAAACTTTTTGGTTCTCACTTCATACACCTACAATTGATTGACTTCACAAAATGCAATCATCTGTCAATTAGCTTCACAAGCTACGACTCCTCATCAATCGAATTCACAACCTACAACTCCTCTATCGATCGCTTAACAAGCCACGATTCCTCATCAATTGGTTTCACAAACCGCGACTACTCTATTAATCCTTCAAAGAATCCATCGTCATGGTTTTTTCGCTGTGATGCGTTTCAAAACAAGATTATAGGTTCGATCCTTACCAAGTTTATAGTGAGTTTGTATTACTTTTCTTTCAAATTCTTGTTCACTATCATTATTGTTATATCTTATGGTTGTTTGATTTTAACCGATGCAAAATGTATCTTTTCATCATGAAGACTTCTTCACTAATTTGTTTGCTGCCATTTTATTTGACTAAATTTAGTTTTATGATTTTAAATGGCATCAACAAACATCTATATAGAAAAAGTTGTTTTTCAAGGTAAATTGACTAAAATGCATCTCTTGTGATGGGCACTGCATGGGGATTTTTAACAGAATTATCGATGTTTTTAACGGAGGTAGATGAAAATTATTATTTATTGAAACTATGGATTAAATTAGTTATTTTAAACTTTTGGATGAAAATTTATTTTAAGAAAATCTAAGGATGAAAATAGTAATTTACTTTATTTAAAAAGATTAGAATTGCTTAAATAATTCCTAAAACGAAATCTAATTCAAAAGATGTACTTCTAAACAACAAACATTTGCTTTTTTCTCTTAGTATTTTATTTTATCTTTACATTATGAAGTTGGCATTTTCAGATCTTATAATCTTTCAAAAATTATCCAAACGCAAACACAATCATTAAATAGTGGCGAACATGTGGGCCATGTTAAACATAAGTAAATCGAAACAACTATAAACCACTTATGGTTTTGAGGTTTTTAGTAAGTTTTTTTAGAGAGGTAAAGTGGTTTTATACAACATTCCTCATATAGAAGACGACTAATTGCATCTCCACCAACAACGAGGAAAAAGATTACTTGCTTCCATCGGTATACAAAGTAATAATTACTGAAGATCTGTGATCCTTTTTTGTCTATTATAATACACATTTGTGTTACAGTAATGGTTTATCTTTGATGTTTGACTCTTATAGTCTTATTTGTATATGATTTGTAGCTGTGAATCATGAGTTGGTTGATGGATCTATATTAGTGTAAATTGATGTGGTGTTTGTTGATTAATTAGGGATTGATTGATCGATCGATATGGGGAGGGGGAAGATTGTGATAAGGCGGATTGACAATTCGACGAGCAGGCAAGTGACGTTTTCTAAGAGGAGGAACGGGCTGTTGAAGAAGGCGAAGGAGCTCGCGATACTATGTGATGCCGAGGTTGGAGTTGTGATCTTTTCTAGCACTGGAAAACTTCATGAGTACTCGAGTAGCAGGTCAGTTTTGCTACATCTAATTTATGCCCTAATTATTTCAGTTTGGTTACTCTATATCTTATTGATCCTTCTATGTCCTTTTATATATTGTTGATCATTGTATGTTTTTGTTTTCTATTTTGCTTGGTATGTGCTGCTTGATCATTTATTACGAGTGTGTGCTTTTATTGCTAGTGTGTTCTTCTTGTGGTATAGTGTATGTTGATTGTGCTACTAAGAATTGTGTTCTTTTTAATTTGATCCTATTTTGTGCATTGGAGCTACGGGTCTGTTTGTAAGTAACCTTTCTGTCATCTGAGATACAAGTAAGGTTTGTTACATCTTATTTTCTATACCCGTCAATAACTTTGCTATAGATAAAAAATATACAGAGTATATATGATTTATGATTATTTATTATATAATTAAATAGTAACTCAAAAGGTAGATGATTTAATTTATAAGGATGGTAAATGCTGCTATTTTAATGAAACAGTGAAGATATGGTGAAAAAGACTAGGTAAGAACATGCACATAGATGTACTTAAAATTGTTACAAAATAAGATGAAGTGAATATCAATATCCGAGTCATTTATGTTTACGACAAAAATGACAATAGAATATATATAAAATTTGTAATATGGATTTGTTTTGTATTTATGTTTTGAATATTCTTAATTTATGCTTACTGTCCATTTGATATTAGTTCATGTGGTATATTGGACCACGAGTGATTAGTTTGGAAAGTACAACTATAAATTTTCAAGGTAACTAAATATATCTTAGTTACCTTTTATTAGAAGCTTATATGTACCTACATACTTCTGAATATAACAACGATAATTAATTAATAAACTCACAACTAGGGTTACATCTAGAGCACTAGTTCCACTGGTTCAAAGTTGAAGCATCATATTAATTTATATGTTGGTATCTTCATTCTTATATGCATTTGTACCAAAAGATCATCATCAATATCATCAAGGGTCTCCTAAATCGACACCAACCTGTCGTGCACCCACCTAGTGTGTTAATCTTAGAAAGTTTATGAATTTACAAGTTTGAACAACCAGATAGTAATATAAAGAATCTATATAAAATGTACTACAAAATACAACATTTTGACGCATGTAATTAAATCTCTTGTTTGAGTCTCGTGATCTCACGACTCCCTCCACTCTCACATCTTACTACAAATGTAACGTAATCCAAAGGGAAATCTGCATAAAAGGGTAATGTATTTTGAAATTAAGGGTCTAAATGGGGACATGGAATATATTTTTGAACAATAAATTAAAAGATAATGTACTATGTTCTAAAGTGTCAAAAAAGTACACACAATGAAATGTTAAGAAGAAGTGAACA
Organism: Flaveria sonorensis; assembly: GCA_025506505.1. Classification (NCBI taxonomy): domain Eukaryota; kingdom Viridiplantae; phylum Streptophyta; class Magnoliopsida; order Asterales; family Asteraceae; genus Flaveria; species Flaveria sonorensis. The sequence continues at coordinate 47,115,121 of CM046432.1, read as the reverse complement.
AGTTTATTTATCATGTGGGAAGATTTGTTTGAGTTGCAAAACATATGGCATAAATAAAATGACATGGAGTCATATATAAACCTCACAAAATCCAAAAGTAAAAAAAAAATTATCAACTATTCTTTCAACTCTCCATTCTTCGATCACGTACCATTCCATCCACCATCAACCATTGTCCCTCCCTTACAATCCCCGTTCTCGATCCTCGTGTGAGCACACTATCATCCTCAATCTTCTCCATCCCCTCCTCGTTCTTTCTTCCAACATTCATACTACCTTCACCTTCTTGCAAGTGAGAAAGTCCTTGTCTCCATCACCATGGTCCTTTCCTACGATAAAACATTCCATCTAAACATTAGAACAAGATTTGAAGAGTGTGTAGGCTGTGATTGTTTGTTTTTTGTGTTGTGTCAACTAAATTTGGAGGTTGTACTATATTAAGAGTTTTGACTTTAGTATATGCTCGTTTTGAACTTAGGGTTTTCATTTTCTGCTTTGTTTAGGTTTTAGATATTGGATTTTAGGTTTGACTCTATATTATTTGTATTTGTTCCGCTTTCTCAGTTCTGTATTTCAACATGTGTTAGGCTCTTGTTAGTTTTTTAGTTTATCAATGAGGATGGAGAATATTGTGGCATAGTAGTTATTATGGTGGTTGTAGTATTTGCATATTAATTAAAACTAAAATGAATGATTAAAGTAGACATGAAATATGCTAAATTACATATAAAAAGATGTGTAACATATTAATTAAATTAAATTGTATTTATAATTGCAATACTATGTGGACACATTCGATGAATAACTTGGGCGCTATTAGACTTTAAAATTGATAATAAGAATATAATTTCAAATATGTTTCATCATTTGTTATATTCCATCACACGGCTCATCAACTTGATCTTCCGGTGTTATAGAGAGTTTAAAATCCTAATTCTTCTGCTCTAGTTCAATTTTCAAATTATAACATTTTTTAGAGTAAATTACAAATGTTGTCCTTTATAACAGGGCAAATTATGGAATGGATCATTTTATTCAAAAAATTATACTATTTATCCTTTTTGTGAATAGTTCATACGAATTACGTCATTTTTACTAACGGACGTGAACATTTTCTGTTAAGTCACCTTATGTATAATGCACATGAAGATATTTTAGTCTTTTAACCTTTAAAGTACAATTCTTGTATTATTATTGTTTCAAAAACAAAGAACAAAACCTCAAATCTTGAATCTGCACCATCACCTTCATCTTCCCATTTTGTTCATCATCTTTAATTGATCTTTTTCTCATCATTTCCAATCGGAGTTATATAATGAACTACCATCACCATAGCATCATCACGAGAAAAGCTTTGATTTTTAGATCTGATGAAGTATTGGATGCGGTGGCGGGAGGTGCAGTGCAAGCGATGATGGTGGTGGAGGAGGAGGTTACTAGTTATGGTGAATTTGGACCATAGGGCTTCGATTTGGATATGGATGGTAGTGGTGTTTGATTTGGGTGTTTGATTTGGGTGTTTGATTTGACTCAAGGGAAAGGAGCTGGTGTGGGGTGGTATTATGGTGGTGTGGCGATGTTGATAGTGGTGCACGGTGGGAGAGATGCAGGCTATGGTGATGGTGGTGGTTAGGCTTTGTGATGGTGGTGCTATGGTGGGAGGTGCAGTGTAAATGATTGTGGTGGTTAGGATTTAGTGATGGTGATGTCATGGGGAAATTATGTTGTGATGGTTTTCAATTATAAAGAAGAAGATGATTAGATAAAGGGTAGTGATTCCGTGATGATGCGGTCGTAAACAAGAAAGTGCAAGAGGGTGTGAGTGGTGGTAGTGGAGAATTGGTGGTGGGGGTGGTGGTGGTAATTCAGTAGGCATGATGACGATGATGGTTTTTTATGATGATGATGGTGGTGGTAAACAATAAAAATATGGGTGAAATGACTAAATATCCTCATGTGCAATGCATATGAGGCCACTTAACTGAAAAAGTTAACGTATGTTAGTACAAGGGTGAAATTCGTAAGAAGTTTTCACATAAAGATAAATAGTGTAATTTTTTAAATAAATGACCCATTCCATAATTTGATCTATGGACAAAATTTGTAATTTACTCTCATTTTTTATTAATATTATGACAAGTAAAATACCAAACAGAAGATTTTCAATGATATGTACCATAACAACAAACTTGTTTACATCCCAAGAATTCAAACATAACGGGTCAAAATAATTTATACATCAATTATCACAAATGAGTGTACTATTAATCTCATTATTCAAGTTGCTTGTAAAACTGGACATAAAAGATATATAACGAGCAATTGCTAAGTGAGCTTCTATCCTTGATGGGCTTCTTGTTATGATCCTGTAGGGTTTGATCATACATCACACATGCTTAGCATGCAAGAGTGCAAGATGCTATACATACACCGACGGATATATACATATACCCAAAACAGTAAAATAGTAATACAAAGACTAAAACTTTAGTTGACATACAATTTGATAAAAAACTTTATAAACTTTTGCATGTCAGTCATACGCATGGCTATATATGTTAATAGAAGAAGTACATAGCTGTATATTATTCTACTTAAGAACTCAAATTTAACCCATTTAAAGGTTACAACAGTTATGTATATAGTCATTATTATCTAGTTCAACGATCTAAATTTCAAATGTTTAAATATAACATGACAATTACGTAGATTAAAAACCTATTCTTACATTATCAAGGGATGACTATGTCAGTGTATACATACAAAGTATGATGCGTAACCACGGGTTGACCCAACTGTTGTGGTGCAAATCTAGCTAGGTTCCCGGCAGCTTATGAATCAGTTAAAACAGGTAGTGTATTTATGTTAACTAGTTGTTTTTCCGCCCGCGCTTTGCGGCGGGTTCAATCATAAGGACGCCGATTAAGTAATAGGGTCTTAGATGTATCATCATAACCACAGACAAACTGACCATTACTACTACATAAGCAATACAATTACCAGATCAAACCCTCAGTGGCGGAGCTTGAACACCCCCGTAGGGGGGCGGGGGCGGAATTAAATTTTTTTAGGGGGGGCGAACTTCATATTTATATAAAAATTTACACTACCGGACCAAAAATTTACACCACCGGACTAAAAGTTAACACTACCGATGAAAAAAAAAAGGGGGGCGGCGGCCCCCCGGCCCCAACTATCCTTCGCCCCTGCAAACCCTTACATTATACTCATAATTACGAAGAATCACACACGATGATATCATAATGATATGAGTTTAATAAGGTTTAGAACCAATATCTAGTTACGGTTGCATACCATAAAGGGATGCAATGCCAAAGCAACCGACTTAATTTTTGCACAACAATCATATCCTTAGCATAAAATGTCTCAGATGAGCTCAAGCTCATCATCATCGACACATCAGTTTCCATAGAAGCAATGTTCGGTTTTAGTGAGATACAGAAGCGGAGAGGCAACATCAGTTAATGATTGCCAAGCCATGACAACCGACACCATTTTTCCTCTAAAATCATAGCCGTTGAGATACCAAAACAGTTGAAGGTCCATACGAACAATGTTTCATCATCATCAACACACAGAAACAGCAAGATACAACACAGAAAACCGATCAAGTAACAGAGGCTCACATGAGTGAATACTCATCAGATCGCCAGCAACACAACGCACCAAATTAAACCGAAATAGGGTTAGAAATAAAACCCTGAAAAGGTATTAGTTAGATACAGAAGCAGAGAGGCAACAAAGGTGGTCCGACTATCATCACAGGAATGGCAGATGTGGTATCACCACCACCACCGAGGCAAATAAGAGAGAAAGACATGGGTTATTGTTGTATTGCAGGCCGGAGACGACGGCGGCGACACAAAAAACAGACCAAATCGCCGCTCCCACCCACTATCTTTCTAACACAACCTGCAAAACACCCAAAGTAAGGCGTGTGAAATAGTTTTCCAGCAACTCGGAGACGGTGGCTGCGACATAACAGTTTGCCAAGCCATCATCTCCACCCACACACCCTTTCTTTCTCTAAACCAACCAAACCGGCACCGGCATATCACCGCACCACCATCACCGAGCATCCCTTGGAAAAAATAAAATACATCAATGAAACTTATTGTAGTTCCTTAAAAGAAGAGGCACAACATCCAAGGACAAGCAAAATACCCAAAAAGACCTCTGCATGCATTAAAAGAAGAGACACAACACCCTAGACGAAGCAAAATACCCAAAATGACCCTATGTTACTATTCATGGCTTTGGTTTTTTCATATATAGGTAAATTAGTAAGTAATAAGATGATGGGGTAGAGGTTAGTGAGGGTAATTAGTTAGCACTTTGTTTTATTTATACATGTTTAATGTTTAGATTAGCGTGTCGAGTTTTATTATCAGATAGTCCTTTGTAATTGGAGTCTTACCTATCAATTGGTTTCATTGCCACGATACCATGGTTGTACCTTGCAACCAAGGCAACCCTAATGCCAATGGTAGTCAAATAAACTCAATCATTGCTTAACTAGCTGTAATCATGCCCGCTTAGAGTCCTTTAAGTGTCTTAAGAGCAACGTGGCAGCCTTAAAATCCTAGCGGGAGAAGTCAAGTGGTGGTTTAGAGTGGTATGAAGATAGAGAATCCTTGTGGCGGTAAAATCAGCATCGCCCCACCACCTAAATTGTGTTCCTAGTCTTCAAATGGTGGTGATCCTAGGGGTGGATTCTCAAAGCTGAAAAGTACTTTAAGTACCATAACATCACTAATGAAGACAAAGAGGATATCGATGCTATGCATCTCGAAGGCAAAGCCTTGGATCTGTATTCTTGCTTTCTACCAATCCATTATTACCTGGGAGGATTTGGTTCAGGCTCTACACAAAAGCTTTGGAGTAATAGAGTTTCAAAATCCAAGCGAGTTTCTTTATAGTATTAAGCAAACTAGCTATTACTTTGCAAGAATACCATCATGAATTTGCTAAGAGATTAGCCTGACTGAATAACTGGTCGGGTCACTACCTGTTAGGTGTATTCTTAAATAGGCTCAAGGAAGAAATTAAATCAGAAATGAAAATTGTAATACGATCAGGTAAGAGCTTTACTAAGATTGTGGACAGCAAGCCCCTACATCAGCCAACAAACCTATTGCAACCTCTTCACAAACCCCAAACCATCATATATTTGATTCGGGGAAGCAATCTAGGTTTATTAAAGGAGAATGCTTTCATTGCGAGCAGAAATATGGGCCTGGTCATCATTGTAAGAAGTAAATTTTAGCATTTGTTGGCCTATGATGAAGTTGGTTGTGCCGATGATAAAGCAGCAAAAGAAAACATAATTGGTCATGAGTAGTTAGCAGAAATCAGCCTTCACGCACTGCTGGGTAAGTCACCTACTGTAACGATGACTCTTCATGACGTCATTCACTCCTCCAAGGTTTTGGTTCTAATCGATAGCGGGTCAAATGGTAACTATATTGTTAATATGCTTGATAGAAAAGCTAATCTTACAACAAAAAACAACCGTGGCCCCTTTTGATGTACAAATTGTCATGGAGATGTCATTTAATAAAACCATGTTTGCAAGGATGTTACATTTCAACTTGATGATCTTCAAATCATACAAGACTTATACCTATTCTCTTTTGTGGGTGGGGTGTGGAAGGGGGGAGGGGGAGGGGTGCTGATGTGGGACATTTAATGATTGGCCACTTAATCACCGTTCAGGCAAAACAAAGTAAAATATTTTTGGTCTTCGCCATTAACAGTCACAAACACATGCTACAAAGAATGCAACGGGGCATTCAAAACTACGCTACTATCAACCACATCATCATTGAACCCTTCAAGGAAAATTTGATCGAAGGTAAATGCCCATTTTCTCCTACCTTCCTTGAGGACTTTCTTGGAGCCAAAGTACTTATACATAACCATGGGTCGACCTAATAGTTGTGGGGTAGATTTAGCTCATGTAGCTTTGAATCAGTCAAAATAGTCAATTCAATCATGTTAATTAGTAAGTATGGAGATCGTGGGGTAGAGATTAGCAGAGGCAGTTGGTTAGCACTTTGTTTTATCTTTATATTTTTAATGTTTAGATTAGGGTATCGAGTATTATCATAGAAGGTCCTTTGTAATTGGAGTCTTACCCTACTTGAAGTGGGTTGTTTTAGTTGTTTTTCGGTAATCAAATCATTTGATTTCGAATACCTACCAAAGGGTTTTTAACTCTATTTTTTTATCAAGGACATGAGAAGCAAAATATTGTCGTGTGGTATGTTTCCTCGACACTTCAGTTTGTTCGGTGAATAAAAAAACTATATAAATGTATTCAAATACTTGCGTGCTTTAAATCAGTCTTACACTTAGGGCTGGCATAACAGGTTAGAATAAAAACGACATGATAAGACATGATGATATGACATATTAGACACGAACACAACATGATAACTTATCGTGTCATTTTTTTCAAACACAAACACGAACCTGTTAAGAAGCAGGTAACACGAAATGACTAGTTTAGGAACCTGTTTAGAAACACATGTAATATCACATATTTAGGAACCTAGTGAGTCAACTACAGTGGATCTGGGCTATTGTCGGTGATGGTGATGGTGAGTTGGTGGTTGTGGGCTGTGGATTCGACTGAGCAGCCGAGCAACATATTGAACGAGGGAGATGCTGTTTGAGATCGAGTGGTCGAGCATCTGATTGAACCCCGGGATTCAAGCTGGTGATTGTGGGTTCTGGTCGATTGAGCAACCCAGCAACAGATTAAATAAGGGAGATTCTGCATATGAGATCGATGGTTATGGAAGGGTGGACTATGGAGTGGCGGTAATTGGTATGAGGGTATCGAATGGTATAGGGTAAAGAGAAGTAGGGTTTCCTTTTTAATATTATGTATATTTAATTATCTTTAAAAATTAAAAACTATAAACGCATTTCTTAATGGGTCTTAACAGGTTAACAGGTAATTAACCTGTTAGGCACGAATTTTATCACGTCTTAACATGTCAATCTGTTTAAGACAGAAACCTGTTAATTTCTTGTTGTGTCTTGTCGTGTTATCAAGTTTGTGTTAGAAATTGTTAACCCTACTTAAAACCAGTTTTTATATATTTTATTTCATGTCAAATATAATCGTTTCATGTCAAATAAGTGTTTTGATCAGAGTCAAACAAAAACAAACATTACAATATCCAGATCAGTGTGATTTCATTCAAATGTTGCTCGTTGTTAAAATTTATGATTTTGATCTATTAACAAATTTAGCCTAACCTCCGTACGTTCACCGGTAGAGTTAGTTATTATAATCAAATACGAAACCCGAGCGCGCTTTAAAATCTTATTCATATCTTACGAGACCCGAATCGTTGAGATGAGCACACTATCAATTCGTCATCTTGCACCCACAAGTGTGTTTTAAACATTCTAATCACATGACTCGGGATTATATTGGAGGGGCATGCTACTCAATCACTAAACAATTACACACATTATGTGTTGACTTTTCAATCTGATTGAAACTTTTCATGAATTTAGATTACTGTATTGGTCATTCCGCTAGTGGTTCACTCTTTTACATTTAAAATCATCATATTGGTCCCTTCTACCTTTCAAAACTATTACTATAGGTCATAATTGATTAAGTTCTTAATTAATTCTATATGAGTAAATATAAAGCATTCTACCGTCAACATTAGCATGTCATTGGCTACTTGTTCACAATTTGCAACTATTTCACAAAATAAGTTTCTTTTAGCATTATGGTTATTGATCATCAATATATCACTAAGCATATCTAGATTTGTGGTTACTTATCATCAATATTTAAGTTCATCTAACTTTGCAGTTATTCTCTTTGGTCGTTAAACAGTGTAAGAAAGACAAATATAAATGTTTCCACAAGAATTTTAAGCATGTATTGGGAGTGAAATCAAGTTTTCTACCAATAAATCACCACATTTAGTTTTACATGAAATCACCAAAGTACCAACCAACACCAAATCATGTATGTGCAATATTGGTCTCAAATTCACCTCACACTTCTCCACTCCAAATGAAACATACTAAGTAACATGAAATCCCTCTTTTGCACTATATTCGACATGTGTGGTAGTAGTTTATGTCAGATCATTTAATCATTGTTTCTTTGGTTGAATGGGTATATGTGTGGTAGTAGTTTATGTCCTAACATTTAATCATTCTTAGACTAAAGTATTTCGGTGACACTCAAAAATATTAACTGAATATTTTAAAAGAATAAAAAATGACTGTATTTCCAGTTGTGAAAAGCGCATCCAAAATAGCACAGAGTTTGCATTTTATAGGTTGTGCATCATCATAATGTTTTGATTAAACAAAACAATGTTATATGAAAAAGTGTCAATTTAACAATTAAATGGCTAGTGACTTATTCTAGTAATTGATTACATGTGACAATAATAACTGACGATTCCCTTGTCTGAGCAGTAACCAACAAGGTGGTTATTTTTTGTAAGTTGTAACTTAATTCTACAAATTGTTAGTTCTCGACATATTGTAAATGATAATAGTTGGGACTCTAGCTTATGTTTCTACTCATCGTATGGTTCCGACTAAGCACATAGTTACTAACGATTTTGCTAATCATGAAGTTCCTATCTATTGATAATTGACAAATCCCAACTAATAAACCATTTCCTACTAATGTTTTTAATCGAGTCCTGTTCAAAAGATAGGCTCATTTATTAGACCCGCCTAGGACTCTCCCCCTTGACCATTCCTTTTTTTTTCTTTTTCTTTTTTTTTAAACGACAAGTTAGTTGTTAGTAAGTTTGTAACACAAAGTTAATAAATACGTTTAGGTCAGAGATTGAACCCACGAGCTCCAAGAAAATCAAAAGCTTCCCACCTCTTCCATAAACCATTAGACCAATGGATCATTGGCCCCTTGACCATTCCTAGATGGCATTACCTCAAACCTCACGGTTATCAAATTAGACTAACAAATATGTACTCCAAACCTTTTTAACTTGTATTCTCTGATTATTTTTTTTATCTTAAGTAAACATTAATTTATTAAATGACTTGATGACACTAAACTTCAAACAATGGTTTTGATGCGTATACAATAGTTTTTCATATTTTCCACTTTGGTTCACTTCATCCCAAACTTCGAATTACAAGAGTGAAAGAGAACTTCATTAACTATCAAATTAAGGACAGATAACTCTAATGATCGACTTAATATGTGAAGTGCTAAAAATGCAAGATAAAGTAAGAAAACATGTCCATAACTAAAAAAAACATCATTGAAATGAACTAATGATTTGATTTTTGATCGGGTCTGATGTCTCTTAACAAAATAATAGCGAATGGAACGGCTTTAGGTTATAATTATCGTTGGTTACTTTAAATTGAATTTAATATTTTAGATGTTAGAATCACTCGTAACAATTCGTTTGTACACAAATGGGCGGGTGGGCGTGCGTATGTACGTGTGTGTGTATGCAAGTGTATGTTTACACCTATGCATGTGTGTATACACACATGCATACACATCTTTGTATGTGTGTATATATAGACATGCATGTATACATCTATATATCTAGCTGTATGTATACATGTGTGCACACATGTCTGTATCTAGTTGTATATATACATGCATATGCATGTGTATCTCTAGGTATGTATCGGTGTGTGTGCGCGCGCGCGCGTGTAGGTATATGTGTGTGTATGCATCTAGGTATATGCATGTTTGTGCATGCGCATGTACGTATGTACATGTATGCATGTATGTGTATGTATGTAGATGGATTTACATTTATATGTGTGTGAATACATGTACCATTGGGTGTATGTATGTGTATGGATGCATTTGCGGGGGCACATGTTCATTACAGAATCAAATTTAGGCACAGAACCAAGACCATGTATGATATAAGACCACATATTATACTTGATGGGAGTTGATTATGCGGTTACTTATGTAGCTTAAGTTAAAAACATGTATGTGGACGCGTCTCAATCTTTTGTTTCAAACTCGTGACAAATTATGTAACTTTTAGCAGCTTGAAGTCGGTGATTGAACGATATAGAAGATGTAAAGAGGAGGAACATCATGTGGTGAACACAAACAATGAGATAAAGGTAATCTTCATGACCAACTCATCATACTTCTGACTAGTCAATTAGATATTTTGCTACCAAATCAAAAGATTCGAGTCTAGTCATCGAATTATGAGATGTAGAGATATAAGGAGTTCGTATGTATTCCACTTTCAGTTGAAAGAAAATGGAAGTAATGCGGTCAGGAGGTCCAAACCTGCCAACAATAAGAAGCGAATGCTTAAAAAGAGCCTCAGGGTGGCAACTCGCTCCAAATTTACTTTGCAAAATCAACATTCTACATTTAGAAATATGTACCATGTGATTAAAAGTTGAACTGCAACAATGTAATTATACAAGATTAGTGCAGAAGTATTGTTCTTATCTAGTCCCACATATATACAAATATATATATAAAATATCGACACATATAACTATACAAGAGGCTATATAATTATATAGATAAATACCCAAATCTATGCATGATGATCATGTGATAAATCAACTGCCTAACTATAACTTGTTGCTCTAGTACTCCATATTTGTCCCTCTACATAATTACTTTGTTACTGGAAACCCCAACCTGATTCACGAAGAAGATGATTCGAGGAAGGAGATTAGTCAATGACGGATAGCTTGTGAACTCAGGTGATGAGCGTAGGGCTAGAAGAATCAACATACAACCGACCTGTTCTAGTCTTCTTATATCTGTCCATTCTCTCATTTCCTTATTTTATATATACATAATTAAACCCATAAGGATTAACACCTTAGCCTGGCCTACAAGCTTCTATTAAAAGTTCAAATTAACCTAAAATCAACTCTTTGAATCTAAAATTCCAGATGCAGAATAAACTTACAGCTCTCATCTGATGTTAATTGTTAAAACACAAGCTTATTTTGAAGCTTGAGTAAATAAGTAGAGTGCCAAAAGAAGTGACTATGCATATCCTTAAGGTCAACACGCCAGGTGTTTACTAGTTAGTTAGGAAGCAGTAGGAAAAACATGAGGAACCATTCACCCTTTCACATGTTGAAGTTAACTTCAATAGGCTTTTACTTCTGTAGCTCTTCCTGACTAAACTTCTATTTCAACCCTCCCTCCTAATGTATTATTTATTTTTCTTTATCAATAGAAACTAGGTATGTTACTGATGACCACATCATGCTCTTAGGAAAAGGTTAAAGAAAGTGATGTGATGACGTTGAAGAGAGAGTGTCAGGTATGCCAGGCCCCTTAGGGACGACACCCACCCCCCTAACGTTGAGTACATAAGCATGACCTTAGTTCATAATGAACTGTCAGCTAGAAATGTTGACCTATAGGATTAATGGACATCTATTAAGATCTGAGCATTAGAAATGATTCGAGAAAAAATCATCTGAAACCTTTGAGGTTACAACTAGGTCCCTCAAACTATCACAATAAATATCCCATCTAATCTGCTCATTTTATGTTAATTTTGGCCCATCTTTACTCCTCTTCCCCTCCATTCAGAAGGTTTCCACACTCTTTACAGGTTCCATCATATATTAAAGGTTTAGGGACAACATAATATTTTATAGCATTTCCCAAAATATAATAAGCCACGGTATGTAAAAGAGAAAACAAGTCATTAACTTTGTATGAAAATATAATGAAGAACACTCTTCATTCTATATGTAACACATGAGAACTGTGATATATCTATAAAAATTCTCAATTCATAGAGATGGAATTTGAAACCAACCAAAAATATATTAAATTTAACATATCAGTTGGTGATAAATTTTGATTTTAACTCTTAGCAGAGGTCAATAACATTGTCATTAACATCTTTCAGTGATATAACACTGTTGTCACATTAAGATATTATTAAATATTTAGTGATAACTAAAAATCTAGATCACCTAATAAATAAATTCCTCAAAAAGATTTATAGAGATGCATAGGTTGGTAAGTACACGACATACTGCTCTATCTCATTTAAAATGTTAGATAATTGTAGGGCACATTTAACTTATAGTGTCTAGTATATCCATATTAGGTATTAATGGATTTGGTATTGAATCCTGTCAAAGTGTAGGAAAAGTTTAGTGGAGGATATCATTCATTATCATCTTAAATTCACCAATACATGTTAATTGAATGGGGAGCTTTCATGTTATTGTTATGTAGGGTGCCTTGTGCCCTAAGCCCCTAATCATGCTCATATATAAAACGTTAAAACATGACTTTTAGAGGAGGTTAGCCTTTGTGTGATTTGTTATAACTCAAGGAAACATTATATAAAATTCAATTGTTAGGCATTTAAGCTTAAGAAATGTAGTCTTAGTCCACCATCTAGACTGTATGCTAATATACAAATGAATATAGTTCCATATTGAATATATATACACTTGGGGTGAATGCATTTTGCTTTATAATGTACATGGAAAAAGGGATCGTAATTTAAAAAACACCTACTAAACAACTATGCATGCTTCCTGTTGAAAAATAGCAACACAATTTTTTCTACATCAACACTTCTAGGACAACTATTAATTCTAATGCACTTTCTGTTCTTTTCAAAACCAGAGTAATTGGGCTGCTATTATGCTAGCCACAGATTCAACATTATCTTGAAAATGTAAATCCATGATTCTAGACCCTAAACTCAATGGTGTGTCGGCTGCTGCTTGTTTTTTGCAATGGTATAAAACCAGGGTTTAAGACCCCAATTCTATTAAAGTTGTTCCATATGTCCAAATGTTGCAATGGTATCTGATTCTATTATATTTGTTTACAAAAGAGTACGAAAAGATGCTTAAGGCTGTGATACTCTGCTTTTATACCATTTTCAAACCTGAACAAGGAGAAATGAAATTGAAAAAACATTGAATCGGGAGTCTTGAATCACAGATTCGTAATTTTCAAGCAACATTGAATCTGGGGTTAGCAATAACCCTGGTTACTATAGTTTTAGAAAACCAAAAAAAAGGCATGAATAATGTTCTGAAAATATACAACAGTTAAAAAAAAGAATCACTCATATTAATAACTAATATAATAAAGAGGGAAGCCTTAAATGTATCAAGGAGGAGACTTAATTTAAGATCCAAATGATTCTTTAAAACTATCATAACAAAACAAAGTACAAAAACTAGAATGAAAGAAATAACCAGTCATAATGTTCCCTTTGTTTTCAAAAGCTAGAAAGACTCCAAGCTTCTCTTATGAATTAGTTTATCAAAAGTCTAGCATATGCGCTTATATTATTTGAATAATTATTATTTCGACTAGTTATGATCTGTAAACTGACATTAATCTCACTACTTAATATATACAGTTTTGGCAAACAGAGGTTACAAAGTTGAAGCAACAACTACAGAAACTACAAGAGAGTCATAGGTAAGCTTCTATCAGATCGTCCTAAGTGCCTTTATCTTTTTTAGTGTTTGGGTAAGTGTCATTTTGCTAACTTCTATTTAAATCAAGGTATATTACACCAAAAAGGTTCTATATATCTCTTCTAGAATGTGAGTGGACCTTAATATGAAATACTAGGATATAAACCCGTGTAAAATGACTATTTTTTAATTTTTACTTTTTAAATTGCTAAATGAGTTTAGGAGGGAAAACTTTTGTGAGATGCAACCTGGTGATGACACGTGTCCATAAGTTTATAGTTTATTAAGATTAGATATAGAGTTTATTATTAGCATAAAAAGTTTAGCATAAATCTTATTAAAAGATGGTGTGATACGACATATTCCTAAGTTCTTCATTTTTTGATAACAACTACCTTGCTATTTTATTGTCAAATTGTACAGACTATCACTAAATCCATACCATCACCAATCTTATTCTCTAGATGCCTCGTATATTAAGTTGACAAATCAATTAAAGAAATAATCTAATATCTCCTGATAAAGAGATTGTAATTAAGGATGAGTTTTGAGAATATGTAATAACTAAACATTTGAATTGCACAAGATAAAGAAAATCCCCCTCCCACCCATGGGCTATACTTGAAACATAGTTTTTGAAGCTGGTTTGAGTACTTGGCTAAATATCTAAACTACCTTGTTATGAGACAAAAAAGAGAAATATTTTGGACCCTAATCAATGCCGCCATATTTTTCGTGAGGATGAAATAGGAAAATTAAGTGTATCAAATAAGCTTTAGATATTGTTTTGACAAACGAAATTGAGGTAAATTTGACAACTAGGCATATGATGGGTGAAGAGCTCTCTCGTTTAAGTGCCAGAGATTTACAGGGTTTGGAGAACCAACTTGAAATGAGTCTTCAAGGTATCCGTAAAAAAAAGGTTTGAAGTTCCTTCCTCTAATGATATACATATTAAATAGTTGTTAATATTTTAGAAATAAGTGTATTATGGTGATTATCTAATTTGCAGGACCAAATTCTCTTTAATGAAATAGACGAACTAAACCAGAAGGTCAATCTTTTACCAATTGAAACTGATAAGATCTTACTTGGTAGAGGAAATACCTTCACGTAAATAAACTTACTTCGCTTGTTTGCAGGGAAAGTTCATTCACCAACAAAATATGGAACTGCATAAAAAATTAGATCAAATTCGTGAAGAAAATATGGAACTGTATAAGCAGGTGTTTGCAAATATATACTACAAAAATCTTACCATACTTCAAAAAGTATTTAATATTTCAGCTAAGAAGTCCTCTATCTCAGGTTTATGGAACAAGTAATGTAAATGCAACGAGCATGAATGTGAAGAAGGCTTTAAGCACACCAGAGGATCCACATGCCCCTATCCAACTCCAGCTTTCCATGCCAGAGCAACAAGATGCCACTGAATCACAAATTCAATCTACAAATTTAGCGTAATGCATCTTTCGTATTTGATTGAGTTCAATAGTTTAAATCTTCTTTTTGATATCTTGATCAAACAATGACTTTTTTACTTATTTCTGCAGATTACATTTACATTAGAGGCAAGATGTATCAACTGTTGCTGATCCTTCGTGATAATGAGCCCGCCTAGTTTTTAAGGTTCATTTCATGTTAAGGGCAACCACAAACAAGTCAGAACAAAGAAATCTATGCATGGGAGGTGACCAGAAAGACCAGCTGCCAACATGATTTCTAAAATAATAATAATAAAACAGATGTGTGAAGAATTGGATGAGTAGATGTTATTTAGTTCCTTTAATATTTGTACTTGAGATGAAAAACTAGCATGCAATTAGGACTTCTCATAAATACTCCACAATAAGAAATATAATAGTTATCTGTTTGAATACCATACAATACTGCTACCAAAAGATCAGATAAGATTAAACGTGCAAGGGAATATCAATTAGTAAAAAAAACTCAAAGTAGCATCACAGATAACATGGCATGCCGAGTCATCTTCTTCTGGTATTATGTAGATCTTACAAATATTAACAAGGGGATAAAAGGAGTAATTAAAGGTACATGGACCCCTGGGATACAAAACCTTAGCTAAGTAGCTAAGTATTGGATGTGAAAAGAATGATATTCATATTAGCATATGAGCAAGCAGACAAGACTTGTCAATTTTCAAAGAAAGTTTATCATACGAAATGCTTCAGTAAATATTTATTAGACAAAGTTTTCAGCTAATAAGATCAAGAGAGAAGTCGATGAAGCATTCTAGCCAAAAGTGCATTTCATTTTCTTGATTCACAGTCTAGTAAATTAATCTGGTTCAAAATTAAACATTTACTTGCTATTAAAATGACATGCACATTATTACAACTTAAAGCGAGCATGACTAGAATTGTGGGACGATAAATCAATAGGTTATCCAGAACAACAAAGGAACAAAAAGTTTAAATGTTGCCACAATTTCACAATTTAAAAATGATACAAGAAATAGATGCATATATTATCAGGTGTATGCTTCAAAGTTCAAACTTTACAATGTAGTTTTGAGTAGTGACAACAACAATTAACAGAAAAATAATCTGATTACAAATCCAAGAAACAATAATAAATAAAACTAAGTGCATGTCATATCAGTACAGTAAAAACAACTTCAGAAAACAGAATACCTTAAAAGTTGATATAATAATATATCGTTCAAATGAAAAGATGGACTCTTTTCTTTCAGCAGAGCAAGTATATTACTAAAAACTAATATCATGTGATGCACGATCAAATCAGAACTTGCTCACAAGTCCCAACTCTGGTTTCTTACAAATAATACTTCTTTTGGAAAAACACACGTCCATTCTTTTGAAACAAAGGCACCACTTCCAATTCAGTTTCGATATACAAATATAATTTAAAATTACTATGACATGTGAGGGGAAAAAAATAAGTAGGAAAATTTGAAACACTCTCATGAAAAACATTCAAAATTTTAGTTTGACGTGATTAGTCAAGACCAGAAAAATATACATCTAATTTAGTTAGCTGATACCCATAAATAATAAATAACAGATATCTTTGGTAATCTCTTTTATTTGTGTTTAAGTCATGGTTTGTTTTCTAGGAAACTACACACTGATACCATTCCCATACTATACCAAATCCAATCTCCACAATCATGCATCATTATCTTTCTAAACACTCCGAGTCCAATTCATAATGTGAACAAGTATCAGCAGATACAAATCATGATGTCGATGACAGAAACAATGTAATTTTATTTATAATAAAGAAACCACTAAACACACAAGTCTTCTTGCTTCCCAGAGATGAAGACTTTCCTTTATATGCTCAATCCAATATTGGTATCAGTTATCAAATCAGGTATGACATCTAATATCTCCTAGCTCCTAGCTCCTATCATAGAGGGCATTTAGTATGAAAATACTCAAATTGTTATTTTAACTAGTTAACCATACACATATGCGTCGAGGCCTATGCATGAATCTAATATTACTCCCTCACCCAAAAACACTCCTTGGCCTCAAGGTGAACATCTAGGACTTGATAGTGTATTAGTGTCTTTGTCTGCAGCATCCTAGAACCAACTTTTCTAACTATGTTCACTGACATTAGTTCTCTCTTGTTCCTCATTGCCTTTAAAGACAAAGTGTACTGGTAAGGCTCAAGAGGCGCAACAATGCTCAACTTAGAACTTCTCATTTCATTCAAAGCACAGCCCGTGACTCTCTTGCGCAGTAAGTCGACCTTTGTCATCCTTTTGATCATTAGTTCCTAGTCAGGTACTCAGGTTTGATGACATTAGTTCCTCTTAGTAGCCTTCAAAGATTTTGTCTACAATTCTTTTTGGTGCAATAATAACAGCCTTCAATTCCTATGACTTCAACAACCTGACTATGACACTGAAATGACATTATTAAACTAACCTATTTACCCGTTCCCTTTCCCGGCTATGTTAATCTGTTCATCATCTACAAGGGCGGTTAGGAAAGTTGTCACTAAATATAAACTTCTCATTGCCTTGATTTTAAAAGGCGTGAGGCACTCCTAAGCACTTATGGTCCTAGAAGCCAAGGCGCGAGGCAAAGATGCTAGCCTCACGTACGTGAGGAGCATGACACTCAAAAAAGACTTAATAAATTAATTCTAGATAATATGTTTCACCTTGTTGATTCTTTAGTACCAAAAAATATGTTAATAATGATGCATCCTATCACATTACCACCCTCTAAAGCCGGCATCTTCAAGTTCAAGAAATGATGCCATCCATTGTAACGACGGGCATGCTCTACCTTCCATCTTAACCAACTTAACATGTTGTGTTGTTTAGTCTAATATGCCAATTAACATGCGCGCGAACTCTAAGCTTGTTGATGGTATCTCCTATATCGAAAAGAATGTGTCTAATCCATAATGATATTTTGATATATCTAGTTCTTAACTTACAAATACATCTGTTGTAATTGTAAGAACCTAACTTAAAATCAATTAAAGAGGCTAACTACTTTAGTCGGGCATATACGCCATTCTTAGACCAATCATGTAACGTGTGTCCTTAATTGTAGGCAAAACCTTGTGGGCCAATCTAATGGTTGTTGCCTCTAACATTGTCTAGTGTAAGCCTCCACCAAAGCTAATTTAAATTAAGGTCCTTTTCTAGCCCCTTAGTTGTCCCAAAATTGAGACTTATGTCCTATACGAGGCATGCTTTGACAACATCTGGCCCTCATTCCTACAATCTATGTTTCATACTAACCACCATTGTGCTTTTCCACTTTGTCATCGTCTTATTCAACAACTGACCATGAACTTTGTCGCCTTGATGCCACTTATTGACTCACTTTGTCCAATCCTTTCTCTTACTTGTTACTAGCCTCACCATATGTCGTCATCACAATTTTCTTCCTCCATGTATGTTCCATAGACATTGTATTCCACAACTATTCTTTTCCTTTATCATTATCTAGCAGTACCCTCAAGAAAGTCCCAATTCCATTCTCCTATCCTAAATTGCGTTGACCAGTGCCATCCTCCTAGATCTACTTATTGTTTCATAGTCTTATTAACTTCAATAACACCTTCTTTGAGTTTTGGCTTTAAATTTTCATGATTTATGCAATTATACTCCATTGCAACAAACTATTAATCCATCCTATGCAAACCTGTTTAGCACCTTCAACCTAACTTCACAAATTTCAACTCCACGTTTTCTTTGAAGGTCCTCTCTTTTTTTTACCAGCAAAACCTCCATTTGATAGGAAATAAGGTATTTCTTGCTGAACCACAAACTAGAACACAGAACCTGACCAAATGCACACATAACTCCCTCAAAGTCAAAACAAGTAATACTGGTAACCTATCATTTAAGTAAAATACAATACCTATGTTTCCTAATTCTAGTTTATACAGTTTCTTCATTCCGAAAATACTAAAATCAACATTTTACCTATTTAACCCTAGGCGCATAGATCAAGGTCCTTGTGTGACCCTAACTGCTCAGCAACAAATTAGAACCATTAATATGACGTAAATAGGAACCAGAACTGAAGAGAACACAATAACACCCAAAGATTGTACATTTCTAAAATGAGCACCAAATTAGTAAATACAATTAAGATGCTTCTGCTTAGAAACGCTAATAATAGGGCAAAAAAAAAAAAAAAAAAAAAAAAAAAACATATTGTAAACTTTAAATCAGCAATTAAGGCTTTTAAAAAACTCAATCTGAACAAACCATAACTTTAGCCTCTGCTTGGAACAAAAATGGTAGTACATGCAATCATAGGCAGCTCTAAATTATACTAGCAAATAGCAAATAAATTTAAAAAAAAACATGAAACTTGTAGACTATTTCTGGTAATCATACAAAGAAACAGCCAATGACTTCAAGTGTCAAAGAAAAAAATGAAAAAAATAAAAATAAATAAATAAATAAATCATTACGCTTGCATTCGTAAACTTCATCAACAGAACTATTCCATCACTCAACGTAAAATCAAACAGATGATCGATGATAGCAATTAAGATCAAATCATAAAAAAAATCAAGACTTAAACTAATTTATTTAAAAGAGTTTCACTGCACCTGGTAATTTAAACATCTGACCTTGATCAATATGTTACATCCAGCATCCATGTGTTTGATCTGCAAAATACGTTTACAAAAACTATTAGCATTTGATGTACAACGAATCAACTTGTAATCAATCTTAAAATTTAACAAATCTACGTCGCTAACACCGTTATCGGGAATTAGAAACGATAAGATATCTTCGATCACAATCTTACTAAACATTCAAATTACCACTGATAAAATCATGCGATTTGTGATGGTCCTCTGCCAACTTCAGCTGTTAATCAACAGATTCAACCTTTCAGACGAATAAATATCATTGAAACTCGAATCAGCTCCCGTTCAACGAATGCACATGAGATTAAGCGTTTCGTGTTATGGAATGTCCAGAACATTCACCTGTTCGAACGGCGTTATGACGCTAGGGGGTGGGGGGTTGGACGAAGGAAAATATCTGGGAGGCAGTGTGCTTAGAGTTATACTTTCAGTCCTCCATATATGTATAAAAGTCAGTTCAACCCCTTACCCTTTCCATCATTCGTTATTTGGTCTCCACGCGAGAATAGAGTTTAAATGGTTTATATGTGTACACATGTGGACTGTAGTTTTAATTTTAATATCTCTTTTTTTTAATCATTAATTACATGTTTACTAAATTTAAAAAATCAATTAAATATTTGTTGTTTGAAAACATATACCCATTTAATTTAAACTGGTGGGAGTGCCCGCACGTTGCTACGGGTGACGCCCTCTATGTTAAGGCAGCTTTGTGTGGCATTCTTAACGTGCAATTCTCCTTCAAACTATAATTTACTTAAAGAACTTGAAACTAAATAGCTAACGGATTAATACCTAAAAGCATTAGTCTTAAGCAAACACAACCACTATATAATTACAGGGGCTACATAATTAAAAATAGTATCCCACAGACTATGTAAGTTTTACCTATTTAATGCATAAAATATTATATTGTACTCGCCTATTACCCGTATCTTTAAATCATGTAACAAAATATCTATTCATCATGTATCATTTTACTTTCGATAAGCAATCCTACTCGAACAAATGGCTCAATGAGCACATGGAGCAACACAATAAGCAATACAAACATAGTTTGAGGTTTTAAACCGAAATCTTTATATTAAAAACGATACTGCATGAATCAACCTCTTGAGTACCCGTAATGGAATAACAATAACATCAAGATCATCTACAACCCCACCAACTACCTGTAGTCAGTATTTAGTTGTACAAGTTGTTATGATCATATTATAAGACTTGAAAAAAACATAGCAGCAACTATTCATATGTTTTCTTAGCATCAGTTACAAATGGTTTCTACCATTAGCCGGGAAATTGTTGTTAGTGTATCCAAATGTTTTATTTTCTTATAGGCCACGTTAAGTTATCTTTCCCAACCGAAGTTGACTTTCCTAAAAGCCTTGAAGACTTGTAAATATATGCAAATACCACAAGCATAAATTGTAAGATCAAGAAAATTTATGAAGTTACATGAATTAAAGAGAGATTTTGGGAGACTTTCAACATATATCCATATGACTTTATTAACTTAAATTCTAACAAAAGATCAAAGATGAACAAAACCCACCTTAAACTATAGTTATGTGCAAAATATCTTTCATATATTTATAACCTATGATCCTACAATGTCTCACATGATGAACAATACCCTGAAGATCTTATATTGTGGTGTGTTAGAAACTATTAGAAACACTAAAGATGACATCCATTGCAGCTCATCTGCTAGTTGCATTAACTCCTACATCATATAATAGTTAAAGAAACTGTTACAAATAAGAATTAAGCTCACATCTTTAACAAGAACATAGTTCAATGTGGAGTGTGTACCTGAGCATATTCCAGGTTTAGTGACATGCTTTGACTTTGTAGTAAACCAAACATTGTTTCAATTACAAAACTAAAATGATTTAAGGTTCAAGTTGGTCTTTACGCGCATCTAGTAAATATTTTTCTAAAAAAAGGTGGATTTGATTTAATTATTTTTATCAACAGATTTTTCATGTGAATCGGGTTACTGAGAGTGTCCAAAAGTAGAGTTGGTGATAGCTGCGAGTGGATTCACCTATCTCTGACACCGTTGATTGAACTACATTTATCCTTTTACCTAACAGTTCACAGAAAGAATTAAAAAAAATAAATAAGAATTTACCTTTTAACGAGGCAAAAACTCAAACAAAATATGATATTTGAACCTATCAAACCTACTTCATGGGTGTCATAAATCCCTTCTGAAGAAGCAATGTTGTAACACAGGGCTACAGATGTGTTTACTTTAAATGTATAACATCCACATACATCACTTTTATAGAAAGATAAACTTATATTGAATATTGAAGCAATATTATTACTATAACAACAAAGAGAGATTATAAAACTGTAACAAAAGATGGAGCATAAAGGGTGAAAATTTTGAAGACATAGTCATCCTTACCCATACCTCCACACACTCAAGAGACCTTACTAACTTATAACTCATTGCAAAAGTCAACTCCTTAGCATCAATGGTGCCTACATTTTAAAGAGATGAAACCTGTCAAGTTATACAATTTTAATCCAAATAAAACATAATCATGCAGTAACAACATACTAGCTCCATTCTTATTAAATACCTATTTGATCTCTAGCCTTTTATGCTAGGTTAACCCATGATGATGACCAGGCTTGTCTCTCCAGAACCGTTTTCCAAAACAATTTTATAACCTACCCAAAACAATTCAAGCAGAAACCTAATGGATCCAACTAAGTTTCTACCTTAAAAAGAAGAACAAAGAATAGTTTTCAATAATCATTTGTACTACACGACAATTAGCTTCGGTCTATCTTTACACCTAACTATAACAACCAAATAATCTTTATCATACCAGTTTACAGCTTTAAGATCAGGCTTTTGGTTTTCACAACTAGTGAATAATTTTTATCTACCATCAATATCCCTTAAAACAATTCTAAAGTTAGCCATTTAAACGTGATACAAGACTTCTTCATTAGTGATTTTGTTGCCAACTTGATCAGTAATATTAAAAACTATAAAAGAAACAAGAAAGTTAGGGTACTAAACATATCATTAAACTCAACTTGGGTTGCGAAAAAAAAAAACAAATTTTTAACTGAAATATATTACATACCATCCATGAACCGATCTCCAACAAAACATATATAAGATTTTGTGAACACAAATTCAAGAACAGCAAGAACTTGTACAACTTACAAAAGGATGTGATGTCTATTAGCACTATCCACCTAGTATATCAAGTCAACATAAATTATACAGTTAACTAACAACATTAAGTTTGAAAAACTAAGACCATTAAGGCTAATAAAAACCTGAATAATGGTAGCATTTTTTTAAGAATTCATTGTCGATAATTCGGGGAGAACTCATTCACCGAATAAACGTATCATACCTCATCCTCCATGTTTCTTGTTTTCAGATTACATTAAGTTTAAACAACTAAGACTATTAAGTAGGTGAATTTATTGTGTCTAGACCTGCAACTGGTTCTAGATACTCACTGTTTCATTAAGTATGGGTGGATGAAAGGCATACTGTTTCATTAAAAATACTTATAGAATGGCTTCAAGCATTATATTGTTTCACTCAAATGGCCATATCTCAAAACACACATCTTAGATACTAAAACCGTAATTAATAGAAGTAAATGATAATATGAATGAAATGCAAACTAACCATTTGTTTTTGTTGACACATATGATTTTCTCTTTCAGTAGTTGTGAGAAGAATTCATAGGCTTTCTTGAGTGCAAATGTATCAACAAACAAAAATAATATCAACTAAACTTCATAACCATAAGAAAGCTATCTAAATTGCTAAACTACACTTCCTTATTTCTATTCGACCAACATTGGTAGCCAAAATTCACAAAATCCAAAAAAAGTTATTCACAGTTTACTTCATTAGTTTGAAGTCTACAAAGGGAACTCATGAGCTAAAACCATGTATCAAGAAACCCAATTTCAACCTTAGAAAGAAATAACTACCCCCACAACTTAAAAGACTATGATTTAGGGATATAAATTTTCAAGACTACATAGTTTTGTGTGTGTATGATGAAATTAAATGTTATACCCCCGTACATCTCTTAAAATCATCTTTCATGGATTAACTACCTACTCAAAATCAGAATAACAAAACAGATTAACTAACATATTAAGTACTCAAATCAGTTTACACAACAATATTACACCCAAATACATATGTGATATTACCAAATTTGAGGCGTGAGCAAACAAAAAACTGATCAAACTACACAATACACAACAACATAAACAAAAGCAGAGACATGAGCTATCAAATTAGCAACAACAATTCAATCAAGGAAAGTAAATTAAAACCAAAGACATACCTGGTGTTGAAGTTGCAATTGTGATGAAAATTGAATCCAAAGCACGCCTTTATAAACAATGATACTGAAGGCAAACTGAACAGTGAATTAAAACTGCTCGGAGATGGTTACGACACCTTGGGATGATATTAAAGGGGCTGCCGGTGTCGGTTACAGCTGGGTTCTGGTTTTGAAGGCATTGAATGAGCCTTAACCGTCTAGACAAAATTCAAGAAATCACAGTCCAAGAACTCAAGATTCTTTTATTATCTTCAACAGATTGATAGGAAAACGTAAACAGGATGCATGATTTGAATGGATTATTTATTCATATTCAACAAATTGATAAGAAACCAAAATAAGAATGTTCATTTAACTTAAGGTCTTATGAGTATCTTTAGTGGATTAATGAAAATGAAACAAGATGCAAGAAATCTTAAAGATAACGACAATGTGAATTAACCCATATTAAAAACAAGCGATTAATTCAGGTTCTTTACTATCTTCAATAAAATCCATAAAAGCACGATCTATATGAATTCTTGTATCATTTTCAAGAATGTTCATACATTTAGCATTGAGGTTCTTCGAGTATCTTCAATGAACTAACGATAAATGCAAACAAGATACAAGAAATCTTTGAAGAAAACAACAATGTGGTTTAACCCAATTTAAATAAAAGAAATCATTACATAAATAAACTGCCAACATAATTTGTATACATTTAATTTGAAGTTCTGTGACTATCTTCAGTGGATTAACAAACATGCAAACAGGGTGTCAGAAATCTTTGAAGATAACAATAATATGAATCAACCAAATATTAAATATAACAAATCTTTAAAAAAATCAACCACCAACATTAACTCAAAGGTTCTTTTAGCATCTTCAGTAAGTTTTATAAAAGATTCAATAAATCTTCAAAGATAATCATAGCATAAACAATAATTCAACCTAATTAGATTCTTTTAGTAACTTCAACAGATCAATTAAAACCAGAATAAAGATTCAAGAACATGCCAACATATAAAAATCACTTGGGGCTTTCTCTTTTTCTTCTTGATCATCAGAATCAGAATCAGAATGGTATTGATAATCAGAATCAGAACGGTGTTCATCATCGAAACCTGCTTCAGAGTCGATAATAATCTTAGTAAACCTTTCAAGTGTCCCACAAACTCTCTTATGCACACTCCAACATTTAGAACTCGGGTTCGCCTTTGGAAACGACCACCCACATCTCCAGCATGTATGCCCTGCAAAATCAAGAAAATCATTCAAAACCCACAAACACCATTCAAAAGATAATAGACAAAATCATAGTAAATCCTGGCCAAGTTTTATTATTGGCCTGGTCATCAACTACTAACCCAAGAAAATCAACAAAACAAACTTAACAAATACAGAACGACACTGAATTTCAAGTATTACTGGCCTAATCAACTACTAACCCAAGAAAATCAACAAAAATAGCAGATGGATGTGGAATTGGGGTTTTTGGGGTTTGATTGTGAAATCCGGTAATTTTTCGTTTCGTTACCAAACTCCGTTAGTTTCGTTAGGTCTTGCATACAGGTGTCGTGAGCACACACTAGTTGTCGTTGAACGTTGGTGACTTAATAATAATTAATAATGGTTATCTGATAATAATTTAATTAATAATGTTGATTATTAATTTATGGTTATGTGCTTCATGGACTTTAAATATTATTTGTAGATTTTGCCTTGTAACGTGACGACGTGTAACATTAAATTCATGCATTTTGTTATAAGTTGAAAAATATAATTATTATTGTCTATTAATAATGTTTGTGTTTTGTAGTTAAAAACTTATTTAAAAAGTGTTGAAAGATTAGTTTTTAAAAAATTTAAACAAAGAGGGTTAAGTTTGTAATTACCACAAAACTTAATATTACCAAATTTAATCAAAAATCAAAACCCTAATCCCCCTCCCCCTCACCTTTGGCCGCGACACCCCACACACACACACATTTCGATTTCGAGCAAGAACAACAATCAATCATCGATTTTGGCTAGTTCCAAGTGTTTCTAACTTGTAGCAAGCATCAATTCTTGATAACACGATTAAAGGTTAGATTTTGATTAGTTTTTCATGGTTCTTTGATTATGGCCGAACCCTAGTTCGCAAATCATGATGAATGTCGAAATCGATGTTATTTGATGATGTTTTGATGTTAGTTGTATTGTATTGATGTTAGTTTACGTGGATTGTGCAAGAAATTCATGAAATTGAGTGGTTGTTCATACCTTTCTACTAATAGTAAGTTTTATGCATGAGATTGACGAATTATGATGAATTGATGATGTTTATCATGTTTAGATGATTGTTATGAACTTGATTAGGTATAAAGTTGATGAATTTTTGAATGAATTGGATGTTAGATTGGTTTTGGGTGTTACTTTCCCGAAAGGGAAACTTTATTTATGTAGATCATTGGATATTGTTAATTGAGAATGTTTATGATGTTAGGATCATGTTAGAATGTTTGTTGATGATGTCCAAGGTGGTAGATTGTGTTGTTTAGGTTGTATGAATACTTGATGAATAATTTGGAAAATTTAGGCCTTTATGGAATATACATGATAATGGATGGTATTAGGTGATTATAGAACTATGTTGGAATTATGATAGAATCATGATGATGCATGATGTGTTAGTTAAAATTATAATTATGGACTTCTTGGGATTTATATGTGTTGTTTGATAAACCATGGTGTATGATGAGCTTTATAGCACTTAAGGGTTTGTAATGTGGCATACATAAATAACATGTGTGATAACCATGTATGATGGATTGCAATACTTGATCAAACAAGAATTTAACTTGACATGTCACCAACGGGTCAAACGGGTCAAACGGGTCAACTTGGTCAAATGAGTCTTGTTTTCCAAAATCTTAGGTCAATGTGGTTATTAAGCACTTAGGGGTGTTAAGTTTTCTGTGTACACGTACTTATGTACTTGCGTGTTCTAGGTAACCTTTGAAGGGTTGTCTTTCCACTCATCATTAGCTTTTACAATCATTCGTTTGCGCACCAGGTGAGTTCAATGACCCCTTTTACTTACTTCTCTTTTTGGGGGAGAAAGCATATTTGTTTTTAAAACGCTTTACTGATATAACATGTGTTTAGTAAGATATAGTGGGTTATACCATAGAAAGTCCTCATACTTTCGGATCGTTAATTAAAGAATCTAGTGGGAAATTTTGGGTAGTACTACTGGGTCTGACAAGCCCTACCTGTGTGACCGGAAGTCAACGGGTGCAATATTGTCCTAAACGACTAACAGCGTCACGACCTGGTATGTCATGGCGGGAGGCAAACAGACAAACATAGTTAGCTTCGATCGCGAAATCACTATTGTTCTTTACTAATGAAATTAGACTAGCTATCTATTTTAATGCACTTGTTTATATTTTTACTACGCTACTGCTTATGATTGATTACAAACTCTTGAACTCACCAACAATCGTGTTGAGACTTTTAGTATGCTTTTCTCAGGTTGTTTCTAGCAGCTGCCCATAGGAGCACGCACGTGTCAAGCATGCTTTGTTCGAACATTTTTTACTTTTAATCTAGCATTTACTTACGTATTTTGGTTTGTGCGCGTGTTTTGCGCAGTTTACATTTAGTACCTTGTGTTTGGGTTATTTACAAAATGCTTTCGTAAATATTTCAAAGATTTAAACTCTGATTTTGTTGAAATGTTGCATATAGAGTCATTCTGAGTAACTAATGACTGAATCCTAGTTTGTTCACACGCCTCGCGGTAAAACCCCGCACGTGGAAATTGAGAGTGTGACAGATTGGTATCAGAGCCATTGGTTATAGGGAACTAGGTTGCATACACACTAGACTATAACCGCATAGTTTCTTAGTTACTCGTTACTTATCCCTTACTGTATACTCATTGGCATACATGTCACGTACCTCGCAGCATGGCATTGTCTTCACGGGCTCTGGGTAAGAGGCCTACACGTTCTGAGTCACCTCCTCCTCCTCCTGTACCTGATAGAGGACCTAACTGGCCCCGACATCCTTATCCTTCTGAAGAGATAGACTGGGATCAGCCTTTTGTACTACCTGAGTGCGATGCTCCACGAGACTGGAGTTACTACCCTACTTACATACGCCGCATGGTCTACAGGGAGCGTGTTCCAGCTATAGCTACTACTTGCCCTAGGACTAGGTCGGTGACTGCTTCTACGGCACCTACCCTTCCTTCTCTGCATATTCCTCTTGAGCAGGCGGTTGCAGCTTTGGTTGCTAAACTGTACACTGAGCGACAGCGTATCAGTGGACTTACTGACGAGAACTCCACTTTACGACATGAGATGCGTCAGCTGCGTTTACTGGTAGAGACCCTTCAGGAGCGACTTTCTATGTTTATTGGTGTACATCATACCTTGGCTGGTAATGTTTTTTCACTTACTGAGCGCATGTCTGCGCAAGAGCTTCACAATGTAGGGACAGATGATAGATTGACTGAACTGGAGGCACCGCTTGCGGCACTTCAGATTGTGGATGACCCTGCACCTGGGGAAGATTCTAACGAGGAAGACCCTGAAGAGGAACCTGAAGAAGAACCAGAAGAGATGGAAGAGGACAGTGATGGATCTGATGTGTTGGATTGATTTATACATTCATTTGACTTGGACTACGTAGTGTTTTTTTTCTTTTGAAACCTATGTGGGAAGGGTTGTTTCCCACCCAACTGACAAACTGAAAATTTTGACATTGATGGAATATTTTATGACTCATTTACAATTTATTTGTCTTTGGTTATTATTTTGGTTATAAATGTTATGGTTGTGACAAATTCATTATTTCTTACTATTTACCATACTTTAATGAGATTAATATGTTGGATGTTACTCATTATTGTATTTGTGAATGTAAAGTGAAATATGGATAGTCATGGTAGAGGATGTGGACGTGGCCGTGGACGTGGTGCCGGTGGACGTGGTGCTGGTGCTGTAAACATGACCTCTGCTGAGTTAGCCGCCTTAATCAATCAACATGTGCAGGCAGTGCTGGGCGCTCAAGCTGCCCAATTTGGAGGTAACCGATGACCCTAGTCATCACCTACATAAATATTCTATTAGATGGTTAATCTGTTTGGTTTGAGTAAACAATCCAAAACATTGAATACAGGACCGCTAGCATGCACGTATAAGGCGGTCATGAACTGTAAGCCCCATACATACAGTGGAGCTGAAGGAGCCGTAGGGCTTGTACGGTGGTTTGAGAAGACCGAGTTGGTTTTTGCCAAGTGCAACTGTCCGGCTGCGGACCAAGTGAAATACGCCACGAGGACACTTGAGGGTGCAGCGCTCTCACGGTGGAATGCACAGGTGCAGATGCTCGGCCAGGCGATGGCAAAAGCTGTACCGTGGGATGAGTTTAAGGCGATGATGATGGAGGAGTATTGTCCCCGCAATGAAGTCCAGAAGCTGGAAGCTGAGTTCTGGCAGTTGAAGATGGAAGGATCTAAGATCGAGACTTACACTACGAGGTGCCACGAGTTGGTGACACTTTGCCCTGGCATGATCAACCCGCCGATCAAACGAATTGAGCTTTATCTGCGTGGCTTGGTTCCAGAGATACAAAGTATGGTGACTGCTGCGAACCTCACTACTATTTAGCAGGTTATTCGATTGGCACACAAGCTTACTGACCAAGCGGTGGAGCAGGGAAAGCTACCCAAACGGGGTGCTGTGGCAAGCGTGCCTGATAATAAATGCAAGTGGGATAACTCTGGCAACAAGGGATCTTCGTCAAACAGCCAATCTCAGCAACATCAGCAGCAATAACAGCACACTCAGCAGCATCAACATCAGCAGCAGCAAAGGAGTTTGACAACAACCGTAGTTTCAATCAGTCATCTTCTTCATCTCAAGGACAAGGTGGATACGTGGGGAAGTATCCCAAATATAATCGATGCAACTACCATCACACTGGCAGGTGTGACAATTTTAGATGCCACCGTTGTGGTAAGGCTGGACACGCGGCAAAGGATTGCCATGGTGAATTGATGAAGAAGCCTTAGCAACCCCAAGAAACACCAAAAGGTTGTTTTGAGTGTGGAAAGGAAGGACACTACAAGAGGAATTGTCCTTAGTTGAAGAAGAACGGGAATGGTGCTGGGAATGATGGAAACAGCAACAACAATAATGGCAATGGTGACAATAACGGTGGCAACAACGGTGGAGCTAAGGGGAGAGCCTTCGTCATGGGTTCAGGTGAGGCTCTAAACGACCCTACTACAATTACTGGTAAATTTCCTATTAATGGTCGTTTTGCTACTATATTGTTTGACACTAGAGCCGATAGAAGTTTTATTTCTACTAAGTTTAGTAGTCTTTTAAGTGATATGCCTTCTCTGTTGGAATCTAAATATACGGTAGAATTAGCTGACGGTAAGCAAATCCATGTGACACATATCCTTAAGGGTTGTGAGATAGAACTTACTGGTCATAATTTTGACATCGACCTCATGCCTGTTATGCTTGGGAGTTTTGATGTAGTCGTAGGCATGGATTGGCTTTCCGACAAGCAGGCGGAAGTCATATGTCGCGAGAAGATTATACGTATTCTTGTTGACAGGGAAATTCTCTCAGTTAAGGGCGAGAAAGGTGGTGCTGTGATAGGCATCATATCGTTTATGAAAGCGCAGAAGTGGCTACGTAAGGGTCGCTTAGCTATATTAGCCCTTGTGACTGACAAGCAACCGGAGGAAAAGAAGATAGAGAATATTCCGGTAGTTCGTGACTTTCCAGAGGTGTTTCCCGAGGATCTGCCTGGGCTACCACCTCATCGTCAAGTTGAGTTCCAGATTAATTTGACTCCCAGAGCCGCTCCGATTGTGAGAGCACCTTACCTGTTAGCCCCGAATGAACTGCAGGAACTATCGGCACAACTGCAAGAGCTGTTGGATAAAGGGTTTATTCGACCGAGCTCATCACCTTGGGGAGCACCTGTTCTCTTTGTTAAGAAGAAGTATAGCACATTTCGAATGTGTATCGACTATAGAGAACTAGACAAAGTTACAGTCAAAAATCAATATCCTTTACCTCGTATAGATGATTTGTTTGATCAACTTCAAGGATCAAGCTACTACTCTAAGATTGATTTGAGATCTGGGTATCGTCAACTGAGAGTCCGAGAGGAAGACATCTCAAAGACTGCATTTCGTACATGTTATGGTCATTATGAGTTCTTGGTCATGCCATTTGGGTTGACAAATACACCAGTAGTATCCATGGATCTTATGAATCGTGTGTGCAAACCCTATCTCGGTCAGTTTGTTATCGTGTTTATCAGTGACATATTGATCTATTTGAGGACCAAGGAAGAACATGAAGAGCACCTACGTCTAATCTTGGAATTACTTAAAAAGGAACAACTGTACGCCAAGTTTTCCAAGTGTGATTTCTGGATACGTGAAGTATAATTTCTGGGTCATATTGTTAATGAGAAAGGAATACATGTTGATCCTGCAAAGATTGAAGCGATAAAGATTTGGTTGGTTCCCAAGAAGCCTAGTGAGATACGGTAATTTCTTGGACTAGCAGGATATTATCGGCAATTCATTGAGGGATTCTCTAAGATCGCTCAACCTCTCACAGCCTTGACTCACAAAGGAACAATGTATAAATGGGGTGATAGTCAAGAGTCTGCTTTTTAGTTGTTGAATCATAAACTGTGTCGCGCACCGATATTGGCATTACCAGAGGGAAGTGATGATTTTGTGGTTTATTGTGATGCTTCTATCCAAGGACTTGGTTGTGTCTTGATGCAACATGATAAGGTGATAGCCTACGCCTCGAGACAACTAAAAGTACACGAGAAGAACTACACCACTCATGACTTGGAACTGGGTGTGGTAGTTTTTGCCTTGAAGATTTAGAGACATTACTTGTACGGTACCAAGTGCACTATCTACACCAATCACAATAGTCTTTAGCAAATCTTTGAGCAGAAAGAGTTGAATATGAGGCAGCGACGCCGGGTGGAATTGTTGAATGATTATGATTGCGCTATCAAATATCACCCAGGAAAGGCAAATGTAGTCGCGGATGCGTTGAGTAGAAAGGAAACTGCTAAGCCCCGACGAGTGCGAGCTTTGCAGCTTACGATTAGCACTCACTTGCCTGAACAAATCCGAGAAGCTCAGACGGAAGCCTTGAAAGTGGGAAACATTGGGTCTGAATCTTTAAGGGGAATGGACAAACAGTTTGAAGTGAAAGCGGATGGAATTTGTTACTTCATGGACAAACTCTGGGTGCCTTTGTATGGAAATCTAAGGGACTTGGTTATGAGTGAGGCTCACAAGTCTAAGTACTCTATACATCCTGGTTCAGACAAGATGTATCATGACCTGAAGGCGCACTATTGGTGGCCTAATATGAAGGCGGATGTAGCTACGTATGTGAGCAAGTGCCTAACCTGTTCGAAAGTTAAATTTGAATATCAAAAGCCGTCTGGGTTACTACAATAACCTGAGATTCCTTTGTGGAAGTGGGAACAGATTTCTATGGATTTCATTACTAAATTACCCCGGACTCCTACTGGTTGTGACACGATATGGGTTATTGTAGATCGGTTAACTAAGTCTGCTCATTTCTTGGCAATCAAGGAAACAGATAAATAGACAAGTTAACCCGAATTTATCTGAAGGAGATAGTTTCGAGACATGGTGTACCGGTCTCAATTATTTCTGATCGTGATGCTCGTTTCACATCACATTTCTGGAAGTCGTTACAGAATTTGGGTACGCGTCTGGATATGAGCAATGCTTATCATCCGCAGATGGATGGGCAAACTGAACGTACTTTTTAAACATTGAAGGACATGTTACGTGATTGTGTGATTGATTTCGGGAATAACTGGGAAGTTCACCAACCGTTGATGGAATTTTCTTACAACAATAGTTATCTCACCAGCATTAAGGCAGCACCATTTGAGGCATTGTATGGGCGAAAGTGTAGATCACCAGTTTGTTGGGCGGAAATTGGTGATGGTCAACTAACAGGCCCCGAGTTGGTGCATGAAACTACTGAGAAGATCGTACAGATAAGGAACCGTATGGCTGCAGCTCGTGACCGATAGAAAAGTTATGTAGACAAGCGACGAAAACCTTTGGAGTTTCAGGTCGGCGACAAAGTTTTACTGAAAGTCTCACCGTGGAAAGGTGTAATTCGATTCGGTAAACGAGGCAAGCTTAACCCGAGATACGTTGGACCATTTGAGATTTTGGAAAGAATAGGTCTAGTGGCGTATCGATTAGACCTACCTGATTCGTTGAGTGGAATTCACAATGTATTTCATGTCTCAAATTTGAAAAAGTGTTTATCGGACGAGACGATGGTTGTACCACTAAAGGAAGTGCAAGTAGATGAACAACTACGATTCATTGAGGAACCAGTTGAGGTGATGGACCGTGAGGTCAAAACTCTTAAGCAAAGCAAGATACCCATAGTCAAAGTTCGTTGGAACTCGAAAGATGGATCGGAATTCACGTGGGAACGTGAGGATCAGATGAAGCTTAAGTATCCTCATCTGTTCGAAACGACGATGTCAACCGGCGGAGGTAATGGTTAAATTTCGGGACGAAATTTCTTTCAACATGGGGATAATATGACAACCCACCCGAAACTCATCCGATTTCTTTGTGCCAATGCAATAGACCAGTGATGTAACACAACCATGTAACGTAATTTTCGGGACGAAAATTCTTTCAATATGGGGATAATGTGACATCCGGTAATTTTCCGTTATCGAACTCCGTTAGTTACGTTAGGTCTTGCATACACGTGTCGTGAGCACAGACTAGTTGTCGTTGAACATTGGTGACTTAATAATAATTAACAATGGTTATCTGATAATAATTTAATTATAATGTTGATTATTAATTTGTGGTTATGTGCTTCATGGACTTTAAATATTATTTGTAGATTTTACCATGTAACGTGACGACATGTAACATTAAATTCATGCATTTTGTTGTTAGTTGAAAAATATAATTATTATTGTCTATTAATAATGTTTGTGTTTTGTAGTTAAAAACTTATTTAAAAAGTGTTGAAAGATTTGTTTTTATAAAATTTAAACAAGGAGGGTTAAGTTTGTAATTACCACAAAACTTAATATTACCAAATTTAATCAAAAATCAAAACCCTAATCCCCCTCCCCCTCACCTTTGGCCGCGACACCCCACACACACACACGTACTTCGATTTCGAGCAAGAACAACAATCAATCATCGATTTTGGCTAGTTCCAAGTGTTTCTAACGTGTAGCAAGCATCAATTCTTGATCATTACACGATTAAAGGTTAGATTTTGATTAGTTTTTCATGGTTGTTTGATTATGGCCGAACCCTAGTTCTCAAATCATGATGAATGTCGAAATCTATGTTATTAGATGATGTTTTGATGTTAGTTGTATTGTATTGATGTTAGTTTACGTGGATTGTGTAAGAAATTCATGAAATTGAATGGTTGTTCATACCTTACTACTAATAGTAACTTTTATGCATGAGATTGATGAATTATGATGAATTGATGATGTTTATCATGTTTAGATGATTGTTATGAACTTGATTAGGTATAAAGTTGATGAATTTTTGAATGAATTAGATGTGAGATTGGTTTTGGGTGTTACTTTCCCAAAAGGGAAACTTTATTTATGTAGATCATTGGATATTGTTAATTGAGCATGTTTATGATGTTAGGATCATGTTAGAATATTTGTTGATGATGTCGAAGGTGGTAGATTGTGTTGTATGGGTTGTATGAATACTTGATGCATAATTTGGGAAATTTAGGCCTTTATGGAATATACATGATAATGGATGGTGTTAGGTGATTATGGAACTATATTGGAATTATGATAGAATCATGATGATGCATGATGTGTTACTTAAAATTGTAATTATGGACTTCTAGGGATTTATATATGTTGTTTGATAAACCATAGTGTATGATGAGCTTTATAGCACTTAAGGGTTTGTAATGTGGCATACGTGAATAACTTGTGTGATAACCATGTATGATGAATTGCTATACTTGATCAAACAAGAATTTAGCTTGACATATCACCAACGGGTCAAACGGGTCAACTTGGTCAAATGAGTCTTGTTTTCCAAAACCTTGGGTCAATGTGGTTATTGAGCACTTAGGGTTGTTAAGTTTTCTGTGTACACGTACTTATGTACTTGTGTGTTCTAGGTAACCTTTGAAGGGTTGTCTTTGCACTCATCATTAGTTTTTACAATCATTCGTTTGTGCACCAGGTGAGTTCAATGCCCCACTTTTACTTACTTCTCTTTTTGGGGGAGAAAGCATACTTGTTTTTAAAACGCTTTACTGATATAACATGTGTTTGGTAAGACATAGTGGGTTATATCATATAAAGTCCTCACACTTTCGGATTTTTAATTATGGAATCTAGCGGGAAATTTTGGGTAGTACTACTAGGTCTGACAAGCCCCACCTGCGTGACCGGAAGTCAACGGGTGCAATATTGTCCTAAACGACTAACAGCGTCACGACCTGGTATGTCGTGGCGGGAGGCAAACAGACAAACATAGTCAATTTCGATCGTGAAATCACTATTGTTCTTTACTAATGAAATTAGACTAGCTATCTATTTCAATAAACTTGTTTATATTTTTACTACGCTACTGCTTATGATTGATTACAAACTCTTGAACTCACCGACCATCGTGTTGACACTTTTAGTATGCTTTTCTCAGGTCGTTTCTAGCAGCTGCCCATAGGAGCACGCACGTGTCAAAATGCTTTGTTCGAACATTGTTTACTTTTAATGTAGCATTTACTTACGTATTTTGGTTTGTGCACGTGTTTTGCGCAGTTTACATTTAGTACCTTGTGTTTGGGTTATTTACAAAACGCTTCCGCAAATATTTCAAATATTTAAACTCTGATTTTGTTGAAATGTTGCATATAGAGTCGTTCTGAGTAACTAATAACTGAGATCCTGGTTTGTTCACACGCCTCGCGGTAAAACCCTGCACGTGAAAATTGAGGGTGTGACATTGATTGCGAGGATGATGACAAGGATGGTGGCGAAAGAGAGGAGGAAGAGGAAGGAGAAGAGGAGGCTGAGGCAGCAACAACAACCTTTCAGGGATGTGATGGGGGTGTTGTCGAAGGTCATGGTGCTCCGGACGAGGGGTGGTGGTGGGATGAGTTGATTTTGAGTTTTTGAGATGATAAAAAGGGGGTGAGTGGAGACGGGGAATGCCCAAACGCCATGGAAACGACTTTTGAAGGGAGGCGGGAGGTCACACGGACCTCCGGTCGGTGACAGTGGTGAGAATCGAAAACCAATGGGGGAAGCAACTGGCACGTCTTACAAGTGTAGGTTAAATTACCAGTTTAGTCATGGTTTATGTATTATATAGTAGTAGAGATTTCTTATTGATTAATAATTTACTCATATTTTTACTAAATTATTATTATATATTTTTCTTCAAAAAACCATCAATTATAAATTTATTTAAGTTCAAGCCTTCTATATAAATAAATATAATAAGATTACATCTCAAGATATATGAATCATTTACTAACTCTTTTTTATTTTATTAACCAATAAACTTTATCATAACCTTTTATCAAAATATAAGTAATAAGAATCATGTATGTATCATCTAGATTTGACTTTAAGAAAAAGATAATTATATCATTTTATCCATCTATCAATATTATTAAATTATGTATTTCATCCATTTATTTCTTTTATTTTTCAAAAAGAAATTCACCTCCAAACTTTTTAAAACATTCATAACTTTTTTATAAAATATCATTTTTAACAAAAAAAATACACCAATAAATAGATCATATTTTTATCTTTTATTTCATTATAGTTTTCTAAAATGCCTCTAGTTACATATATGTAAGAGTAAATTACAAATATTGTCCTTTAAGTATTACCAAATTTACGAATCTTGTCCTTAAACTTTGATAAATACACTAAGTGTCCTTTATTTAAAAATTTATTACGTTTTATGTCCTTTCAACTAACTGAAGTTAACTTTTTCAGTTAAGTTTCTATCAAATGACATTTCTACCCTTAGTTTTTAAAGGACCAAATATGTAATTTATACTATTCTTATATATTCCTTCTTTCTTATATTTTATTTACTTGTTTTTCTTCTTTTTTTACCACTTTTATACAAAGTTGTTTTAAATATTCTTGATTAATTTAATTTTATCTTTTTAAGATATATACTTTATTTATTGGTCTTTAATTTATTATAATTTGTTCAGTTTAGTAATTTACTATTTTGATACAACCTATGCAATTTAGAGAACTCATAATTTATTTCAACTAAAAAATTATCCAAAAAAATTACATAAGTTACTAATTAAACCATAAATTAATTCATAAACATAAACATAAACATAACTATACATTTCGATATACATATATATAACTTTCTATTAACATCAATGCCTACACACTCATTTACACCAATACCATTGGTTTAAAAACAAAAAAATCTCATAAAACTCACGCACACACACAAAACCCATGCGCACACACCACAAAAACCCACACACAATAACACATGTACATCTGTTTCTATTGCAACACACACACACACTATAAACCCCCTCGTGCACGCACATAATTGTACGCACACCATAGCCGTAGGTTGCCATGTTTGTCCCTCGGTCCCTCTTGTTTTAATCACGTTCTCATCTGCGTATTAAAACCTTAAACAAGAAATGTTCGAGTGACTATGTATACCTTTGTAATTAATCAATCGAGTATGAGCTTACTTGTCGAAGAATCTTGCGAGCAAGATGAAAACATTCAATCGTTACGCGTGATAATAACCAAATTCGATCCTTGAGAGGATACAAAGAAAAAATTGATATGAAGCAATTGGGAGTAGAATAGCAAATAATTTATATAGTGCCTTGCTTGATTTACATTGTCATTAACTATATTTAATAATTTATGTAAATTTTATTTTAATTGATGTATTTTTAACTTTTATTTTAAAAAATTATGTCTAAATTTTATTGGTTTTAACAGAGAAGTACATAACTAAATTTAAAAAATAATTGATTATAATTAATTAAAATCATTAAATGAAATTATAATTTTTAAAAATTAAAAAAAACAAATAATAATAATTTAGATAAATTTGTAAGATAAAGTGATTGAGGAAATATGTATGTATAACAAAATGAATAGTTATGTTTAATTCAATATTTAATTATTAGTTATGTTTATGTTTATGAATTAATTTATGGTTTAATTAATAATATTTTAGTAACTTATGTAATTTTTTAGATAATTTTTTTAGTTCAAAGAAATTATGAGTTCTCTAAATTTTATAGGTTGTATTAAATAGTAAATAACTGAATTGAATAAATTATAAAAATTAAAGACCGATAAATAAAATTATATATTATAAAAAGATAAAAATAAATTTAGCAGTAATATTTAAAACAAGTTTGTATAAAAGTGGTAAAAAAAGAAGAAAAACAAGTAAATAAAATATAAGAAAGAAGGAATTTGGTCCTTTAAAGAGTAAAGACAGAAATGTCATTTGATAAAAGCTTAACTGAAAAAATTAAATTCAGTTAGTTGAAAAGACAGAAAACGTAATAAATTTTGAATAAAAAAAACTCAATGTATTTATTAAAGTTTAAGGACAAGATCCGTAATTTTGGTAATACTTAAAGTTCAATATTTGTAATTTACTCTATATGTAAAGAACAACTATACATATGTAATAAACTTACCTCATCTTTACAAAACGTTCTTTTATTTGGGAAAAACTTTCTCACTTTTTTTAAAATGTTAATAACTTTTTAGTATGTGAATGCAATCCGAATATGACATTTTGGTTCTTTAAAATTATTATGTGATTTACAAGTAATAGTACTAGCAATATAATTAAAGGTATTGTAGATATATCTCCTAACTATTGCAGGAAATGTCATACGCCATATTTTTCCAGTTAATAAAAAGCAAAAACACAACAAGAAGTGATTATTTGACTTTTTTTGTCTAGTTATCTTTGTTTTTTAAGTAATGAAATGTTAAGTAGTGTTATTTAATGAAATGTTAGTTTAATTTTATTAGTTATCTTAATGTTTATTATACATTACATATACATATATTATATTATATATATATATATACATATATATATATATATATATATACATATATATATATATATATATACATATATATATATATATATATATATATATATATATAATATATATATATATATATATATATAATGTGTATTGACTTTGTATATTTTTTGAAAAAAAGTATATGATTTATGCTATATGATTTATATTTTAAAATCTCTGAAAAACTATCATTTATTTGTAGCAAAATATTAAATACACGTAAAATTAAAGTGCATATATTTTTCTCGATTAATGGAGGCATATTGTTTTTGTAATTTCTATTCATATTCAACTGTCATATGTATTCTAGTTTACAGTGGTACTAGGAACTTGTTTAAAGAACTATTTTTCTTTTGTTGTTAATATTTTAATGATGTTAATTTTTTTCTTGCGATGTACTAATGTAAGAATTTGAACCATTTGTTCGTTTGTTTTTTCACTCCCACTCATGAAAAGTTCCGGATCCTCCACATGTATGTAACAAGATATTGAGTATATGCCTTACATTTTATATATATGTAATATTTTATTAAATAATAAGAAAATGAAAATGTTATTATTTGTATGTAATTGCATAATATTACATATATATATATGTAACTTGTTTAACATTACCCCTTGTTTATGATCTATCAAATATTTTGTTCTTTTTTCATGTTGAATTTTGTTATAAATTGTCTCTAGATATTTTATCAATTTACTTATCACTATTTTAGTTTTCTTTTTTAGTTTGTAGATTTCCAACCACAAATACATTTCATTTTTTGATCGTTGCCAATTAATTCGCGTTCACACTATTAATGACAAAAGGTAAATACGAATTAGGAAACGATATCATGTTTTTATTTTGTCTTGTCTTGTACTTATTTAATGAAATATTAATTTATTATTATTGTCATCACTATAGTCCATACATATTTCATATTTCATATATGTAATATATTATTATGTACTAGCTTTAGTTACCGGTTATTACACGAAAGTGTGAAAAATTAATTATTAAATAACATAAAAATAAAAATAAAATCAAGTGTGTTATATATTAAATAAAACATAACAACTTTTAATTATAAGGTCACAAATGAGCAAAAACATCCTTATAAACTACATTTGTAGTAATATTAGTAGGTTTACATTCATTATCTAAAGCTAATAGTTTCAATCTATCTTTACTCTTAACTTGTGACAAGATGACATAAAGCTGATCATGCATGAAAATAAGTTCTTTTAAGTATAAACCGACACTTGACAAAGATTGACCTTAACTTTTGTTTATTGTCATAACGAAATATACAGTCAAAGAAAACTGTCTTTTTTTAGACTTAAAAGGAATACTTTTGACAGGTCAAATCATGAGCTAGATATTGAGTGAGTGTGAGAATATTAGTATGAGGAAATTAAGATTTGAGTAATATACATTGAAAAAGTTATGTGCAATAATTAGATCAATTTCAAATTATTTTGACCCTGTAATCAAATATAGAGATATAGTATTGAATCGGGTTGGATCGGGCTATAAATGTTCATAATATCTCTGATTAGTTGTTGATTATTATTTATTTAATATTAATTTTAGTAAACCCGTGTATTATACGGGTTAAAAAAATAAAATATTAAGTATAATAAAATTCTATGAAGTATAAAAATCTAAAATAAGATATGATTAAAATTACATGTGAGTAATAACTATAAGTAATAAAATAATGATATCAATTTTTAAAATTTTGTTTTTAAACTTTTTTTCCAAAAAAAGTTAAATATTTTTTTCAAAACAAATCGTATTAAAAATATTATTTTTTAAATTTTTTTTATTATAACTCCTAATTATAATTATTTGTAGTTTATAAAAAAATTTACTTTTTAAAAATACCAATTTTAAATTTTAAAATATTTTATATTTTAAAAAAAGTTAGATGTTTTAGAAAAAAAATTTAATTGTATAAAATTGTTTTCTAAAAATTACATTAATAAAAAGACATCTTTCTTAATTTAATAAAAAAATTTAATCTAAAAAGAATTAAAATTATTTAATATTTTTTTTAATTTAGATAATTATTTAAGAGAAGAAAGAGGCGGGAAAATAAACTTAGGGGGCCTAAAAATGTGTCAAGTATCATCCTAAGTTACTCTTTTAGTATTATATATAGATGTGTAATGAAATATCACATATATTTAACAAATTGTGACGTATATGTAGCAATAGGCTATTACATATATATAGTATATTATTATACATGTATGTA
This sequence comes from Flaveria sonorensis, assembly GCA_025506505.1. Classification (NCBI taxonomy): domain Eukaryota; kingdom Viridiplantae; phylum Streptophyta; class Magnoliopsida; order Asterales; family Asteraceae; genus Flaveria; species Flaveria sonorensis. The sequence goes on along the minus strand of CM046432.1, from coordinate 47,073,745 downwards.
ATATATTTTTATCTGTAGGTAACAAGATATTACCTATATGAAATATGATTACTTATACATGCAATATGCATAATTGTTTACATTAAGGACGTAAATGTTAATGTTATTATGAATTATACATGTAATTGTTCATCTAACACATATGTAATAATGTATTGCATATTACCATTATGGTATTATTATGCCTGGATATTTGAATAATATTTTCATTTCTAATTTGCAACTTTTCCAATCATAATGCCCTTTGATTTTCGATCATTACTAATTTGATTCTTGTTCATATTGCAAATGATGATAAGCACATGGTCGGCAAGAAATGATCATTACTAATATGTCGACAAACCGATTACGATGATATGTGCAAATATATGTATCACACTTTTTAATATTTATGACTACCATTCTAAGAGTTTTTAAGAGGTGATGTTGAACAAGCCTATAGACAACTGTAGAAGTCCTTTAGTCAATTTTGTTTTTTCATCTTGATGTCTTTTTATTTAATCCTGTAAAATTTGTTTGAGATTATCATTCATATGTAAATTTTACATAAAAGGTTTATGCTTAATGCAAATATAAAGTGTATTGATAGTACATTGTCTTAATAAAATTTAATTATATGAAATATGATTACATATTCTGTAATATTTTAGTAACACTATTACATATCTATTATATGATATTACAAACATCAAATTAAAATGTTATGTGTGTGTGGTGGTGGTGGGATTGGGGGTGGGGGGCTTTTTCTTAAATGCACATTAAAAGAGGATATTTTTAACATTATGTATATATTACATATATGTAAACTGCAAGTTATATATATATATATATATATATATATATATATATATATATATATATATATATATATATATATATATAAACTGCAAGTTATATATATATATATATATGTATGTATATATATATATATGTATATATATATATGTATATGTATATATATATGTATATATAATTTTTTCTTAAATGCACATTAAAATTATGTTGTGGTTGTTACTAATGATAACTTTTTTTTAATAATTTTAAATTTTTATCGACAAATTTAATATAATGATATGTTCAGATAAATGTATACTATCTTTATATTTATTTATAGCCGACTATCATTCAAAAAGTTTCAAGAAATGACATTGAACAAATCTTTAAACAACTAACTAAACAAGGAAGTTGTGTATATTATGTGTATGCTATTATTCCATATTACAAAATATACATTTATGAGTGTATAATGTATGTGATATGCTCTTACATATATGTTACAAGAGATGGGGTACCTTAAAAAGGAGGAAATTTCAAAAAAAAAAAAGTGAGGGAGTATTATTACATATATGTAACTATTCTAACATATATGTAATCATAGACATTCTAGAAAACTGTAACGGAATTATAGATAAAAATTCAATCTATTTAATGGTGTATTTTTTATAAAAATTTAACATTGTATAAAATATGAGGGGGAATCTTTTTTTTTAATATGGGAAATGATTGTAATGATTGTGTAATTAAAAAAATTCGGTAAATGTGTCTTTTACAATTTTACTCTTTCTACTATTTTAATGATAATAACACATGATACTCTCCGATTAGTGTATAAGGGTTCATGGGTTAGTATTATAAGGGTGACTTAGCAATTGATTCCTCCCCTATATCTCCAAATACGAAAGTTTAAAACTTTATTCCAAAACAACAATCACAAACAATAAAAGTTATATATTCAAATACAAAACATAATTGTCAAAATTTTACAAATATAATAACAAATATTAATACATATAAATCAATTAGTAAAAACAAAGTAATTGATCATTTAATAGGTTAATTTTAGTAAGCTTGATAAATATATAACATATATGTCTTAGAAAAGGGAAATATGTAATTGATTTTTGGCTTGGGAAAATATGTAATTTATGACATTAAGAAGGGAAAATATGTAAAATACCCACATTTTTTTTGTTGACATGATGTCTCAATGATGTTTTCTATAAAGTTCGTATACCATCTCTCATAAAAAGAACACTGAATTTTAATAATCCAAATTGTTGATTATTAGTCAGTATTAATCCCAACTAGCACCAATATTCATCCTAAACTTCGATTTTATTACCAATAACAGTCTCATTTATCAGTTCATTAACTCTGTTAGTTTTTATAACATGCCACGTGACGTTGCTCATGATGTGCATTTGACATAGTGTATTACATAATTAAAATAGAAAATATAAATATGCCTGTAACGCCCGGAAATTTCAAGAAAATAAAGAAGAGAAAGTTTTCACACGAAAGAAGGTTCTCGCGTGAGAACCTCAAGCGAAAAGTTTGAGCTGGGTATAAATAGCTGAGGACACCCAGTCTGACTCCATTTTCGCACGAGAAGTGCGGCTTCTAGAGAGAGAAAGCGACTGTGTAGAGAGAGAAAGTGAAGAATCCAAGTGTTTGAGGTATGTAACTCGTGTAGTAACTCGTGTTATGTACTAAGAATGGGTTATTAATGAATATAATGCATGTTTATATAGTTTTGCTCGGTTAAAGCTTCGGGAAGGTTGTGGTTGTGCTAGAACTTCAAGAGGTGAGTTTCTAGTCCCCTTTTTATGCAAGTTTTATGTTTTGGGGCTATTATGCATACTAAAACGTTTGTACATGTGTGTTTATGCTTGTGATGATGTTGTTATGATGTTAAGCATGTAGAACAGCCCTTAGAAGCGATAAGTTATGACTGGGCGAGAGAAACCCATAGTTTTCGCACGAGCAGTTAAGTTGTACTTTATGAAATTTGAATGTGCTAAGTTTTTGCGTGAAAGGGGATAGTTCTCGCACGACAGGTAGTTCTCGCGTGACAAGTAGTTCTCGCGCGACAGGTAGCTCTTGCGCGATAGAGATGATTTGATGTTTTCGCGCGACATGATGTTTTCGCGTGACTTGTAGTTCTCGCGGGACAGAGACGATTGATGGTTAGGATTTGAATGTGGTAAGGTTCACACGCGAAATGATGATGTTGTATGTTCAAGTTTTCGCTTGGTATGCTGTGATGTGTGATGTGTTATCTTTTCACGATAAACGATTTTTAAAACGTTATGTTTATGATGTGACTTTACTTGGTATGTACGTATACTTAAGTAAAGTATTATGTAATGAAAGTGAAAGATTACGATGATGAAAATGGAGAGCGGAAACGTATGATGAATGATGACGAATGATGATGAACTTAATGCTAAAGAATTAAAATACGTATATATATATATATTATATATATATATATATATATATATATATATATATATATATATATATATATATATATATATCATTACAGTTAAAGGCTAAAGAACGAGGATAAAGTCACATGTGAACGTTAAAGAACTTGAATAATAATTCAAGAACAGTTACCCTATTACCCGATAAAGCACAGCTGTAAAAACGTTAAAGCGCGCTAAAGAAGTCTTGCAAGCACTGTTAAAGGAGAATTGTATTCGTTACATTATCACATAGGAGCTACACATCTGTGTGCTCACATAGGGGTATACTTTGGGTATGCCCGTGCCATTAAACGAGAATTGTATTCGTGCATTCTCGCATAGGAGCTACACATCGGTGTGCTCACATAGGGTATACTTTGGGTATGCCCGTGCCGTTAAAGGAGAATTGTATTCATGCATGCATAGGAGCTACACATCGGTGTGCTCACATAGGGGTATACTTTGGGTATGCCCATGCCGTTAAAGGAGATTTGCTTGGTGCACTCTCGCATAGGAGCTACACATCGGTCTGCTCACATAAGGGCTATACTTTGAGTATGCCCGTGCAGCTAAAGAAGAATGGCATTTGTTGCATTCTCGTATGATAAAGGAACTAAGAATTGTGCTAAGTTCAAAGATAAAGTAAACGAATAAAGCTAAAATGATGATAAAGTAAAGATAAAGCATGGGCAACTTGTCGATTAAGTAAATGTTAAAGTAAAAGCTAAAGTATAGTTATCGAACGAGTTCGATAAAGATGATGAATAAAGTTAAAGTTATGCGTTGTTAATGTATGATAAGTGTGTAATCATGATAAAGTTTTGTTAAAGTAAAACTAGAACTCACTCAGTGTCATTGACTTTTGTATGCATAATAGTTAGTAGGTTTTGTAGATGCTGAGGAGGTGCAAGCATGGATGCATAAGCTACTGGGGATAATTCGAGTCTGGCATCCATATTTTTGAGAATGTTATTGTGTCAATATAATTTTTAGGATATAAACCAACGATGTGATGATTTGACACAGTTTTAATCATTAATAAAAAGTTTAAATTCCGTTGCAAAATGATGTGTTTTGATATGTTTTATGTGATGATTGACCATCTGTAAGAGCCTCGGGAACGGGGCCTTACAAGTTGGTATCAGAGCCAAAGTTTAAGAGAATTGGGTTAAATATTTTTAAAACCTAAACTTAAACTGAGAATGGGATGAGAGGGAAGGGATGACAGTCCTAGTAGCTTCGTGCCTGCGGGTAAACGTTTTATGAACATTAATGGAAAAGGAACTATGTGGGCGTGTTATGTGGTTTTTGTGCTCTTGGTAGATTTGGATACCGATGTCGTTAGGATAGGGAATGCTTGGTGAATGAAGAGTAAAGTAAATGGCTAATCACAACTGCTATTGTAATTAGGGACTTACTATACTTGACATAATCTGAGCTATTACCTTGAATGATCGCGTTGGTGTTTGAATCTTATTGTGCTAAGAGGTTGGTGTGTTAGTGTTGAGTGGTTATGGGTTTCCTGGTAGACTGTTTGTGATGCCCTTAGGAGGATTTGGTGTTGCCCTTGGGATGGATTGGCTAGTAGCCTTTAAGGCAAGTATTGTGTGTCGCAAGAAGATGATTCGATTGACCTTGCTCGATGGGAGTTCGGTGGCGATTTATGGCGATAGAGTTAGTACGGTCCCGAAAGTGATTTCGATGGTTGTGGCGAAGAAGTGTATGAGGCGTGGATGTGGTGCTTATTGTAACACCCGGAAAATTTAAAGAAAAGGAAAGTAAAGAATAAAAGATAAATAGTCCAAAAGCAAGGGGTTAAAAGTGTGCAAGAGTCAAAGTTTCCCATAATGGGTGTCATAAGGTGGTAAGGCTGCCCATAACCCTCTCTCTCATGCACAATTTGGCTAAAGACTTGGAAAAGAAAACCCCATCCGGTTTTAGAGAGAGAAAGCTCAAGTTCTTCGAAAATGTGAGATTTCCAGAAGTTTTCTTCTCGATTTTCTGCTGGGTTCGAGCTTATGAACCTATTTTTATGCTTTTTCTTGTGTTGGTTGTTTGTTTTATGTGTTTAGGTGCTAGTTATACTTGTTAGCTCTCGGGTTTGTGGTGTTTCACTCGAAAGTTGCTAAGAGGTGAGTTCTAGATCTCCTCTTTTAAATGTTTTCTACTTATTTGGGGCTGGTATGCATATTTAACTAATGTTTTTGAAGCAAATTATGATTTTCCATGTATGGTTCGGTTGTTTATGATGATATATCTATGTTTTATGATTTTCATGATGATCGTATAAATGTTTAAGATATTCTAAGTGTTAGATCGATAAATCTGAGCTAAGAATATGCTCAAAATGATGTATGGAGATTGGAAATTAAGTAAGTTGAATTGCAGGTAATAGAATTGGTGTCCGCTGTGGACACTAGCCGTCCGCTGTGGACACTTAGGCATTTTGTCTGTCCGCTGTGGACATTTGTCAACTAGACCGTCCACTGTGGATATTGTATATCCGCTGTGGACATTGTATGTCTGCTGTGGACACTTAAGTTATTCACACACATCCGCTGTGAACCCTTAAGTACTTTAGACCATCCGCTGTGGACTTGGTTGTTTGCTATAGACACTTGGAATGTTTAAGTCATCCGCTATGAATGTTAGTCATCCGCTGTGGACACACTTGGTGTCTTATTCATGCGCTGTGGACCTTTAGCCGTCCAGTGTAGATTTGGTCATCCGCTATGGACACTTAGCTTCTAAGCCATCCGCTGTACAACTTACTCATGTGTTGTGGACTTAACCTGTCCGCTATGGACACTTAGAATTATTCTGGAATTTTAGGAATAGAATTTAAGTGTTAAGTATTGATGAATAAGGAAAGATTATGCTTGTTAATTGTCTCTAATGTTTGATTCTTTCTTATATGCTACTGTTATGAATGTAAATTATTATATCTCATGATAAGTGACTATAAGATAATGGATATCTTAAAAGTATTATTCATAACCAAGTGGGCATAAAGGAATAAAATAAGGACAGTGGAACTTAATGAATGTTACCCCCGAGCCCTGATAAAAGGTGAAAAGTCTTGCAAGCTTTTCGAAATTTTGGTTCACGACCCCGGTTGACGTTGGCTCGACTGATGTGTGGCTATTCAGCCAAAGTAAGGCACATCTGGGGTCCAATGAACAATGGATAAATGGGATCCAAGTTCATGAGTAGGCTTGGTGCCTTGCAGTGTGGATCAACTGCCATGGGTTAGCTACCATGATAAACGTTTGCTGGCAGGGGTTCGGCATATGTTGCCAACTAACAATGTAGGCTCTTGCTTTGTGCAATCCTAGTTAATGAAAGTGAAAGGTAATGAAAGGAAGAAAGATAATGAAAGATAAAGAATCTCTTAATGATGGATTATGTATGATGATTGATCACCATGTGAAGTTTACAAAAGCATATTTTTCAATATTATTAAACTAGGACTCACTCAGCAATGCTAACTTTTTATATGCATATCAGTTGGCAGGTAAGGATGTTGCTGAGGATGGCACGGGACTGAAGCTACTTGGTGAATAGAGATTGGCATCCACTTATGCAATTATGATATTTTTGTCTTGTAATGCAACTAAATATTCTTTTATAACTCTAAACGACGATGTATTATTTGGCAAAAGTAATCATTAATGCAAGAAATAGTTTTTGGTTAAATTATTCTTAGATGCGTTCCCGAAGGATCGATCAGGTGTGTCACCTGACCGTGAGATCAAGTTCCAGATCGATCTGATACCTGGTGCCTAGCCTGTTGCTAAGGCGCCGTATCGTCTAGCTCCCTCTAAGATGAAGGAACTGATGACGCGGCTGCAAGAGTTACTGGATAAGGGGTTCATTCGACCGAGTATCTCTCCATTGGGTGCTCCGGTCTAATTCGTGAAGAAGAAGGACGGTAGCATGAGAATGTGCATCGACTACCGTGAGTTGAACAAGTTGACCCGTAAGGATGTGAAGTTCGTATGGGGTCAAGAGCAGGAGAATACTTTCGAAGAGCTAAAAACGAGATTGACTCAAGCTCCTATTTTGACGTTGCCCGAAGAGTGCGAAGACTTGGTGGTCTATTCGGATGCTTCTTATTTTGGATTGGGTTATGTGTTGATGCAATGAGGTAGAGTTATAGCCTATGTGTCCTGACAGTTGAATATCCATGAGGCAAACTACCCTACCCATGATTTGGAGTTGGTGGCAGGGGTCTGTGCATTGAAAATTTGGAGGCACTACTTGCATGGGACGAAGTGCATTATCTTCAATGACCACGAGATCTTGAAGTGCTTCTTTGAGCAAAACGATCTCAATAGGAGGTAAAGAAGATGGTTGGAGCTTATCAAGGATTACGATCGCTAGATCCACTACCATCTGGGCAAGGCCAACGTGGTGGCGAATGCCCATAGCTAAAAGGAAAGACAGGAGCCGATTCGGGTGAAGGCTTATCAGTTGATTATGACCTTTGATGTGATGAAGCAGGTTAAAGAATTTCAGGATGAAGCCCTGAAGGAGGACCGGATTAACTCCTAAAGGATGAAAGGTCTAGTCGCCGATTTGGGTGAGAACACTCTTGGAGTCAAGACTCGATCAGGGCGAATGTGGATTCCTTGTTATGGGGATCTACGAGGAAAGATCATGGATGAGGCTCATAAGACTCGATACTTGATTCACCCCGGTGCCACGAAGATGTATCAGGATATGAAGAAAGATTACCGGTGGCCGGGAATGAAGCGTGACATAGCGGAGCATATGAGTAAGTGTCTTACTGGTTTACAAGTGAAGGTAGAGCATCAGAAGCCATACAAGAAGACCCAACCTTTGGATATACCTGAGTGAAAGTGGGAACATATCACCATGAACTTCATTAAGAAGTTGCCGCGTACGGCAAGGGGATACAATGCCATATGGGTGATCGTTGACCGTTTGACGAAGAGTGCTCATTTCTTGCCAATCCGTGAGACGTATTCATCTGAGAGGTTAGCGGATCTATTCATCAAGGAGATTGTGACTCATCGAGGTGTACCGGTGTCTATTGTGTCTGACCGTGACACTCGGTTTACATCAAAGTTCTGGATGAGATTTAATGACGTGATAGGGACGAGGTTATACATCAGTACGGCTTACCATTCTCAGACAGATGGTCGGTCGGAGAGAACCATTCAAACGCTAGAGGATGCTACGAGCATGCGTCATTGATTTTGGAGGAAGTTGGGATGAACACTTACCTTTAGCCGAGTTCTCATATAACAACAGTTATCATGCCAGTATTGGTATGCCCCCTTATGAAATGTTATACGGTAGGAGTATAGGACGCCCGTGTGTTGGGTCGATATCGGGCAGAAGGAGTTGGGGAGCATAAGGTGATCGAGGCTACGATCAAAAAGTTTTAGAAGATCAAGGCCTTTATGAAAGCAGCAAAGGATAAACCAAAGTCATATGCCGACAAGACACGTTGACTGATTGAGTTTGTGGTGGGCGATAGAGTTATGTTGAGGGTCTCGCCTTGGAAAGGGACCATCCGGTTTAGAAAGCGAGGAAAGCTATACAGGGCCTTTTCCAAATCATTGTTCGAGTAGGAGAGGTGGCTTACAAGTTAGAGCTACCCAATGAGTTAAGTGGAATTCATCTGACATTCCATGTATCTCATCTGAGAAAGTGCTTATCCGATGGGGATATGATCGTGCCACTTGAGGATATCAAAGTAGATGAATGGCTTGATTATGTGGAGCAACCAGTGGCCATCATTGATAGAAAGAGACAAGGTTAGGGAATAAAGTGGTTCCAGTTGTGCTAGTACAGTGGAGGCACAGAAAGGGGTTCGAGTCTACATGGGAGACCAAGGAGGAGATGAATCAGCATTATCCGTAGCTGTTTGATGACTGACAGGTTTCGAGGATGAAACCTAAATAAGGGGGTGGACTTGTAACGCCCGGAAATTTCAAGAAAATAAAGAAGAGAAAGTTTTCATACAAAAGGAGGTTCTCTCGCGAGAACCTCATGCGAAAAGTTTGAGCTGGGTATAAGTAGCTGAGGACACCCAGTCTGACTCCATTTTCACGCGAGAAGTGCGGCTGCTAGAGAGAGAAAGTGGCTGCGTAGAGAGAGAAAGTGAAGAATCCAAGTGTTTGAGGTATGTAACTCGTGTAGTAACTCGTGTTATGTACTAAGAATGGATTATTAATGAATATAATGCATGGTTATGTAGTTTTGCTCGGTTAAAGCTTCGGGAAGGTTGTGGTTGTGCTAGAACTTCAAGAGGTGAGTTTCTAGTCCCCTTTTTACGCAAGTTTTATTTTTTGGGGCTATTATGCATACTAAAATGTTTGTACATGCGTATTTATGCTTGTGATGATGTTGTGATGATGTTAAGCATGTAGAACAGCCCTTAGAAGCGATAAGTTATGACTGGGCGAGAGAAACCCGTAGTTTTCGGTCGAGCAGTTAAGTTGTACTTTATGAAATTTGAATCTGCTAAGTTTTCACGCGAAAGGGGATAGTTCTCACGCGATAGGTAGTTCTCGCGCGACAGGTAGCTCTCGCGCGATAGAGATGATTTGATGCTTTCACGCGACATGATGTTTTCATGCGACATGATGTTTTCGCGCAACTTGTTGTTCTCGCACGACAGAGATGATTGATGGTTAGGATTTGAATGTGGTAAGGTTCTCACGTGGAAGGCTAGTTCTCGCGCGAGACGATGATGTTGTATGTTCAAGTTTTCGCTTGGTATGCTCTGATGTGTGATGTGTTATCTTTTCATGATAAATGATTTTTAAAACATTATGTTTATGTAAGGCCCCGTTCCCGGGAAACCCTACAGTTGGCCATTCATAGCACTTTTCATATTAAAACACATTTAGATTCATCCAAAACAAGAAAACTTAGCTGCGGAATAATTTAATAAAAACTATAGCATGCATTAACCATTACTTTTGCCAAGAAATATATCGTTGTTGCTAGTTACAAAAAGAACATCTAGTTGCATTTCAAAACAAAAATAACTTTTTAGCATTTCATGGATGCCAGTCTTTATTTGCCAAGTAGCTTCAACCTCGTGCCATCCCCAGCAACACCATTACCTGCCAACTGAAAATGCATATAAAAAGTTTGCGTTGCTGAGTGAGTTCTAGTTTGATAATATAGAAAATATACTTTTTGTAAACTTCACTTGGTGATCATTCATCATTATACATAATCAATCATTGGGGGATTCATTATTCTTCTTTCTTTCATTGTCTTTCTCTTTCATTAACTAGGATTGCACGAAGCAAGAGCTTACATTGTAGGTTGGCAACAGATGCCGAACCCCTGTCGGCAAACGTTTATCATGGTAGCTAACCCATCGACAGTTGACCCACACTGCTAGGCACGGAGCCTGCTCATGAACACTGGTCCCATTTATCATACATTGGTCAATCACAAGGATTAGACCCCAGATGTGCCTTACTTGGGCTGAACAGCCATACATCAGTTGAGCAAACGACAACCAGGGTCGTGAACCTCCATTGGAAAAGCTTGCAAGGCTTTTCACCTATTGTTAGGGACCTTGGGTAACATTTATTAAGTTCCACTATCCTTCTTTTATTTCTTTGAGTCCACTTGGTTATAAGTAATACGTTTAAATATCCACTGTTTATAATCACATATCATGAAGTATAATAATAACTATCCATAACAAGCAGCCCATAAGAAGATAAATGAGACAGTAGAAACATAGAACAAGTATAAAGTTCCATTAAACATAAGTTCCAAACACTTAAACTCTATTCCCAAAAATTCTGAAAAATCCTTCAGAAAAATCCTAAGTCCCCAAAGAAATGCAGATGAATGTAAACCAATACGGATGAACAAATGCGGGTAAAAGTCTTTAGAAAATATTCTAAGTGTCTAAAGGTATGAGGGTGAACCAAATGCCGATGAACAAGTCCAAATGCGATGAACAAGTCCAAATGCGGAAGAACAATACTAAATGCGGATGAACTAAAAGTTCAGCAAATACGGATGAAGACCAGCAAATGCGGATGAAGACCAGCAAATGCTGATGAGCAAAAGACTTGGCTATTGAGCATAAAACCAATACGGTTAAATGTTCAGCAAATGTGGATGAACTCCAACAAATGCGGATGAACACTTACAACTTAGACTATTCCACCAGTTCTAAATCCTCGTTCTAACATATCTTTAGCACAGATCTATCATGCTAAATACTTAGAACAAAGCTTACAACTATGCAATATCAAATAAGGCATTTAAAAACACACACATCGCATACACATCAGATGCAAAAACGCAGAAAACTCATGCTTCGGTTGTACAAATTCAGTTAATATGCATTTCAGCCCCAAACGAGTTTAAAACAAGTAAAATAGGGGAATCTAGAACTCACCTCTAGCAGCTTTCGAGTAAGACTTCTTCAAACCGAGAGAAAATGGGAGTTCTAGCACCTAAACACACCGAAACAAGCAGCCAACACAAGAAACACGTAAGAATCGGTCCAGCAGCTCGAACACAGCTGAAAACCGAGCAGAAAATACAAGAAAACCTCACCTCCTAGGAGAATTTCAGCTTCTCACACTAAGATTCTGGTTGAACTGCTTCTTCTCTTCTTACAGCCGAAAGCAGAAGTGAAATGGGGTGTGGGCGGCCATCCCCTGCTTTTAGAACCCATAATAGAGAAGTTTGCCACTTGCACACTTTAACCCCCTTTACTTTGAAGTGTTTCACTTTTCCTTCTTTTAATAAAATTCTGGGTGTTATAAGTCCACCTCCCTTATATAGGTTTCGCCCCCCCCCCGAAACCTGTCACTCCTTGAACAACTGTGGGTAATGCTGCCTCATCTCTTCCTCAGTTTCCCACGTAGACTCGGATCCCTTCCTATGCCTCCACTGTCCCCGCACCAGTGGAACCACTTTATTCCGTAGTCTCTTCTCTTTTCTGTCAATAATGGCCACCGGATGCTCCACATAATTGAGCCGTTCATCCACCTCGATATCTTCTAGTGCCACGATCATATCTTCATGAGATACATGGAACGTCGGGTGAATTCCACTTAACTCATCGGGTAACTCCAACCTGTAGGCCACCTCTCCTACTCTGGCAATGATTTTGAATGGCCCGATATACCTTGGGCTCAGCTTACCCCGCTTTCTAAATCGGATGATCCCCTTCCAAGGTGAAATCTTCAACATAACTTTATCACCCACCTTGAACTCAATTGGTCTCCTTCTCTTATCAGCGTATGACTTCTGCCGGTCCTTTACTACCTTCATGAAGGCCTTGATCTTTTCCAACTTCTCCGACGTGGCCTCAATGATCTCGATACTTCCCAGCTCTTTCTGCCCGATATCACCCCAACACACCAGGGTTCTACATCGCCTCCCATACAACATTTTGAATGGTGGCTTACCTATAGTGGCGTGATAACTATTGTTGTAGGAGTACTCTGCCAACATCAGGTGTTCATCCCAACTTTCACCAAAATCAATAATGCACGCCCGGAGCATGTCCTTCAGGGTCTGAATGGTCCGTTCTGATTGACCATATGTCTGAGGGTGGTAAGGTGTGCTAATGTGTAACCTCATTCCCATCGCAACATGAAATTTCTTCCAGAACTTGGAAGTGAACGGAGTGTCCCTATCAGAAATAATAGACACCGACACGCCATGGCGAGTTACAACCTCCTTGATGAACAGCTCCACCAACCTTTCCGACGAGTAAGTCTCTCGGATTGGCAAGAAGTGAGCACAGCTGTGAAAACATTAAAGCGCGCTAAAGAAGTATTGCAAACACTGTTAAAGGAGAATTGTATTCGTTACATTCTCATATCGGAGCTACACATCGGTGTGCTCACATAGGGGTATACTTTGGGTATCCTCGTACCGTTAAAGAAGAATTGTATTTGTGCATTCTCGCATAGGAGCTACACATCGGTGTGCTCACATAGGGGTATACTTTGGGTATGCCCGTGCCTTTAAAAGAGAACTGTATTCGTGTATTCTCGCATAGGAGCTACACATCGGTGTGCTCACATAGGGGTATACTTTGGGTATGCCTGTTCCGTTAAAGTATATTTGCTTGGTGCACTCTCGCATAGGAGCTACACATCGGTGTGCTCACATAGGGGCTATACTTTGGGTATGCCCGTGCAGCTAAAGGAGAATGACATTTGTTGCATTCTCACCTGATAAAGGAACTAAGCTTTATGCTAAGTTCAAAGATAAAGCAAACGAATAAAGCTAAAGTAATGATAAAGTAAAGATAAAGCATGGGTAATGTGACGATAAAGTGAATGTTAAAGTAAAAGCTACAGTATAGTTATCGAACGAGTTCGATAAAGTTGATGAATAAAGTTAAAGTTTATGCATTGTTAATGTATGATAAGTGTGTGATCATGATAAAGTTTTGTTAAAGTAAAACTAGAACTCACTTAGCGTCACTGACTTTTGTATGCATAATAGTTGGCCGGTTTTGTTGATGCTGAGGAGGTGCATGCATGGATGCATAAGCTACTGGGGATAATTCGAGTCTAGCATCCACATTTTTGAGAATGTTAGATATAAACCAATGATGTGATGATTTGACACCATTTTAATCATTAATGAAAAGTTTAAATTCCGCTGGAAAATGATGTGTCTTTATATGTTTTATGCGATGATTGACCATCTGTAAACGTCCCGAGAACGGGGCCTTACAATACCACTCATTTTTTGCGTCTTTGTCTCCAAGTTAGTCAATTAGAGATAAAAACATTTTGTTAAATAACTTCAGAAAATAATCTTTTATAAAAAGGTATAGAGTACTATATTTATATTTTTAATTATAAGTATGTTATACGTCACGTCATGAGCCACTCAGGTGATACGTCAAAAAACTAATGGAGTTAATGAAAAATTAGATCTAGACTGTTATAAATAACAAAATCAAAGTTGGAATTAATATTAGTCAAATTGTTAGTTTGGATAAATATTGGCGAATAGTCAATAATTTGAATTATTAAAATCCAATTTTTCCTCGTAAAAAAATAAAATAAATAACTACACCATTTTTATTTATTTTTATACTACTTAGGCAGCCAATAGTGATGTTTTTTTTCCTGTGTGACACGTCAGCTTTTTTTATTTTCTTAAGATATTTTTTATTTTGGTGTCGGCATAGTTTTTTCTATTTTTCTCTTTTTTTCAATTTACCTTTTTTTAATAAGTTTATTTACATCTTTTTTTTTATAATTAAAATTAATAGAATACATAAATAAAATAAACCTTGTTTAATTAAAAATACATCATAGAAAAAAATAGCATCTAGAAAAATAAAAATACATCATAAAAATACTAAAGATTCGTTTGATTTAATTCATACAAATGCTCCAAATGCTCGATAAGATCTGCTCGTAACTTATCGCGAGTTGTGCGTGATTATATGTGTGAAAGTATATCGTGTTCTACCAGTTCATTGTTTGGAGGATCTTCTACGTAATCCGGAGATATTACCGCATCATCACTCTTCAAAATCATATTGTGTAAGATAATACATATGTACATGATTTTCAAATTCTTCCTGAATGTTCTTGTTTTGTGGGTTGTTCATGTATTTGGTATTTACCTTTTAGGACCACAAACAATTTTTTAATGTTCTTTCTTGTCGCTTCTTCCGCATAAATCGTTGTCGTTTATGATCGTTCTCCGGTGTGAACAATAATGTTTTAATTATCATTATCTAGTTTGGATATATTCCATAAGCTAAATAGTATCGAAATTTATATTTAATAACATTTACCACAAGCGAGCACTTTGGAATGGCTCTATTAATAACTTCATTGAACAAAGGCGATCGGTCATGGATGTTTATGTCATTGTTAGCTTCAGGAATCCCACAAAATACATGGCAAATCCACCAATTCGCAGACGCCACCACTTCAAGCATTATCATTGAATGCTTATGATCACCCCTCATGTATCGCCCTCACTATTCAATTAGACAATTTTTTCAAGTCCAATGCATATAATATAAGCTCCCAGCATCCCCGAAAACCATGACGTTGCTCATGTGTGACATATAATAGTAGTGTATGTCATTGTACATCAACTTACAAAGATATTCCTTCGAATACAAAGTAATAACACCATCATAAAAGTTTTGCAAGCAGTCGCGTGATGTTCCACAAACACATTTAAATACTCGTCAAGCGAATTCGAAACATTCTTGTATGCTAGTTGTTGTATTTAGAAAGTGCATTTTTGTAACAAAGTAAAACTCTAACGACCCCGAGCGTCTAAAGTGGTTCGAAAGAACTCAAAATTCGTCTTAATTGACTGATGATCATTAAAGGAGGTCTTTGTGCATTTGAAACATTTTTCAGACCATTTCCAAGAAAAGTGTTGGATGCCTATCAACAAAAATTTGAGTCATTAATCGTTTATGAGCTTCTTCATGATTGTGTCTATGCACGTACCTTAAATATTGAACACTAAATATAAATAATATTATTTTAAAATTTTAAACATAGATAAATAATTATAATACTAAGAAAAGAATTAAAATACCTTCTTGATTAGGAGGCGGTGCCTTGCACTTCACCTAATGATAAAAAAAAAACCATAGTAGTTAAAAACTCAAAATTTATGCTTACGCGTATTTGAATCTTCTTCTTTCGAACTTGACGAATCGTTATTTTTAAAATCTAACCCATTTATACTGAATTAAAAGAATTTTAAAAGTAGTAGATAATTTAAAGAGCAGAGAGGAGTAGAGGTAATGATTTAAAAGAAATTTGTAACGGTATTTATAGTATACTCTGTTTTTTTAGATTTTAATGGTAACAATAAAAAAAGTTGAAAAGAAGGGTTGTGGGACCGGTGGAACCCGATGAATTCTCACCAGAAAAAGACATAAAAAATTCCCTAGGTTTCAGGGGTGTTCCCAGCCTGGGCCGAGAATATCCCACCCTCCCTAAGAATTAGCATGTCACGATCTCAAATTTAAAATTGTAAACATCACAATCTTAAAAGTCTAAAGGGGCGTCTGGTATGTATGAATTTAATGGAATTTGATGGAATTGGAATTTAAATTCCATGAGCTATTGTGTTTGGTTGGTAGAAATTCGTTGGAATTGGAATTTGAATTCTATTATTAACGTGTTTGTTTGCGAAAGGAAATGAAATTTGAATTGGAATTAATTCCTTCAAATTCCTTCAAGAAAAGGATTTCAAAATCCTTCCAAATTTTAAAATATTTCAAATTCCACCGACCCTCGCCTCCGCCACTGACCGCCATCCCCCGACCAACACTACCGACGACCCTTGCCGACCTCGTCTACCGCCACCGACCGCCTCCAATGCCCTCGACCGCTATCGCCCTGACCCCAATGCCCACGACAGCTGTCGACCCCAACTGCCGCCGACCCCGACCATCGTTGCCCGTCGACGACCCTGACTGCCGCGTGCAACCGAATACCACCTTCGATTGCGGTCGCCGTCGCCCTTGACATCCGATTTCCGTCGATCACCCAAAACCATTCATTTGACACCTTACTCACTGCTCGCTTGTCGCACTGTCGACAACCGATCGTGCCATTACCGTTGTCGACAATCGAGAGTTGCCGTTAACCGCACCAGCCGCCTACAAACGCTCGTCTCCGCCGACGGCGCCCGCGGCCGACTACCGGCCGCCGTCACTGAACCACGTCGGTTTTAGACACGCTCGACGGCGAATGTCAGTTTTTGGCGGCGGGTGTGATCGGTTGATGGCGGTGGTGGGGAACGACCGGTTTCGGCAACGAGCACGGTTAGTGGTCGCGGTCGATTGTCAGCGGTGATGGCGACGACGGTCGGTGGTATGTAGCGGCGATGATCGGTGGTCATTGATGTGATGACGGTTTGCAATGGGTGATAAATTTCAATTGCTTTACAAGTGTTTGTCACTAAAAATACATTTAGAATTTAAATGCTCTTTATAGAATTCCAATTCTCTTGAATTTTAAATCCTTTAGAAAATATTGAATTCTAAATACAATTTGTTGGACCAAAAGAACCAATGAGCCTGATCAGAAAAACCTTTAAGTCCCACGGACATTACAACAACTGAAATAGTCTGCAACAGCTGAAGACATCAGCTGATAACAAGGTCTGAAGACAAAGTCTGAAGTGAAAGAGCTGAAGACAAAGTCTGAAGTGAAAGAGCTGAAGACAAAGTCTGAAGACAAGAGCTGAAGACAAAGTCTGAAGCTAAAGAGCTGAAGACAAAGTCTGAAGCTAAAGAGCTGAAGACAAAGTCTGAAGTGAAAGAGCTGAAGACAAAGACTGAAGACCAAGTTTCAGATAATTGTCACAACAGCTGAAGAAGACCTCTTCAGTAGTTGTGATGGTTTCCTTTCAGTAGTTGTATTTTCTTTTCTGTACTTGTAGTTTCAGTAGTTTATGTTTCTTCGTGTACTTAGAATACTCTGAGATGTTCTCAGTTGTTGTGAACATTCTCAGTAGTTTGCTTACTTTCAGTAGTTTGTAATAATTCTGTTAGACGTCACTATCAAGTGACATCAGCAGACGTCACATTCCTTTATATAAGGAATGCTGACCTAATTGTAATCCGTGCAGCTTAGGAAAACCTAGCAGCCGCCATACCGAAGCATGAGTGCATGAATGTTATTATCCCAATGCAGAAAACCCTATTTCTATATAACCGTGTACTGTTCCATTGAATATTTATTGTGTTCTTGCTATATTTGTTTAATTCTTGCTCTAATTCCGCTGTGATTCAACTCTAATTGATCAAACTTAGATCACTGATCCTAACAAATGGTATCAGAGCAGGTTAATCATTGATCGGTTTAGCAATTGATCATTGAAACTGCTATTTTGATATCTATAGTTTGATCGAATTAGCATATGTGCAAGAATTGGTTATAAAGATTGATTTTCTGCTGCTTCTGGTTATTTAATTTGAGTTTCTTCTTGGTTCTTATTGAGTTTGTTGTGTTTTTGTGCTAAATCTTTTGAAACTTGATTGATTTGGTTTGAATCTGAGAATGACTACTCCATCTAATGATCCTCACAATACTGGCTCCTCAACCAAGCCTCCGATGCTGGTTAGGAGTGAGTATAACATATGGCAACGAAGAATGCTCCATCACCTGTCTGTTAACAGTTCAGGTTGTTGGACATCTGTGGTTCACGGTCCACACAAGCCTATGGTGAACAATCCGGAGACCAATCAAATGGTTCCGAAGAAGAAGGAGCAATACTCAGATGAAGATCGTAAACTGTTTGAGATTGATGCTAAAGCCCATGGAATTCTGGCCATGGCACTGCCGAATGAAATCTATTCTGGGCTTATGCATCATGAAACTGCTCATGACCTCTGGAATGCTTTGAAGGAACAATTCGGAGGAACTGATGAGGTCTTAGCAAACAACAGAGAAATCCTCGCCCAACAATATGAGACATTCTCTCATAGGAAGGGTGAGACACTGACTCAACAGTTTGAGCGTTTCTCCTGCTTGATCTCTGAGCTGAAAATGGTCAAGCATGAGTATACTAACAGCCAGATGAACAACAGATTCCTCAGATCACTGCCTGAGAGATGGGACACATACACCATTGTCCTACGCTCCAGTGCAAATCTGGATAGCCTATCTCTCACCCAACTCCATGGGAAACTGCTTACATTTGAAAGAGAGATAGAGCAGAAAAGGAAACTGGCATCATCAGGAAAGCTCTCTGATGACTTTGTACCAGGTAACACTGCCTTGGTCGGTCATGAGTCAGAATATGCTGGATCAGAAAGTCATTATGATGAGCATATAGATTTCTCTTCAAACAGTTCTGATCATGCATTTGTTGGTGTTGACAGTCATTCTGGGTGTAATAGTGATAATTTATGCTTTATCATGGATGATTTGCAAGGTATTGCTGATGATGATTTAGAAGAGATGGATATTTTGAGCCAAATGGCCCTGATCAATATCAGATCTCAAAAGTTCTACAAGAGAACTGGTAGGAAATTTCCAGGACTCTCTGGCAAAACCAAAGTTGGTTTTGACAAGAGTAAGTTGAGGTGTCACAAATGCCACAGGCTTGGGCACTTTGCAAGAGAGTGTAGATCAACTGGATCTAACTCCTCTGCACCCTTTGTGACCTTTCCAAGCAATAGTTCACAAAACAAAGGGCAACATCCTGCTAGTTCTGGTCATCACTCACAACCTCAATCTCCTGCATACTTTGTCCCTCAGGGTCCAATGCCATATCCTTATCCCTGCTATTACATGCCACAGCCAAATCCAGTTCATGTCCCTATAGCACAACAACCTCAAGCCCTACCTGAGCCTCAACCATCTCCATCACAATCTCAACCTCATCACAGCTTCTTCACACCAGGAGTTGTTGACTGGAGCAGCTTACCAGATGATCTTTCTGGTTTCAATGAGCAATTATCTGCTGGTGCTGGTCAACATGGTGGTGAACATCCTTTTGGGAATCTTGCTCTCATGGCCCTGGAGTCTACTGAGGGTTCCTGCTCAGATGCTTCATCTTCACAGGTAACCCAGATATCTTCTGAGGCTAAAGCCAAGTTATGTTCTGAATCATGCATAGCTGCCTTTGTCTCTATTAGAGAGGCAAATGTAGCTTTAATCAATCAAAATCTTGAGCTTGAGAAAACTATTTCCAAAAGAAAAGATGAGTATGTGTCTGCACTTAATGACAAAGATGATGAGATTTACAAGCTTAAATGCCAACTTAATGATGAAAAGGCTAAGGTAGAGGTCATACTCGAGAACCACAGAAGTCTCAAAGAGACACTTGCAGCTACCCAAGTTGAGTGTGACCGATGGGTAACATCCTGCAAGGGATTTGAAATGCTTCTCAGCAAGCAAACAGCTTCAAATGTGAAGTTTGGAATAGGTTACAATCATACTGCACCACCTACTGATTTTACTTCAAAATCAATAGTAAAATCTGAAGGTGAAAGTAATTTCCAAACCACATCATCATGTGATTCATCCTCAAATGATAATACAAAATTAGAGGATGAAGTCAGTGTTAAGATCTCAGCAAATCAATTGCCTGATGGTTTAAATGCTGATAAACACATGAAGCTGAGAAATTCAGATGTTGTTCCTCAAAGTACTCCAAGTACTGAAGGGCAAGTCACAACATCTGAAAAGCATTTCAAATCTGATGAAATAAAAGGATTAACAACTGCTGAGGAATCTATCATACGGTCTTTCAGGACGGATAGAGAACAGCTGAAGAACAAGTCTTCAGTTGTTACCGATCCTTCAGTACTTAACACAAGTACTGAAAGGAGGAAAGTACTGAAGATCACACCTTCAGTAGTTTCCACTTCAGCAGTTGATCAATCCAAGATGAAGAATAAGCCATGTGAAATATGTGGTAAATTCAATCATCTATCTGATGAATGCTGGTACAAAAAGGGTTCCAAACTCAACAGAGATAAGCTCATTAAAGAAGAGATAAATAAAATGAAAAATGAGTTTGAAACCAAGTTTGTACCACAGTCATCTCAAACTGATAAACCCAAGGCCTCACCAAAATCCAAAAAGAAGGATGGGGTTTATCAGAAAACAGCTGATAGTGTTCCTCATGATAAACATCAGACGAAGTCTGTGAATTTCAAGAAGGAGGAAATGGTGGGTCACAGGAACTCATCAAAAACAAGTACTGATGTGTCAAATGAGCTGAAGGCTTTAGCAACAAATCAGACACAACTTGTTATGATGGTTCAGCATTTGTTGGGGAGAGTTAACCAACTAGATGCACCTGTGATCAAACCACTGAAAAGGAAATCCAAGCCCAAATCTAAGAATTCCATTTCAGCACCATCTCCACCTTCATCAGCTGTTAATCATGAGAAACAAGTTATGGTTAAATCTGTTGATGAAAACAGACCCAAAACCAAAAAGGTTTGGGTCTCTAAAGCTAACTAGTTTCTTATGATAAATGCAGGGTTCTTCAGCATGCCAAAGAAGCATCTGGTATGTAGACAGTGGAGGATCTATGCATATGACTGGGAGCAGTTCTCTTCTTAATGACTACTCTCAAGGAAAGAAGGGATTTGTCTCATTTGGAAATGATGCTAAGGGTTACATCATCGGGAAAGGATTTGTGTCAAATGGAGAAATCAGATTTGATGATGTTAACCATGTGGAGAATCTCAAGTATAATCTACTGAGTGTCAGTCAGATGTGTGATAAAGGGCATGTTGCACTTTTCACAAGCCAGAACTGCCGGATTCTGTCTTCCAAAGTTCTGAGGCTGATTGACAAGGTATTGGATGAACATACTCTCCTGAAGGCCAACAGGATAGGAAGAGTATATGCCTTGGATTTGTCAAAGAAGATTGCGTTAAAAGGTCATCCTTGCCTGTTCTCCAAGGCCTCTCCTCAGGAATCTAAACTGTGGCATAGAAGGCTGGGTCATGTTAATCTCAAAAACATGAATCAGCTGATCCACAATAGTTTAGTAAGAGGTCTACCAATAAAGGAGTTCCTCTGTGATGAAACCTGCACTGCTTGTTTAAAAGGAAAACAACACAAAGTCTCATTCCCTCCTATAGAAGAACCAAAGTCCACTGCCTGCTTGCAATTACTGCACATGGATCTCTTTGGTCCTGTGAGAGTAATGAGCATGGCAAAGAAGAAATACTGTCTGGTAATTGTGGATGATTACTCCAGATTTGTATGGACCTTCTTCTTGCATTCAAAGGATGAGGCTGCTCAGACAATTATTAACTTTGTGTTGTATGTTGAGAAGCAGTATTCCCTATCAGTCAAGTGTATAAGAAGTGATAATGGAACTGAATTTAGAAACCATACACTTGATGATTTCTACCTTTCAAAAGGAATCAAGAGGCAGTATAGCATCCCAAGGACTCCAGAACAAAATGGAGTAGTGGAGAGAAAGAACAGGACCCTAATTGAAGCTGCAAGGTCCATGTTGGCTGACTCTGGTTTGCCACTGACCT
The DNA here is from genome assembly GCA_025506505.1 of Flaveria sonorensis. NCBI lineage: Eukaryota > Viridiplantae > Streptophyta > Magnoliopsida > Asterales > Asteraceae > Flaveria > Flaveria sonorensis. Next base: position 47,051,494 of record CM046432.1, on the reverse strand, counting down.
TTTGGGCTGAAGCTGTCAACACAGCATGCTATGTGCAAAATAGAGCTTTAGTGAATCAGAGGTTGATGAAGACTCCTTATGAAGTTCTACATCATTTGGCTCCTCTAATTTCATTCTTCAGAGCATTTGGGTGTCCTTGTTACATTCTCAACACAAAGGATCAACTCCAAAAGTTTGATTCTAAGGTGGATGCAGGGTATTTTGTTGGGTACTCATCCACTTGCAAGGCTTACAGAGTGTTCAACTGTAGAACAAAGATGGTTGAAGAAACCTTGCATGTGAAGTTCAATGAATCTCCTAAGGACAAAATCCCACAAAACCCTGTGGAGTTGTTTGATCTGGACATACTGCAATATGTTCCTTATCAGCCTCCAGCTGTTGCAGATCATGTGAATTCATCACCTTCTGCAGCTAGTCATCCATCTGGTGGTACTGATGTTCATGATGATCCCAGTACTCACCTATTCAAGTTTAGTGATCAACTGCCTGAGTCTACTCAACTTGATGTTCCTGTAGCTTCAGTAGCACCATCCACAACAAATGCTGATGAGATTTCTGAATCCTCTACTTCATTTGACCTGCCATCTAACACTTGGTTTCAAGAATCTGGATCAACATCTGTTGCTGCTGAGCGTGCTACAAACACTTGCACAGATCTCATAGTGTATCAAGAGCTGAAGAATCACCCAACGTCTCAAATCATTGGTGATATCAATGCTGGTGTCTCAACTAGAAGTCAATTGTCCAACTTCTGCTTCTATGCTCTTTTCATCAGTCAGCAAGAGCCAAAGAACTATCATATTGCATTAAGAGACAATGGATGGGTTGATGCCATGCAGCTTGAGCTTCTTCAGTTCAAAAAGCAGCAAGTGTGGGAACTGGTTCCTCTACCCCCAGGTAAGTGTGCAATAGGCACTAAATGGGTGTTTAGGAATAAAACAGATGAAAATGGGCAAATTGTCAAGAACAAGGCCAGACTGGTTGTCCAGGGGTTTTCACAAGAAGAAGGTATTGATTATGATGAAACCTTTGCCCCTGTAGCCAGACTGGAGGCAATTAGATTGTTCTTAGCCTATGCTGCATTCCACAATCTTAAAGTTTTTCAAATGGATGTCAAAAGTGCATTTTTATATGGTAAAATAAAAGAAGAGGTTTATGTGTGTCAACCACCAGGTTTTGAGGATAATAAACATCCTGATTGGGTGTATAAACTTGATAAGGCTCTTTATGGGTTGAAACAAGCTCCTAGAGCCTGGTATGAAACACTGTCAAATTTTCTTCTTCAGAATAATTTCACTAGAGGCTCCATAGATAAAACTTTGTTCATTAAGAAAGTGGGTCAGCATAAGCTCCTTGTTCAAATTTATGTTGATGATATTATTTTTGCTTCCTCTGATCCACAGTTGTGTGATGCATTTACAAAGTTGATGCAACAAAAATTCGAAATGAGTGCCATGGGAGAATTACAGTTCTTTCTAGGTTTGCAAATCAAACAAAAGGCTGATGGAACTTTCATTCATCAGTCAAAATACACAAAAAGTCTTTTGGCAAAGTTTGATTTACAACACTGTAAGCCCTGTTCTACTCCCATGTGCAGCACCACACAACTGGATGCAGATCAGAAAGGTAAAGCTGTTGATGAAACACTTTACAGATGTATGATTGGGTCCTTGATGTACTTAACAGCTTCTAGACCAGATATTATGTTTGCAACTTGTGTTTGTGCTAGATTTCAGGCTGCTCCTAAAGAGTCTCATTTGATTGCAGTCAAGAGGATCTTTAGATATCTGCAAGGTACTCAATCTCTAGGTCTTTGGTATTCCACTGGGCACTCTTGCAAATTAGTTGCTTTTTCTGATAGTGACTATGCAGGGTGTAAATTAACTAGAAAATCAACTTCTGGTGGATGTCAATTCCTAGGCAACTGTTTGGTTTCTTGGCAGAGTAAGAAACAAACATCTGTTGCTACATCCACTGCTGAAGCCGAGTACATTGCTGCTGCAAGTTGTACATCTCAGGTACTCTGGCTTCAGAATCAATTACTGGATTATGGCATTACAGAGACTAAGACTCCATTACTAATGGATAGTGCTTCAGCTCTTTGTATTGTCAAGAATCCAGTCCAGCACTCTAGGACCAAACATATTGAGATCAGACACCATTTTATTAGGGATTGTTTTGAAAAAGGTCTGATTGATCCAAAGTTTGTTCCTAGTGCTGATGAGCTTGCAGACATATTTACTAAGCCTTTGGACAGTTCAACTTTCCAAAACCTAGTGTTAAGGCTTGGTATGCTGCAGCTAGAATAAGTGACAACTACTGATGATCTCAGTCAACAAGTACTGATGAGCATTCGTATACTACTGTCACAAATAAGTACTGAAGTTCTTTTATCCTCAGTAGTTTTCATAACTACTGAAGACTAAATTACTTAAAAGTACTGAAGTACTCATCTGTTGAAAAGAACTGATGTGGTTACAACTACTGCTGTAGTTACAACTGCTGATGTCAGAATAACAGATAAGTACTGATGACCTATGAAACATCTGAAACTCAGACAAAGTCTGATGAAGTGTTGAGGTCAGAATGAAACAGCTGATGAGCTAAGAATTGACGACAACAGCTGATGAGAAATTTTTCTCTTCAGTTGTTTCTACAACTGCTGCTTCACTTCAAACAACTGAAGCCAAAACCATGTCTTCAGTAGTTTCACAACTACTGATGACTAACACCAAGTCTTCAGTTGTTACAACACCTGAAGCAAAACCATGTCTTCAGTAGTTTCACAACTACTGATGACTAATACCAAGTCTTCAGTTGTTACTTCTGAAAGTTAAAACCAGGTCTTCAGTTGTTTTCAAACAACTGATGACAGCACCAACACTTTCAGTCGTTTTATATCAGCCTTTTCTTACCCTATAAATACCTAAACGTTTCATTAGCCGTTTTCCGTCCTTCACTCTCTCAACAATGGCGACCATGAAACTCAAACCCAGACACAACTGTGTTGCCTACCTCTCGAAATCGGCCTTCTGGAACAAATTTGATAACGCCATCGATCTTATGGTAGATTCCCAGTACCGAACCGCGTTTCTTCTGAATCCTACCATATACCCCGATTCCCTAAGCCAGTTCTGGACCAACGTCTCTGTGCAAACTAGTGAGAATGATAGCCAAATCACTCTCCAGTCGTTGGTCAACCAGAAACAGGTGGTCATCACTCCGGACATCATTCGACAAACCCTAGATCTACATGATGCCACCTGTGTCACAGAATACCCGAAAGGCACAACCGATATGTCTTTCATCAACAACGGGTATGAAGGAGACTTAAGTGCTACCACCATTCTGAAGAAGCACTTCCATGATGCTGAACGTCTTATATTCCACATGGTGAATGTCTGCCTTGCACCAAAAACCTCCTCATGGGATCAAATGTCTTCCCGATGGCAACAGGTATTATACTCTATCTTTGAACGACAAACTTTAAATTTTTCTGAGATAGTGTTTATGGAACTAAAGGATCTGGCCTTGAAACCTGTGGCAAACAGATGGATATTATATCCCAGGTTTCTCATGGCCATAATTTTAACACAGCTAAAATCAGACGGCCTTGTTGGCCTTGGAGTCCCTGCTCCGGCTGTATTGCCTGAAGTATACTCCAGGCACAACTCTGACCCTACAATGAAAGGGGCTGCCCGGCTGCTCAAACCCAAGCAGCGGGAACCCACAGCCTCCACTTCCAGATCCAAAGTCCCCACCAAACCCAAAACCAAAAAGCCCAAAAAGGCTACTCAGGGAGATGAGTCCCCTGAGGATGCCCCTGTAACACCAATACAGGAAACACTTACTGGTTCTAACCCCCCAGTAGTGTCCAAGACTCCACCAACCCTAGCCGCTCAGGCATCCTCTCAACAGGATCCTGATGCAACCAAAATTGGGGATACCACAATGCTGGAACCTATCTCAATTGAGAAGGTTACCATTGAAGAGCACCAGTCACCCCGGGTGCAATCTGCTTCAAACCTATCTCCAAATGCAACCGCCCCTCAAAGCCCAACATTTATTGTTGCACAAGTGTTGAGTCAGCTGCATTCCTCTCCTCCTCCCCAGACACCAATTACAATGGGGAGAACCTCAACAGCTGAGGAAGAGGACCAAAATGCTGCTGATAACCCACAGCACAGGGGTTATAATGTTCAATCTCCCCGTGTAGAGGAGGAGGTTAGAACATCTGGTGAGGCTGCCACTTCTACTGATTCAGCAAATGACAGGATGAAGTTGGTAACATCTCTAAGACCTCACCAGAGGCAACTGCCGATGAAGGACTCAGTCCTGAGGCAGGAAGTCCCCAGAACCAAGAACAAGGGGCACATGCTACACTGATCTACACTCAGGGCATGTACATCCTGATTCAATCAGGAGGTCAGGTGATTCAGCAAAGACTGATGATGACCTGGGCTTTTTCTACGATGTCTTAGCCCATAACACAATCCTTGAGGCTGAGGTGAGCAGACTCAAAGAACTGCTTGCCAAAATGTCTCAGGATCAAAGTCCATCTGCCCCAATAAACCCACAGATGGCACCTTCATCTGAAGGTTCCCCAAACACTCCGCCACTTCACTCAACTGAGCCACCAGCCACTGTTGTTGGCACCACCTCTCAGGGACAGAACCCCTCTGAGCAGATGGTTGCTACATTTCAAAATTCCTTACCTCTCATCACTCCCATCATCAATGAGATTGTGCATAAAGCCATTGATGAGAGGATCTCCTCGAATCTAAAAACACTTGTTGATGATGCTGTGCAAAAGAAGCTTTCTGCCATTCAAACCCCTGAACCCAATGCACCCAAAAAGGGGGAGTCTAAGGCAGTGAAAGAAAGAAAGAGAAAGAGAGTGGAAGAGGAGAAACAACAAGAAAAAGAACAGGAAAAACAGCTGATCACATACAAGAGAAAGAAAAGTGCTGAAACTCAAAAGCCTGATGAAGAGAAATCATTGGAAGATCTGATTAAAGAAGCTGATGAAGCTCACAGCAGATCAATGGACAGAATAATAGATCAACTCTTCAGACAGGGCTTTGATACAGCCACATTAGACACTGAGATCAGAAGGCTGGAGATTAATGAGATACAAGAAAGATGGGCCAGTTATAGTGTGATGGAAAGGGAGAGGTTGGAGATAATGATCAGGTTTATTGCAAAATACTTGGGAAGATCATTAATTGAGATTAAATCATGGACCAGAGACAGTATTCTGGCAATAACCACCAGAATCTGTGCTTCTGAAGAATTCAATAAGGGGTTGATTATAGAAGCCTTAGACGAAGCAGGTGCTGGGAAGAGAACTGATATGGCCAAGCTTTCCAAAGCCAAACTCACCATAAAAATGCTAGATCAGCCTTCCCAAACTCCCTCTCAAAAACAACCAACCCCACAACTCTCCAAATCAACTCAACCCTCAAAACCAACTCCTTACCCCAAAAACCACCTCAAACCACATCCAGTGATGCACCCAGAAGGAGGAGAAGGGTGTTGAGGATGGTAGAAGAAGAAGAAGAAGATGATGAAGAAGATAGTCTGCCAATCTCTGCTGTTCTAAAATTACCTGAGCCCAGAAGTCAACAAATGATCACACCAGACTTTCAGAGGCAAATGGTGAAAGTTAAGATTGAAGAAGAAGAACAGCAGAAACAGCACGATGAGCAACTTTTGAAGATGATTGACAAAGAGTTTCCTCAGTCATCATCTATACAAGCCATGAAGAAACACGCTCAAAGGCTGTATGCTCTCAGGTATACCTTTCAATATCAAAAGGAGAGAGTAAGGATTTGGCCAGACCCCAGGGTTAGTTCTAGAATTCATAAGAAATCCATACCAAGTAGATACAATGGCCAAGTGAGAAAGACCATAGATGCTGCTATTATGTTGGCCATTGTAGTCTCACCCTGGGAAATACTTGAAGACTTCAAGAGAGCCTACAAGTCAAAGATGACCCCTCAAACTCTAATGGAGAACAAAATGGTCAAGAAGGGGTTGTTATACAAGAGGCTTGAAGAGATCAAGAAAAATGAACTCCAGTTGTTATTAGAAGGGACTCACCCAGATGAATTTGCTTACAGAGAGATAACAACTGTTGAGTTGAAAAATGGAAAGACGTTAAAGTACCTATCAGAGTACTATGGCCCAGAGTTCTTCTTCGAAGGAGAAGCAGAAGAACTCACTAAGGAGGAACAAGTTGTTCTCCTTGAGGCCTACGTCAGAGAGTCTTATAGACTCATCAATGGGAAGTAGGTTTCATGGTTGGGATAACGGCTCTGTGTCCAGTTCCCCAAGACAGAGTTCCCTTCCATCCTTTGACATTCACATCTACGGAAACCTGTTCCCTGGCCTGTGCTTATCTGATATCTCTAAAGCTGATCAAGAGAGTGTTTGCCAAGAATAAGTGGGACCTCAATAAGCTTAAAGGTTTTGGCTGCATTGGTTCAGGGGGAGTTTGTTGGACCAAAAGAACCAATGAGCCTGATCAGAAAAACCTTTAAGTCCCACGGACATTACAACAACTGAAGTAGTCTGCAACAGCTGAAGACATCAGCTGATAACAAGGTCTGAAGACAAAGTCTGAAGTGAAAGAGCTGAAGACAAAGTCTGAAGTGAAAGAGCTGAAGACAAAGTCTGAAGACAAGAGCTGAAGACAAAGTCTGAAGTGAAAGAGCTGAAGACAAAGACTGAAGACCAAGTTTCAGATGATTGTCACAACAGCTGAAGAAGACCTCTTCAGTAGTTGTGATGGTTTCCTTTCAGTAGTTGTATTTTCTTTTCTGTACTTGTAGTTTCAGTAGTTTTATGTTTCTTCGTGTACTTAGAATACTCTGAGATGTTCTCAGTTGTTGTGAACATTCTCAGTAGTTTGCTTACTTTCAGTAGTTTGTAATAATTCTGTTAGACGTCACTATCAAGTGACATCAGCAGACGTCACATTCCTTTATATAAGGAATGCTGACCTAATTGTAATCCGTGCAGCTTAGGAAAACCTAGCAGCCGCCATACCGAAGCATGTGTGCATGAATGTTATTATCCCAATGCAGAAAACCCTATTTCTATATAACCGTGTACTGTTCCATTGAATATTTATTGTGTTCTTGCTATATTTGTTTAATTCTTGCTCTAATTCCGCTGTGATTCAACTCTAATTGATCAAACTTAGATCACTGATCCTAACACAATTTCTTTTCATTCCAATTCAAAATTCCAATCCAATTTCAGTTCCAATAAATTACGTGAACCAAACATCCCTAAGGTTTTAAACATCATAGCTAATGTATAAAGTAAAATTCTTAACTTCGCATTTCAAGATATTAGTACATGCTATTGTATACAATAGATTTTATTCTATGTTAAATATTTAAGTTCTCAATTGTTGACGATAAAAAAATTACGGGTTGTTGAAATAACTAATTAGATTATCGAGTAATAACTTCACATTTCAATAAAACTATGTATCACCAAATTTGTGTAAATCTATGAATCGTCAAAGCGCCTTGATGTTGTTCTTGAGAGAGTCTGAGAGACAATTAAAAAAGAGAAGACAGATTGTTTTACAAAAGGGTAAATAGGAAGAGGCTCATGCATGACGTGAAGAACACATGTAAGCACGTAAGCCTTAACCACTTTAATGTTTTGCAGTGTAGTACCTTATGCATCCCAAGTTGTTAATCTCTGTAGATCCATTTCCTAAATGTTAGTATATATAATTTCTACATATTGTTTGAAAAATTTGTATATCATTCTTTAAGACATATTTTAACACGTTGCTATAATTAAGTTTATTATCATTTATAAACTGCTACAAGTAGATGAGGTAATACTCGGTTTAGTTTTGTTCTATTACTTTTCTATTTATACAAATTTAGTCTCAACATATCTACAAAACTAACAAGAAGAGTGTTGGTTTGCATTCGTGTTTTTGATAAGTCCACTTGGGTTTAATCCCCATCCCTTGCCACCTAATTTATATACTATCTTTTTATTTTTTATATTCTTTGTTTTTTTAATACCTTTTCATTTTGAAATTTTTTAATTTTCAGAATTCTTTGAATCCTTTGTTTTTCTTCTTTTTTTTTTCTTAAGAACTTTTTGTTTCTTTTTTAGTTGTTTTGTTGCAGTTGCGTAATGCTTATGTTTGTCAAGATTAGACGTTTTCCAATGGTTTCATTTCTTTGTATAACCTTTTCAATATTATCAACGCATTAATTGTTTTCACAATCTATCGGTGCATAACATGTGGGTTTGTATTTGCGTAAATGTTTTGTTTTTATAGAGTGAAATGTATTTTCATCCATTGCGTATCGTTAAATTTGTCATTTAATACAAAAACTTATTTTTAATTTTGTCATTTCAATCATTATAGTTTACTAAATATTGTTATTTCCATCCACTTCATTAACAGCATCAAAACCTCCCTTAAAATTGAAGGTATTTTAGTCTTTTTCAACATCTTAATTATCCAATTAAAATAAATTAACCAATTAATATTCCATACAAAACTAAAAAACACTTGACGCAAATAGTGAGACCAGGCAATTCGATCTAAAAGCTTAGATTAACCCTAATACATGTTGTTCGATTGAGGTTTGCTATGAGATTGAGGTTTGTGGTTATCACGTTTTGTTTAATTGACGTTAGCTGTTGTCACGTCAGCTTTGGGATTGAGGTCTGCTGTTATCATGCTTTAACTTTCGTCATTTTAGTCATTGCCCCGTCTCACTAGTCGCTTGATATGTTTTTTAGTTTTAATTAAATATTAATTGGTTAATTTGTTTTATTTGCATAATTTGGGTGTTGAAAAAGACTAAAATACTCACAATTTTAATAAAGGTTTTAACGGTGTTAGTGGAGTTAATGGAAATGACAACGGTGTTAGTGGAGTTAATGGAAATGATAAAAAAATATTTGTATATTGAAATGTCAAATTCAACGAAATGTCAGGGGCGAAAAGAACATTTTACTCTATATATAAAATCACCAAGACATTCATTACTTTCACGGTTTAACAACTCATCGCAACATGTTACCAGCGCCCCTATCAACGTGCGGGTTCGTAGAGACGATTTGACCTTAGTTTTTTTTTCATGTTTTTACGCTCGTCGCAAGGGAAGGTCCTTGTACTAGTTTGTATAATAAATTGTGATATGGTGTGCATATATATATATATATATATATATATATATATATATATATATATATATATATATATATATATATTTCAATTTTCAATTAATTGTATAATTTATTCTCTAAATTAATAGCTGTTGTTCCACCTCGCTTTCATCCTCACCACTCTATGTATCGTCTTAGATCCTTTAAGCATATGTGTTATATCAAGTGAGAGGTGAGATGTGAAAATTGTCACCTAGGCGTCACATAAGAAGAGAAGTGTTATGGTGAGAGTAGTGTTGTAAGAATCAGCCTATGCGGCCGATTAATCGGTGATTAATTGCTAGTCGGTCGGTGACTTTGGTGGTTTTGTGTAATCGGTGGTTAAAATCGATAATCGATAATATCGCTCAAAATCGAACCAAATCGGTTCTAATAGGCCCCTAATCGGCGACTAGATTCTTGCCAGATTCCAGTCAAATGTTAGAAATTCCCGTTGAACCTTGAAAATTATGGTCAAATGTGTGTGTATATATATATATATATATATATATATATATATATATATATATATATATATATATATATATATATATATATATATATATATATATAACTAAAAGTTACCTATAAAAATTTCAATCCAATTAATCTTATCAGTCTTGAGTAATTCCGATTAATCGTTAGTTAGTACCTCACTGTTCGACTAGCACCTAGTGATTTTGACAACCAAGGGTGAGGAGTGATTAGATATGACTGAGACTACTTTTTTTAAAACATATTTATTGAATGAAATAAATAAATATATAAACAATTGAAAATATTAATATTAATTAACATTTTTAAAACAATACACATATAAAACAAATAACTTCAATCTAAACAAAAGATACATAAATACATTAATAAAATAGTAGCCACTAAGCTCGTAAATGTGATCAACCAGTTATATTAGTTATTTTAACCAATCACTTATCATAAAATTATTATTAAACTAAAATTAATAATTACTTGTCATACCTGTAATCTTCTCTTTACCTTATTATTTACCCTTGTCTAGTGCTCACCATTCGTATGGACGTACATAAGACCATGGCTACCTAGGTTTCGGATTGTTTTCCTTCTCAGCACACTTTTAAAATATTTTAATCAAATCAATTACAAGCTCTGATGCAACCCCAAAACATTTAAGCAAAACAGTGAACAAATAGACTCACAGTGATGAGCTAATTGAGAGTATCCACACACCAGCCTACGAGAATATTGTAATCTTGTATCACATAGATAAACATGTCAAGTTGTTATAACTTCAAACATGCGACACCCTTAGGATGCCCCACTTGAGTTAATCTATTTGATCGGCCCTAGTCATGTCAGTGACCTCAGGCTAGGGTTTCCAAGACCCTTGGTCATTATTTCCTATTACAGCTCATGACGAATACGCGTCGAAGAGCTAGGGTTCACACATACGCTCAACATAGTGTATAGATGGATTATGATGCCTTATCCTAAAATCCTTAACATGCTTATTGTTCGTATCAACCCTAAGGTTATGACATTATCAAGCTTTTTCTCGTTCCATAAGAAAAACCAAATTTGTCCAGTGACATATCTGTTTATCTAGACATGGTTATTTGTACTTATCATGAAAATCATGAGCATCTTAGCACTAACTACTCCCTTGATTCTTTCCAAAAACTCAGTTTATCCAAATAATCCATAATGATGCATAATATGGGGATTTAGAATATTACCACAACATATCCGGACTTACGATCGTTTCTTGGCACCCAAAGATTCACCACTAAGCGATCCAACACTATAATGGAGTTTTACGCGTCATACTTACGTTTCTTTTTAGCCATAAAACATATTTTGCAGGGAAATATGGCTTACTAATGAGATTGAGTCTCGGAACATTGGTTCTAGACCAATCCAACATCAAGAATTATAAATATGAGTCCAGATCATCCAAACAAGCCACCAAATGACTTGAAACCATAAAGAGAGATAAAGAGAGAGATTGAGATTCAGGTAGAGATAGAGAACTGAGATGGGAGTTTGTAAATGGTAAAAAATAGGGTTTTGGGCTTTTATATTGAATTTGCCTGACAGAGTCCTTTGGTGGACCGCTAAGCCTAGCTTGGTGGTCCACTATCAACATACAAAAGGAATATTCACATATTCCAAATGGAATATTGGCATCTACCAAACGAATATTCTTCACGGGTCGTTATGCTTAACCTTGGTGCTCTACGACCACGTTAGGGAATCGTTACCCACAATCCTGGTAGTTCACAAGGGAACCTAATTTTCTTATCTCCAACCTCCTTTCATGGTGGACTGTCATGTCCATCCATAGGATTCAAACCCACTTATTTGCGTGATAACTTGCCCATTAGGCTAAGGGGTCACATTCCCCCCTCCCTAAAAGGATTTCATCTTGGAATCACTTTAATTTGAAAATAGACGAGGGTATTTTTTTTTCCTTATGTTCTTTTTCCCATGTATACTTTGGAACTTTCTTTGCATTCCATTTTACTTTAACAATTGGAATTTGTTTCCGTCTTAGTCTCCTCTCCTGCCTCTCTATGATTTCAATTGGCTCTTCCATAAAATTTAATCTATTATCCAGCTGGATCTCGTCTAGTGGGGTTTTCAATTTCTCATCACTCAGGCACTTCTTAAGGTTTGATATGTGGAATACTGAACGTACTCCTCTCAATTCCTCCTGAAGTTCCAACTTATAGGCCACCACGCCTATTTGTTCAATTATTTTGAACAACCTAATATAACAAGAACTCAGTTTTCTTTTCCTATCAAAGCAAATGATGCCTTGCCATAGTGACAGCTTGAACATTACCTTGTTTTGAACTACAAACTCTAATAGTTTTCACCGCCTGTCGGCGTAACTCTTCTGATGATCCTGAGTGGCTTTCAATCTTTCTTTTATGTTCTTCACCTTCTCAGTGATATCCAGAATCAAATCACAACCTGTAACTGTGCATCACCCACTTCAAACAACAAAGTGGCGTTTGACGCTTCCTCCTGTATAACGCCTCAAAATGCGTGGCTTTAGACTCGCATGGAGCCGTTGTTATACGAAAATCTATCCATAGGAGATGATCATCCTAAATCAAATTCGATCTTACATGCCTGTAGCATGTCCTCTAGGGTTTGTATGGATTACTCGCTCTGGTCGTCCGTATGGGGATGATAAGCCGTACACATCTCTAGTTTGGTACCGACCCTGTTTTGAAATGTTTTCCAGAACTGAGATGTAAACTAGCATCACAATTAGACACGGTTGAGGCTGGCTCTCCGTGTCGATTCACCATCTCATCTATGTACAACTATATCAATCTTTCCATGTCATACATTTCCTTAATATGTATGAAGTACGTAGACTTTGTCAATCTATCTCCGATAACCCATTTTGCATCCTTGCCTTTTTGTGTCCTTGGTAACCTGACGACGAAGTCCATCATGATCTTTTCCTATTTTCGTATGTGAAAATCTAAAGGCTGTAGCATCCCTGAAGGTTTTTGTTGTTCGGCCTTTACTTGGAGGCAAGTCATGAACCTTTCCACATAGGCGGCAATATCATTTTTTTATTCCCACGACCAATAACAATCCATTATTATGTAGTACGTATTATTAGCTCTAGAATGCATCAAATACTTTGACTTGTGCACCTCTTCTAAAACCTCCTCTTGCTTGGGACTAGTTGAACTTCATACTTATCAAAGTAAAAGCGATGAGGTGTTGATTTTAGAGGAGTACTCAATGAGTATCCTGTAGTATCTTGCCAACCCGAGAAACCTACAAGCCTCGATTGGATATTTAGGAGCTTTGACAAGGTTATAATCAATAAGGTTTGAATATAATGATTGATATCAATGCATAATTATAGCAGAATTACAACAAGCAAGGATCAAACATAATGAAATACTCATACTTATTTTTATTTATAGCCATAACACATATTTAGAAGGAAAATATGGCTTACCAACTAGACCAAGTCTCAAAACATCGACTCTAGACCAATCCAATGTCAAGGATTGCAAATACTAGTCCCAATCATCCAAACGAGCCACCAGATGCCTTGAAACCGTAGAGAGAGAAAAAGATTAGGGTATAGAGAGAGAGAGAGAGAAAGAGAAAGAGAGAGAGAGAAGCGAGATAGTAGTGTGTAAATGGTGAAAAATTGGGTTCTTGGGCTTTTATATTCGATTTACCTGACAGAGTCCCTTGGCAGACCGCTAAGGCTAGCTTGGTGGTCTGCTACTAACATAAAATTGGAATATTTACGTATTCAAAATGGAATATTCTCATCTACCAAAAAAATATTCTTCATGAACTGTTATGCGATAAACTACTTTGTATATTGATAATATGAAGATCAAAATACAATGGAAATAAGGTTTTTGCTTTTCTGTGTTCAGGGTGTAAGGATTACAAAATTTATAACAAACTTATCTATTTATAGGTGTTATACAATAACTTGTACAATTTACTTAACTACCCTAACAACTACATAAGATAATCTAAGTACAAAAGTACATAACTGTATAAGCATTTCTTTGTTCTTTAACCGCATTTGTATTTGTTCATCAGTAATAACTAATGCGGATGACCAAAACCTTGGCTGCATTTCTTCTGTTTCTTTATCAGCATTTGCGTTGTTCATCCGCATTTGTCAAATACTGATGGACAAATGCTTATATGTATTTTTCTAAGTCTTTCGCATTTGACAAATACAGATACACAACACTTAGGCCAATTCTTTATCTGTGTTTCTTTTTCTTCATCAGCATTAACTCAACACTTTCAGATTTTTTCAACAAGAACAACATTCCAATCACCACTTGAATTGGCATGCATGATCCTTTTAGGGTCCAACAATACTCCCCCAAAGGATATGCAATCTATGTACTTCAAGCATTTGTAGGTGATAGAAGTTGTGAAGATTCTGGTGGATCTTCAGTTGTTGTTGGTGATTGTTGTTGTTGTGAAGTTGATGCTGGTTTTGATGTTTGAGCAAGTGCAGGTGTTGGTGCTGGTTCAAGATCTGTTGGGTATTGAGTAACAGACAGATCTAGAATAGACTTGATCATTATGGCAAACTCTCTAGCCTCTTTTATACGACTAGTGTCAAGTACATGAGTCTTCATTTGCTTCATTCTCTAAACAGCTTTAATTGGGATCTGTCTCAAAGACTATGGTTCATACATAGCTATAGTAGATAAACCATCTCTATGTATGACTAGAGCATCATATCCATTAATCTCCAACTTCACCATGCTACTAAAGTTCAATGGAACTCGTTTTCTTTTATTTGCTTCTGTCTTCTTGTTGATCTGGTCATATGTTATCTTCAGTATTCGGATCCACTTTAGGAAGAAAGTCAGATCAACTTCTAATTATTTTTCAAGGCTCCTGAAGTGCCTAGTGAACATATAATGGATATATGATTCTTCTAGCAGCCGCACCTTATAGCCACTGAATAACCTGATATCTCATCCCTCTTTACCTTCCCACCCCCTCTCTATTACCAACTCATAAGTTTCTACATCATATCCAACATTAGAGACTGACGTAGAGGTGTGAGTCCCAAATACCATCTTCCTCTTTAAGTCTTCATTTGGGTTTCCTTTTTCTCTTGGAATTACTAACTCTTCAACTGTCTTCTTTTTCTACTTTTCAGCAAAGGGGTTAACGAAATTTTTGTTACTTCTCATGTAGATTTCCTTCAAGACATTGAAGTTGTTGGTTCTCTTAAATCTCTTCAAGATCTGCTCAAATTTATAACCACTTGCTATAAATGCATGATTTATCGACTCTGAATTTGCTAACTATTTTAAGTCATGAATATTTAAGGGGTTGAATAAATCAGTGTACTCTATGAAAAATTAGACTAGTCCTGATATCCTCTTGACCATGAACATGCTCTAGTCTGTATCATACTTTCAGGCAATGATTTTGACATCGGTTTTGCCCTTGGGTGCAAATACACCCTGTAATATCTCAGATGTACGTGGTCAGACCTTCTTGAACTTACAGCTGAGAGGGTTGTTCAAACCAATCATGATTCTTACTCAATAGAGGTACTACTTCATTATGATCATCCTTATAGAATTGCACTTGTTGAGTAGAGGTTCTTGTTCTTGTTTGTCTTGTGGTCACTTCTTCTTCGACCTCATCATTTTGTCTTTCATCTCTCGAGTATAAGGATTGAAGCCCGAAAGAACTAGTCTTCATTTGACCTAACTTTCTCCTTGAAAATCCAATTCTTCTTAAGTACTCCTTCATTTCCATATCTGTCATCATGTAAGGATCGAAAAATAGATACCGAGATGATGGTGGACTGGTAGTGGGAGTTGCAGTAGTAGTGGAAGATCCAAATTTCTCTTTCTTTGTTTCTTTTACTTTTTTTGTCATTATGTTCTAACCGTTGGATCCAGCAATCTCTCCGCCTTTAATACTTCTTTAGTCATCACCTCATATGTCATATTTAAGACTTGGTCAGCATCATATCCTGGTTGATTATGAACATGGCTTTAACCATATGATCATCAAATTGGGCTATATCAACCATGTCTTTAACATTATCTCCTCTTATTTATGGACTTTCTTGAATTCAGGCTCATCAAACATACTCTCCGTAATAGTATAGCCTCCTTCTTCAAGATCAATGATTTCTCTCTGAATAGCCAACTACTCTATTGTTTATGATGTCTTCATCTTCTTAGGCTTTTCAACAGCCTCTTCAACAACTGGTCTTTTTCCATTGGCTTTTTCTGCCATCAACTTCCTGTCCCTTAAATAAGTGAAAAATTCAGATGAACCAGACATAGTTGCTTTAGAGGATCCAGTAGTTATCTCATCCTTCTTTCCTTTATCCTTGGATTTGAATTCCTCAGAGAATTTCAAGATAAGTTCCTTTTGCTCCTCTGTTAGAGTTACAACAGGAACCATTTGAAGATGTACATCTCTCAAATATAATTGGCTTGGAAGTAATCAATAAACATTATTCTACTCATGAGCTTGCCTTTCGGATAATCTCCAAAATATCTTTATCTATATATAAATCACCATATGAATAAAGCATCTAGTTCCTCTATCAATGTGCTCAAGGTAGCCACTTCTTGATAGTGAGTAGAAGTAGGTGTAAAATTAGGAACCACACTAAGACTGCCTTCTTCAATAAGTTTTTTTAATATGCTTTGTTTCTCTTTTAGATCATCCTTAGTCTCAAACTTGTTTTGCCTTTTAAAAGATATATCATCACCTCCTTCATCATCACTATCACTGTGTGAGTCAAAGATATCATCAAATTCATCTTTGCCAAACTCTTTCTCTTTGTCACCCTCGTCTTCATCATCTTTATCCTCTTTCTTTATCATGCTCTCTTCAAGAAGACACATTCTTTGAGTTAGATCCAATGCTTTATTTTCTAACTCATCAATCCTTTCATTCTAAGCATTGATCATTCTGTCTTGATCATCCATCATAATAGTTTGTATGGAAGCATTCTTAACATGCTCATTAATCTCATCCTTTAACTTCTCAACAATAGACTCTAACTCCTTGATTAGTCTATCATTAACCAAGGTGGTCTGCGACCACCTTAGATGACCATTACCATAATCCAGTGATCTGTGAGAGAACCATGTTTCCTGATCTGGAACCTCCAAACATGGCGGACCATTATGTCCACCCATAGGATCTATAGCGGTCCGCTATGGTTCATTAATCTAAAATCCTAAAGAATTTCCATTTTTGATCATTATATTTACGTTACTAACTTGCTTAGTTATGTGTTAACCTACCCACTAGGCCAAGGGGTCATACCTTGTTTGCCAACTTTTTTCCCATATATGTTTAGTTTGACTTAGGAGCTAGTAGATCTTTTTTTTTTGTTAAATTTATGCACCATATACCACTTGTTACAGAGAAACTGTTTGTGTCTTTGGAAGTAGAAATGGAAAAGAGCAAGAAAATTATGGTACCTAAAGTAATCAAGAATTGTAATTTAAAAATTAATTGCGAAGAAGATGATGTCGATCTTATACCCATGCAATTGGGAGAATTTGATGTAGTGATCAGAATGGATAGTTGTCGTGTTACGAATTCAGTATCATATGCAATCGCAAGATTATTCAACTTGTTTAACCAAATGGGAGGCAGATATACATTCAAGGCAAAAGACATTGGCTATCGTGTATTGATTTAAATAATTAAATCCGTTAACTTTTAACAAAAGATTGAAACTTTATTAGTTTTATAGTAGACTCGGTTTTACACGATTAATATGTAATATACCCAAACAAGCATTCAATTACACACGTTATAAACTTCGTACAAAGTTATCTATAAAACTAAACAATTGGTCAAATACTTTAAAGCTTTTGGATGTTGCACACTATCGCATACAAATGAAATGAAATCAAAGTTTTATGAAAAAACTGACGAGTGTTATTTTGTTGTCTGATATGCAAACAAAGTGGTATATTGTGTTATAACAAAAGGATCAAATTGTAATTGAGTCGTTAATATTGATTGGCATCATATAAATAAAACTGATGTACGGTCTGCTCCTTCGTGGATGTAATTTAGCACTTTTAATTGTTCTAATTGCGTTGCTCTGATTGATGATGTGGATGACATAGTCTATAGCGTAGATGATGTTCCTATATCCTCTTCAAATTTAGTTCCACCTAGAGTGAATACTTCAATCTTAAATATGTTCTTCTCCAAGACTATGTTCCTGATCAAAAACTTGTTCCTGCAAAAGAATATGTTCAGGATCATGATTCTGATCCTAATCAAGTTTTTGAACAAATACATCGGAAATGTCTGAATCTTCTATAATTGATTTTCCCATTGAGACTATACAAGTCTCATTCAAAGAGTCTTTATCTGAAACATCATATCCTAAAGTGTTTTTTTCTAATAATCATCAAGAGGAAACTATTGTGTATCAACCAAAAGATCATGATGACACTAATGAAGTTATTGGTTGTATATCTAATCTTGAGAAGTCACTTAGGAGGATGATATCCCTTTGTTCCAAGTTTATAAGTACTTTCCAACTGAAGCAATAATTGGTCCATTATCCGAAGATGTATGCAGAGGACGATATCCTTTTGCTCCAAGTTCATAAATATTATCAAACTGAAGCAATAATTGGTCCATTATCCCATTAAGAATGCATCAAGAGTCAATCAAGAGAAATCAACACATGTTTGTATACTTGTTTCATATCTTAGATTGTACTAAAGAATATTGGCATGGCCTTAAAATAAAGTAGTTGGGTAGAAGCAATGCATGACGAGTTAATGAAATTTCAAAAGCTAAGTGTATGGGAACTTGTTGAACTACAAAAAGGTAAGTTGCCTATCAGAACAAAATGGATTTACAATAATAAGATGGATGAGAAAGGTGTTATTGTTCGTAACATGGCACGTGTGGTAGTACAAGGATTTTATCAAGTTGAATGACTTAATTAAGAAGAGGTCTATGCTCCAGTAGATAGACATGACCCTATATGCATCTTTTTAGGATATGCTTCATATATAAATGTAACGCCCCGAATTTTAGATTGAAGGTGAAGTTTTCACGCGAGAGAGAGAGTTCTCGTGAGAGTTCTTGCGCGAGAACAGCTGCGAGGAGAAAGAGACACCATAGATAGGCCAATGCACCCAATCTTCTCTACTTCATGCGAAAAGTACTGCTGTTGTGCATGTGAAGAAAGGAGTTGGTGCTAGGTGGTGTCTAAGGTATGTATTTGTCGATATTCGATGTGTTTATGAATGTATGAACCGTATGTAATGATATTGCACAATGATTATGTAGCTTTTGGATTGAAACACTCTCGGTTTTGTGTTGTTCGTGTGCAAAGATATCGTAAGGTGAGTTCTAGTCCCATCTTTAACGTGTTTTATCATGTATTGGGGCTAATATGCATACCTAAACAAATGTTTTGTAAAAGAATAATGTTTATAATTGTTATTGCATGTTTTGGGTGTTAAGTGGTTAAAGGAGCGATAACTTGTGGATAAGGTTGTGTACAGCAAAAAGTTATCACGCGAGAGGTAAGTTCTCGCGTGAAATGTGATTTTGGCGGCTGATGGTTATCTTTTGAAAGTTCTCGTGCGAATGATGAAGGTCTCAATGATGATGTTCTCGCACAAATGATGATGTTCTCACACGAATGATGATGTTCTCACGCGAATGTGAGTTCTCGCACGAAGGAGGAGTTGTCGCTCGAAGTCGGAAGTTCTCACGCGAATGTGGGTTCTCGCGCGAAAACTTTGGGCTGTTATGTGTTATGTTACCCCGTATATGTGCGTTAATAATGACTTAATGATGAGCTTCATGCTAATGAATTAAAGTACGTATGTAGATATATTATATATATCATGATAGTTAAAGGCTAGAGAACGATGATAATTCACATGTGAAACGCTAAAGAACAGTTACCCTGTTACCCAATAAAGCACAGTTGTGAACACGTTAAAGCGCTAAAGAAGTCTTGCAAGCAACTGATAGGAGATATGCTTGGTGCATTCTCGCATAGGAGCTACATGTCGGTGTGCTCACATAGGGGTATACTTTGGGTATGCCCGTGCCGTTAAAGGAGAATTGTATTCGTGCATTCTCGCATAGGAGCTACACTTCGGTGTGCTCACATAGGGGTATACTTTGGGTATGCCCATGCCGTTAAAGGAGATATGCTTGGTGCATTCTCACATAGGAGCTACACATCGGTGTGCTCACATAGGGGTATACTTTGGGTATGCCCGTGCCGTTAAAGGAGATATGCTTGGTGCATTCTTGCATAGGAGCTACACGTCGGTGTGCTCCCATAGGGATATACTTTGGGTATGCCCGTGCCGTTAAAGGAGATATGCTTAGTGCATTCTCGCATAGGATCTACACGTCGGTGTGCTCATATAGGGGTATACTTTGGGTATGCCTGTGCCGTTAAAGGAGATATGCTTGGTGCATTCTTGCATAGGAGCTACACATTGGTGTTCTCACATAGGGGTATACTTTGGGTATGCCCGTGCAGCTAAAGGAGAAATGACATTTGTTGTGTTCTCACCTGGTAAAGGAACTAAGCTTAATGCTAAGTTCAAAAGATAAAGTAAATGATTAAGTGAAAGTAAAAATATAAAGTATGGGTAACGTGATGCTAAAGTGATTGTTAGTGTGGGGGTAACGTAACGATAAAGAAAATGATAAAGGGAAAGCTAACGTTAAAGTTTGGTTATCGAACGAGTTCGATGACGATGTTGATGATGAACGAGGTTAAAGTTTTTTATGATGTTAATGTATGATACAATTTTGTTAAAGTAAACCTAAAGCTCACTCAGCGTCGCTGACTTTTGTATGCATATTAGATTGACAGGTATGCTATACATTTTGGGGGTGAGCTTGGCATGGATGGGAGAGAGCTACCTGGCATGTGATCAAGACTGGCATCCAGCATTAAGCTTTAGTTAGATAGCTAAAGTGATATTTTGATGTAAATTTTTAACGATAGAAATTTTTGTACGTTCCGCTGCGTATATTAATGAAATTTGATGTTCGAGAACTTGTTTTCTGATGTCCAAATCCAACTGTGGGGTTTCCCGGAATGGGGCCTTACAATAAACTTCAAAGTATAACAAATAGATATCAAAACTGCTTCCCTGTATGGCAAGGCCAAGGAAGAAATATACGTTTGCCAACCACAAGAATTTGAAGATCAACATAATCTAAACTATGTATACAAGTTGGACAAAGCTCTTTATGGATTACATCCAACACCACGTGCTTCGTATGCCACATTAAAAGAGTATTTGCTTGAAAATGAATACACTCGAGGGGAAATTTACCAAAATTTGTTAATATGTAAGACGGTTTATGTTCTTATTCTTTTCTAGATCTAGGTCGGTGATATTATCTTTGAATTTACTGTGAATCCAAGGATCGAAACAGGAATTATCAGTTTGATTTAGCAAATAAAGATTGCAGAATTATCAATACTTGTTGTTTAATTAATTGTTTATGAAATTGAAATCGTCGAAGAACAAATGAAACAAATTGAAAATAAAATAAATAATGCAACAAAAAGATTGTTTCAATTGATCTTCATTGATAATGAATCGATTACAATTGATATTGATGCTTGGATGACAAGGTAGTCCCCTATGATGTTCTTCGTGTTCTTGGGATTGCTATGTTGCTATATTGATTGATTGATTGATTGATATCGTTTCTATGAATATATGAATCTCTATTTGGGTATCGATATCTCTCAATCTCTTCCTAAATGAGTGCACCCATGTCTTATATTTATAGGCAGAGGGATTCACTTTTTACAATAGTAAATGTAACTTTCTTATCGTGGTAAGTAAGTTACAACAGTGAAATTCCTGATGTGACATCATAAATCCTCTGACAGAAAGTCAGTCTTCCGTAGGTGTTGACTAATGACATCACTTCAGTCAGCTTGACTTGTTGACTTCATGTGTTGTACTTGATGCGCGTTCATGCAAGTTGTTCTTCCGTAGGAAGTTGTTCTTCCGTAGGAATTGGTTCTTTGTTCTTGAACATCATCCTCAGGAGCAAACTTCCTTCTTCCGCAGCAGTAGCAACTTGATCTTTGGACTTGTTCTTTAGTATGTTGTGCTTCCGCAGGAGATCTACAGATGCATGTTGACTTGTTTCTTTTATGATCCGCAGAACATCTACGGAAGAACAAACTTGTTCATCCGTAGATAGTTCTTGTACTTGTGTCAATTTTCCAAATTGACCAAGTATGATGTTTTCCTGCAATTACATAAAATCAACACAAATAATATTTGGGATTTACAAATGATCATTACAAGTGATGAATAAACATCTAAACCTATACATTAGATCTAGTCCTAACAATACTCCCCCTTTGGTTTAGACTCTTGTAATCATCTGTTCAGCTCTTTCAACTTTTGAACTCTGGCCAAAATTCTTGTGTTGAAGTATCCAACAAGTTAATTCTTCTGCAGAACATCTACGGAAGGCAAAAATTGTTATGTTTTGCTGTTTTATCCTTAAACTAATTCTTCCACAGAACATCTACGAAAGGCTAAAATTGTTATGTTTTTCTGTTTTATCCATAGGGTACCAATCTACGGAAAGTCAATTTTGTTCTTTTTGATGTATGATCTTAACATCATGTTGTTAGATCATTTGTTGTTTGCTGTTGGACCTTGTTGACTCTGCTTCATGGCAAATGTGCAAGATTGATTTATTTAAAAACATCAGATATCCTGCAGCCAAGATAGTGCTCAAGTTCTAATTTTCTTCATGTAAAAATGTTAAACTCAGTTTTCATGCCGATGAGTACTCCCCCTAAATTTGTGATTAATCATAAAATTATGCATTTATCAGAAATTTATAAAGAGAATAGCATGAAAAGCAATTATCTGTCAATCTTATTAGCAAAGAAAATAACTGTTGGGGTTTTCACAAATTTATCAGAGTCATTTTATCCTTATAAAATGAAAAACGTAGCGAAATTAGGATGAAAAACTTGTTACAGTTAATATATATAAACCAATTTATATATCTGTTAAAAACCCGTAATAGATCGTTATATGAAAAACCATGCTTACAAACAACCAAAGGGTGTTTAGACTTCTACCTCTCGAATGGGTTAGAGGAAGAAAATCTTTGAACGGCAGCTTTCAAAGTAGGAGGCCTCAAGCTTGTCTACCCCAAGTTTCCAACAAAACACCAGGTTGCTAGGGTTTTCTCTTAAACGAGTTTCTGTTCACAGTTCTCTTCGACCGATCAAGAGAGCACCAACATGAACACCGATCTGCTCCTTTTTGTGTGTGTTGTAAGTTATTAGAGAGAGTGGTTGAATGCAATCATATATTGCACGTCCTGTGAAACTGAATTTCAGAGAGAGAGAAAAGTGGGCGAGACCCATCCCTTTAACCCATCCTCATTTCTCTAATATACATACGCATTAGTAAATACGGATGAACAATCTCTAACCGCATTTCTAAATATGGATGAAGAAATTTCATGCGCATTTCCCAAATGTACATCCGCATTTGTAAATACGGATGAGTAGTTCCATCAGCATTTCCACAAATGCACATCCACATTTGTTAATGCGGACGAACAGTTCATCAACATTTCCCAAATGCACATCCGCATTAGTAAATACGGACGATCAATTTCATCAGCATTTTCTTAAATGCTCATCCGCATTAGTAAATGAGGATGAAGAAATTCCTTCAGCATTTCCACAAATGCACATCCGCATTAGTAAATGCGAATGAGGAACATTCATCCGCATTTCCTCAAAAACACATCCGCATTAGTAAATACGGATGAGTAACAAAGAAATGCGGACAAAAGACTTGTATTGTTTGTTCAACCATTTGAATAACAATACAAAATACACTCTCTCTAGAATAAATTATCCATATAATTTATTCACAACACTAGTGCAAATATTTAGAAACCCAATTTCTAAATATTTCAAGTGTCAATATTTATTACATGATCATATCATAAAATAAATATTATGGGTGTTTGTCTAGCTTGTTATTGGGTATGACCCGACTTGGATCATAACGTACTAGCCACATCAATTCAATATGTGTCTTGGGCAGACCATTCCCAACAATCTCCCACTTGCACAAGATACATTGAGAATTGATGCAAGTAGTAAATACCGCCTAACAATGGTTTACTACCCCTAATACGCATGACGAAGTGCCATTCAATAACATCGTCTTCCTCAAGTCCCTTACTTGAAAATGATTTAGGTGAATCTATCATTTATCCTTTTGTTACAGATGTCATGTTAAATCCAAAGACACAGAATGATCATTCCCTATTGATTTAACTTTATCAGGTCTTAGACATCATACTCTCAAGGAATAAGAGGAACAAATCCCATCTTGACTACATACATTTCTCACAAACACCTTGTATCATACCTGAAACTAGCCTTATGTACTGTCCATATTTCAGAACAACGAAAACTTAGATCAAAGTATAATATTTGGTGAATATCAAAACCCGATATGTATCTCAGGTCGGAGGATACTATGATATTCGCCTTTACTCAAATTTACTTATGATCAATTACATAATTCCATACAGTAAAATTTGAGAGCGGGTCAGTCCAATATTTGTATCCTATAAATATCTATGAACCTTGGTAGCAACCTCTTGATCTATATTCATACCTTATGAATATCCACCAATCCAAGTTCATAATAGTCTTACCTTCATATTTGTTCGCACAAATATGACCGACTACGGACATTTAGAATAATAAACATATTCATGGATCTAAAAATGCTAAAATGGAACATAACTCATAGTATCATAATCATATATATATATATATGAGTCAAAATAACAATTGTTCAGATATTTAAATACTAAATAGATCAAATCCAATCACTAGAATATCAAAGTCCTAAGGCACAAGTATGACTCTCATGCTTTGGCCTCTCAAGGAGCTTCGTGAGTGGATCTGCAATACATATCTTTCCTTTTTCAACTTCATCCCTTATGTAGTTGAATCTCCCCTCAATGTGCCTGGTATTTTGATATGCACGGGGTTCCTTGATTTGAGCAATCGTACCCTCGTTGTCACAAAAGATCTCTAGGGGATCTTGAATAGTAGAGACTACCCCTAGATCGGCAATGAATTTCTTTAACCATGCAACTTCTTGTGCTGCCAATGAAGCGGCGATGTATTCTGATTCTGTAGTGGACAATGCTACCACATCCTGCTTTAAACTCTTCCAGGACACTGCCCCTCCATTCATAATGAAGACATACCCCGATTGTGATCGAGAATCATCTCGATCAGTTAGGAAAATCACATCCGTGTAACCCTTTACAACGAGTTCCTCTTCACCAGATCCGTATATTAGAAACATATCCTTAGTCCTCCTAAGGTATTTCAATATACTCTTAACAGCCATCCAATGGCTATTACCTGGATTCTGCTGATATCTGCTTGTCATGCTTAAAGCGCATGACATGTCCGGTCTAGTGCATATCATTGCATACATGATGGATCCTATAGCAGATGCATATGGGATTTCCTTCATCCTTTCTTGCTCATCCTTTGAGCTTGGACATTAAGATACACTTAATATTATCCCTCTTTGAATAGGTACCAAACCTTTCTTAGAGTTCTCCATCTTGAACCTTTTCAAGATTTTATCAATGTATGCACTTTGGTTTAAACCTATCAACCACCTTAATCTATCCCTATAGATCTTTATTCCCAAAATATAGGCGGCTTCACCAAGATCTTTGATGGAAAAATAACTTCCAAGCCAGGTTTTAACACCTTCCATGGTTGGAATGTCATTTCCATACAATAATATATCATCAACATACAATACTAAGAATGTGATGATGCTCCCACTAGCTATCTTATACACACAAGCTTCATCAGCATTCTTGATGAATCCAAATTTCTTGATCGCTTCATAAAAACGTTGATTCCAACTTCTCGATGCTTGTTTCAATCCATAGATTGATTACTTTAACTTGCATACTTTATTAGGATATTGTGGATCGACAAAACCTTCAGGCTAAACCATATAGACATTCTCTTCGAAATGTCCATTAAGGAAAGCAGTTTTGACATCCATTTGCCAAATCTCATAGTCATAATATGCAGCTATGGAAAATAATATCCTAATTGACTTTAGTATTGCCACAGGCGAGAAGGTTTCATCATAATCAACCCCTTGAGTTTGAGTGAAACCTTTTGCTACAAGTCTTGCTTTATAAGTAACCAAGTTTCCATGCATATCGGTTTTCTTCTTGAAAACCCACTTACATCCAACCGGTTTGGAGTTAAGCGGTGGCACAACCAATTCCCACACTTGGTTGTCATACATGGATTGCATCTCTACGTTCATGGCTTCAAGCCACTTATCATAATCTGAATTGGACATTGCATCATGGTACGTAGTTGGTTCATCTGAGAAAACAGCATAGCATCCATTCATGAAAAATCCATATCTTTCGGGTGGATAGCTAGTTCTACCAGATGTGCGAACGTTTTGTGTGTATTGATCAACCACTTGATCATTATCAACAACCTCTTGTTGATTGCTAGTACCAACCAAACGTGTATCGGCTTGTGGTTCTCGATCCTCATCAAGTTCCACTATTCTATCGGTAGTTCCTTCCATAAGGAATTTAGTTTCCAAGAACTCAGCCTTTCGAGCAATAAATACCTTTTGCTCTGTTGGATTGTAGAAGTAATATCTCATCCAGTCTTTGGGATATCCTACAAAGATACAGTTAGTGGATCGGCTTTCTAACTTGTTTGGGGTGTTCTGCTTAACATAAGCTTCACAACCCCGCACTTTTAAATAAGATAACGATAGAACCCTTCCATGCCATATTTCAAAAGGTGTCTTATCCACTTTCTTGGTTGGGGCCATATTCAGAATACGGGGGGAGAGCAATGCGAAACCCCAAAATGACAGAGGTATTATGCTTCTAGCCATCATAGATCGAACCATATCCAATAGTGTTCGGTTTCTCCTCTCAGACACACCATTATACTGTGGTGTTCCGGGTGGAGTAAGTTATGAGACAATCCCACAACTCCTAAGATGATCTTGAAAGGCACCACTAAGGTATTCACCTCGTCTATCCAAACGAAAAATTTTGATTGTTTTGTTCAGTTGATTCTCAACTTCATTCTTGAAGATTTTGAACTTTTCAAAAGCTTCATCTTTGTGTCTCAACAAGTACACATAACCATAACGACTATAATCATCGATGAAGGTAATGAAGTATCTTTCACCATTCTTGTCATTGCTTTAAAAGGACCACATACGACCGAATGTATGATTCCTAATAAATCTTTTGCCCTTTGGTTAGTCCCACTAAAGGGTTCCTTGGTCATCTTTCCTTGTAAACAAGATTCACACTTATCAAATGAACCCTCTTCATTTGCTTCTAAAAGACCATTCTTTTGAAGTGTTTGAATGCGATTCTTGTTTATGTGACCAAGACGACAATGCCAAAGATATAATTCACTTAAACTCATTTTAAGTTTCTTGGTGCTTGACTGGTATAACGAGTTATTAAAGGATGATTCATCATGAACCAATTCATAAATACCATTAAAAGGCATAGCCTTAAAATATAGTATATCATCCATAAAACACAAATACCATCGTTTACAAACTTTAATAGATAACCATATTGTTTTAGAAGGGAAACATAAATTATATTCCTAGTCAAACTAGGAGCATACAAAACATTCTTTAAAATGACTTCCAAACCACTTTGAAGCTTCAAGATATAGTCTCCTTGGGCTTCGACATCAACCTTTGCTCCGTTGCCCATGTAGAGACTAGTATTCCCCTTCTTAAAATGTTTATTTCTTTTGAACCCCTGTAACAAATTGTAAATATGAGTTCCACATTCGGTATCTAATACCCATATGTTTGAAGAAATAACATTAAGTTCAATATGGATCATGAAAGTTGTACCTGAGGTCTGCCCAGCATCCCTCTTGTTTCTCAACTCCTTGAGATAGATTGGATAATTCCTCTTCCAATGTCCTATCTTACCATACTCAAAGCATGGATCGTTCTCCGTAACCTTTGGCTTCTTAAGCCTTGGTTTTGGTGGTCCCACTTTAGTCTTTCCCTTACCCTTTCCTTTGACGTATCCCTTGCCTTTGGCAACATTTGCCTTGGGTTCGGGGTGATGCCTTTTCTTGTTACCACCATCATTGATCATGAGAACTGGTAAAACCCTTTTACCCCACCCCGCCTCGGCTGTTTTGATGCATCATGTCTCATGAAGTTCTCCCAATTCATGGCTCTTTCATCACATAAGATGGTACCGATTGGGTTTCTTCCATTCAACATGCATGAAGCGCTCGAACCGTTTCGAAGCGCTCTACGCTCGCTTGTTGAAGGAACATTTCCTTCAGCTGGGTAATCATGTCGTATGCCCCGTGATGTTCAAAATCCTTTTGAAGCTCGGGAATCATGGTTCCCAATATAAGGCAAGAAACTTGCATAGAATCCTCAGTGTGCTTAACCCAATCCTCGTAGGCATCAACATCATCAGCGTTGGGTTCATCGGGAATAGGATCGTCCAACACATATGATTTGTTTTCTTGCTTGAGAACAATTCTCAAGTTTCGAAACCAATCCATGAAATTATTGTGGTTGAGATGACCCTTTTCCAGTATAGTTCTCAGTGACAGGTTATGGACGGTCGGGGAGGTAGCGTTGTTATTATTTGCAGCCATTACTACAATATAAACAAAGTTCAATTTTAGTATTTTCAAAAAATAAAATTTTAATTATTAATACCCTTTCATGTCTCATAGACAATTAATAATTAAAATCTTGGATCCAACGTTACATTCAAATAATGGTTAGGTGACCTTTATCCCATTATTTAAATTAACAAGGTAGTCAACTTTTGACAATCGCAACCCTTTGCAACTTCTAGTTTATGGGATCGGTTAAACATCTTTATGTTTAGTCGTCATGTTTAATCCCATCAACACCATTGTACGCCATGCTTCGGTGACCCTATTCACATGGTTTCCAACTCAAGTCGTCATACTTACACACACATGTGAGTTTACACATACAGGTGGTTAGGTGACCTTTATCCCACAAATATGTTAAACCCACCTCAAACACACAAGTTCCCTAAATATGGTTAGGTGACCTTTATCCCACAAATAGTTCCTAAGTGATTCGAGTGTTGTATAAAAGAATGGTGTTAAACTTGTTTAAAAAAGATTTTGTTTCCATTAATTTTAGTTATAAAAACATTTTGTACCTTACATTTGCATGCATTTAAATGCGTGGTACACTAGAGAAACCAATTTTCAAGGTTCTCTTAATAAAACCTAATTTTATTGCAAAAACATTAACCTTTAATAAAACCATTTTATTACACATGTTAATGTTTCCAAAAGAACCGTTTGCAGCTTGTTGTTGATTTGAAATTGTTTAACAGTGCATATTCAATTATCACATAAACAATGAATTAAATCAACCATACAAGCAACGCATACAACAACAAGTTCATAACCATAGCCAACTAATTTAACGTCACTTGTTGACCGAAACAAATGAGTTAATTAGGTCCTTCTTAAGGGTAACACTTGTGTTGGTGAACTCCCACTTGATCCCGCATTCAAATGCTTCAAGTGTCCACTTTGTGTTGTGATTATCCCATTCAATTTGAGCTTCCAAAAAGGCTTAAATTTGTGCACCAAACTCCTTTGGGCCTTCAAAATATGTTTTCGATTATTGGGCTTAAATCCCATTAAGAGCTATAAAGCCCTTTGGGCATAAAATTGGCCCAAACCGAAAAACATCCTTGTTGCATCTTCTTTTACAAAATTATATATCCTATATACATTTTTCTAGTAAAAGTGAAATGCAACTAATCTATTTATTTTACATACCAAATAAAAATAAATAAATTACATAGCCAATAGGAAGAACAAATACAACTCTTTAATTATTACAACCATTTGAATAATCAAATATAAATCACAACACAACCAAACACAAGGTCTCGGCTAGGTTATGAATACCAAAATACATATCCAAATATGTAAACAAAAATCCGAGAGTTTTCCCCTTAAACCACTGATTTTCGGTTAATGTATAAACAAACCGAATATCATGATTCTTGTCCAAACAACTAAATCATCCAAATGATTAAATTTTTCAATATTACAATATGCATGTAAAAAAGAATCTTGAAAAATTCAGGGGAAACATAGACCATAATTCTTGGTCTGTTGGTGAATTAACAGCAAGAAACCGAGATTTCAGTCCAGATGAAGCATGTATCCATATAACCGGCTCTTGATGCCATTGTTGGGGTTTTTACAAGCTTATCAGAGTCATTTTATCCTTATAAAATGAAAAACATAGCGGGATTAGGATGAAAAACTTGTTACAGTTAATATATATAAACCAATTTATATATCTGTTAAAAACCCGTAATGGATCGTTATATGAAAAACGATGCTTACAAACAACCATAGGGTGTTTAGAATTCTACCTCTCGAATGGGTTAGAGGAAGAAATCTTTGAACGGCAGCTTCCAAAGTAGGAGGCCTCAATCTTGTCTACCCCAAGCTTCTAACAAAACGCTAGGTTGCTAGGATTTTCTCTTGAATAAGTTTCTGTTCACTGTTCTCTTCGACAGATCGAGAGAGCATCAACAGGAACACCGATTTGCACCTTTTTATGAGTGTTGTAAGTTATCAGAGAGAGTGGTTGAAGGCAATCATATATTGCACGTCCTGTGAAACTGAATTTCAGAGAGAGAGAAAAGTGGATGGGACCCATCCCTTTAACCCATAAGCATTTCTCTAATATTCATCCACATTAGTAAATGTGGATGAACAATCTCTAACCGCATTTGTAAATACGAATGAAGAAATTTCATCCGTATTTCCCAAATGTACATCCGCATTTGTAAATGCGGATGAGTAGTTCCATCAGCATCTTCACAAATGCGCATCTGCATTTGTTAATGCGGACGAACAGTTCATCAGTATTTCCCAAATGCATATCCGCATTAGTAAATGCGGATGATCAGTTTCATCAGCATTTCCTTAAATGCTTATCCGCATTAGTAAATGCGGATGAAGAAATTCCCTCAGCATTTCCACAAATGCACATCCGCATTAGTAAATGCGGATGAGGAACATTCATCTACATTTCCTCAAAAACACATCCGCATTAGTAAATGCGAATGAGTAACAAAGAAATGCAGACAAAAAGACTTGTATTGTTTGTTTAACCATTTGAATAACAATACAAAATACTCTCTCTCTAGAATAAATTATCCATATAATATATTCACAACACTAGTGCAAATATTTAGAAACCCAATTTCTAAATATTTCAAGTGTCAATATTTATTTACATGATCATATCATAAAATAAATATTGTGGGTGTTTTTCTAACTTGTTATTGGGTATGACCCAACTTGGATCATAACGTACTAACCACATCAATTCAATATGTGTCTTGGGGCAGACCGTTCCCAAAAAGAACAAAACAAAATCTTTTTTAATTTTTGTTTATAGGCAGAAACTTAAATATATTTACAAGCATTTACATCATACAATGGGATCATACTATGACACTAAGCAAATTCCTGAAACATTTTTGTTTGATGATAGTAGACATAGATCTAGTGCGGATTGCAAGTATTATGATCCACATAAATTCAAGCAAGAGTATAGTTTCAACTTGTCATGCTGTTTATCATGTTTTGGTATTTCTTAATGGACTCCACATTCAATTCACATTAGAGTTTGTCCTCCGTTTTTGAGTCAATTTATCACTTTTTCACACTTAAAACTATGTTCCTTAAGTTATAAGCACTATCTTAAGATTTCTTTGAAATCTTATTAATGCTAATATGATTTTTGATGCTCTTGAACTAATATACAATTGATCATATTGGATTCTTTTAGAGCTGTTCCTTTTTGGAACTTTTTGATGATCAGCATCAAGACACCAGGTCTTTACTTATGTAAAACAGAGGTGCCTGTGAATCTAGGTCTTTGTTTACACAAAACAAAGGGTCCATGATACGTAAAGATAGAGGTTATAAAGTTTCACAACATAGTGTGCTTGGGTGAGTAAGTTGATCATAGCAGGATAAGACTTACTTGCTTGTTCCTCAAAATGGAATTTTCCATAATTAGTCACCTTAGCATTATGTTATGCATGAACTTGTATATTTTCCACTCAAGCTGAACCTACTCACATATCAAATCACATTTGATCAGTCTTTATTGTATGATAAAATTCAAGAAAGTAGGCAAAGGCATAGTGTACTATCATTTCCCATAATATGAACTGCTTTTACAAGAAAGCGTATTAACAAGACAATATTTTTGGATTTTTATATGTTTTATATATGTTTTTGGATTTTTTATATAATGAATTTGACAAACAGAACATGCTTTTCTTTGTGATGAAGGCTAATCTAAGTTGATCATGCCTAAAGACTCAATCAAGAAATTAAATCTAACTCAATCAAAGGCTTTAGTGAATAAATCAGCAAGCTGATTTATTGTATCCACTTTGATCAACTTGATTAAACCTTTTTTTGAGCAGTCTCTCAGAAATTGGTATCTAATTTCAATATGTTTTGTTTTACTATGTTGCACTGGATTAGCAGTGATGAACATAACAGCTGAATTATCTATGTGAATTGGTGTTTGAAGAAAATTGTAACCATAATCAAGTAATTGGTTTTGCAACCATAAAACTTGAGAGCAACCACTTAAAGTAGCTATGTACTTAGCCTCAGCTGTGGATACTGAAACATTTGTTTGCTTTTTGCAATCCCAAGAAACTAGTCTTGGTCCTATAAATTGACAACCACCAGTTGTTGATTTTCTGTTGTTGTTGCAGCCTCCAAAGTCACTGTCAGGATATGAGTAGAGTTTGAAATCTCCTTCTTTGGGATACCAAAGTCCTAGAGCTGGCTTCCCTTTGAGGTATCTGAAAATCCTTTTCACTGCATTCATATGTGACTCCTTAGGGTCTAATTGGTACCTAGCACAAACACACACAGCAAACCTTTTGTCAGGTCTGCTGGTAGTTAAGTACATTAATAATCCTATCATATATCTATATAATCTTTGATCAACTGACTTTCCTTTAGCATCAGGTACAATCTTATCCATTGTTGATGCTGGTGTTTTGCATGAAGAAGACTCAGCAAGGTTGTACTTCTTCAAGATTTGATTCACAAAATTTTCCTGATTGATGAAAATTCCATCTAATTTCTGATGAACTTGCAAACCAAGGAAGAATGTTAATTCTCCAATGGAACTCATTTGAAACTCAGATTTCATCAAAGATTCAAAGTCTTGACATAAACTTTTGTTTTGTTGACCCAAAGATGATATCATGCACATAGATTTGGACAACTAAGAGATCTTGATATTCATGCTTGAGAAAGAGAGTCTGATCAATGGTTCCCCTTTTGTAACCATGCTTGAGTAGGAAAGATGATAATGTTTCATATCACTTTCTTGGTGCATGATGAAGACCATACAAAGCTTTGTCAAGCTTGTATACCCTGAGTGGGTAATCAGGATCTTCAAAACTTGGTGGTTGGGCAACATAGACTTCATCAATTTTACCACATAAAAAGGCATATTTTACATCCATTTGGTAAACTGTGAACTTTTTATGTGAAGCATAGGCTAGAAAGACTCTAATAGCTTCAATCCTTGCAACTGAGGCAAAGACTTCATCATAGTCTATCCCTTCTTCTTGAGTATAGCCTTGTACTATCAGCCTTGCTTTGTTTCTGATGATGATACCTCTATCATCTAGTTTGTTCTTGAAAAGCCACCTTGTACCAATAGGACATTGGCCTTTAGGAAGATCAACTAGATTCCAAACTTTCTGCTTTCTAAATTGCTGAAGCTCTTCTTGCATTGCTTCAATCCAGTTGTTGTCTTTCAATGCAGCAGTTATGTTGAGAGGAACCACTTGTGATAGGAAACAAGAGAACAGACAAATATTGGCAGCTCCCCCTTGACTTCTTGTGGTTCTTTCATTAAGATCACCAATAATGTTTTCTATAGGATGATACTTATGAATTCTTGTTATTCGAATTGATTCAACTAGAATGGATGATTCTAAGTTAGTGATGTTGGTTGATGGAGATGGTGTAACACCTGGAAATTTACAAAAAAAAAAGAGAAAAGAAAAGAAAAGAAAAGAGAAGTATAAAGAAAGAAAAGTGAAATAACCCAAGTTAAGGGGTTAAAGTTGTGCAAGAGACATACTTTATTATAATTATGTTTAAAAGGTGGGCATGGCCGCCCACTCCCCCTGCTCACCAGCTGCTTCGACTGCAAAAAAGAAAAAGAACAGAGTTTCCATCGGTTTTGAGAGGAGGAGAAGAAGATCAACTTGAAAGTAAGTTTTTCGTGTGTTTTGTTTGGTTTCTGCTGGATTTTCAGCTTGTGGACCAAGTCTTCTGTGTTCCTCTATGTTCGGTTGGGTGTTTTTGGTGTGTTTAGGTGTTTGAACTACAAGTGCTCTCGAGTTTGGAAGGGTTTTACTCGAAGGCTGCTGTAGGTGAGTTCTAGATCCCCGGTTTTTCTGTTTTAAACTTGTTTTGGGGCTGAAATGCATATAAATTATCATTTTTTTACAACTCTTAGTATGTTGAAACCATATGTTACCCTTTTTTTATGTGGGTGTGTGTGTTTATGAATGTTTTGATTGAATATTATGGTTGTATGCTTGTTCTAAGTGCTTAATATGAATATGTTAGGATGATGATCGGGAACTGATATTAGTATAAGTTAGAACAGGTGAACTGCCCTGCATAGTACCCATGCGCCTAAGTTTTTGCCCATACGCCTAAGTGTTTGCCCATGCGCCCAAGTACTCATGCGCCTAAGTTTTTCCCATGCGCCTAAGTTTTTCCCATGCGCCCAAGTGTTCCCATACGCCCAACTGTCCGTGCGCCTGCATAGTGCCCATGCGCCATATAGTGCTCATGCGCCTAAACTGACTTAGGATTTTTCTAAAATTTTGGGAAATAGAAACTAATGATTGAGATCTGGAATGTTTTGGTGGGTTATGTTTGTTCATGTTATGCATGTTGTGGCCTGTTATTGATGTCCCTTATTACGTATTATTACGTGACTTTGCGTGGTGTGTTAATGCTCTTGTACGTAAAGTATTATATAATGAAAGTGAAAGATATCGTTAACGAAGTGGAACATAATGAAAGAATGTAAAGTCTTGCAAGCAACTGAAAGGAGGTTCGCAACTCATTGAGGGGTTGTTAGCTCAACTGTGTGCTGTTTAGCTAACACATGAGGATGCACATAGGGGTCAATCTTTGTGATTGACCAATAAGTAAGAAACGGGACCCTTGTCGCTTGCCCCGGTACTGGAGTCAGCTTCGTGCACAATGTTAGGGGTCTATTTATAGACGTCGGCCCAGTACCAGCTTCGCGCACAATGTTTGGGGTATAGCATATGACATTGGTCTCGATGAAAGTGAAAGATAATAATGAAAGTTCGAAACGTACGAAATGAATGAAAAGAATGTTGAAAGATAATAATGATATTATCAAGTTGTACGTATGATGTGTGGTGACGAACGAAAGTAAAGAAAATGTTTTCCTTCAAAGTAAAGTATATTACTTATAAAACTAGAACTCACTCAGCAACGCTGACTTTTTATGCATTATCAGTTGGCATGTAGCTTGTTGCTGAGGATGGCACGAGGGTGAAGCTACTTGGCGGGCAAATACTGGCATCCATTTCATGAACGATAATGATGTTGTTTTGTAATACAACTAAGTGATATTTTGTAATCTTTTGAACGACGATGTATTACTTGGCAAATGTATTTATTAAAGCATGAAATGGTTTTTGATGAATTATTCTGCTGTAATATTTTATTTACTTAATAAATCTAAATATGCTTTGATATAAAAGAGGTTGTGATTGACCAACTGTGGGGTTTCCAGGAAGGGGGCCTTACAGATGGATCCAGCTGAGATGGGGAATCAACAAAGTGATCAAAATCCTCATCATTTTGGTCTTCTGATGCTAAATGAAATCCATCTTCATGATTTTGTGTTTCAGCAGATGTAGGTATAACTTCCACAGCAGTTACAGGAACAACTACGGATGTTGTAGTTTGTTGATCTGCAGATGGGAATGTTGTTGGAATGTTTTCTGATGAATTGGGAACTTCAGATGAAGGAAAAGAATCATCTCCAGAAGTAGAAACATCTACGGATGTAGAAGGAATTTCTGCGAAAGCATTGTTAACTTCTGCAGAAGTTGAATTTCCATTTCCATTAGAATTGTCATTGCTTGTTTGAGATGAAGGGCCTGGATCAGCAACATCTGAAGCATGTGTCTGGGGTAATCTTAGAGGATCAGTTGTCAATGGCACTTCACCCATGCTTAGAGGGACATAAGGATAGCATGTATCCGTAGGACCTGCAACATTCAAATAACTAGAGTTAAATGAATTTGTTAATGCATCTATATCAAACAACCAAGATGATCCTTTTACAGATTTTGGAAATAAGGATTCATCAAATGATACATTAGGAGTTTATTCCACAATGTTTTCATGAGGAATATAGACTCTATATGATTTAGATGTTGATGAGTAACCAATAAAGAAACCATCATAGGCTTTCTCAGCAAACTTTCCTAATTGATCTTTTGTGTATAATATAGACACATGACACCCAAATGCTCTAAGATATACTCTAAAAGGTTTTCTTTTAAACAAAAGTTCATTGGGTGTTTTATTATGTTCTTTGACAATTAAATTCCTGTTTTGAACATTGCATGTTGTATTCAGTGCTTCTGCCCAAAATATTATTGGTAACTGTGAACCAGCTAGCATTGTTCTTGCTGCTTCAATTAGAGTTCTATTTCTTCTTTCAATAACTCCATTCTGTTATGGAGTTCTTGGTGTACTGAATTGTCTGGCTATGCCTTTGTTCCTGCAAAAGGAATCTAAAATATGATTAACAAATTCAGTTCCATTATCACTTCTTAAAATTTTGATTTTTAAATCAAGTTGATTTTCAATCTTAGTCATAAATTCCATTAATATTTCTAATGTTTCACTCTTATGTTTTAAGAAAAAGACCCACGTGAATCTTGTGAAATCATCAACAATTACCAAACAGTATTGTCTTTTTTCAATGCTCAACACATTAGTTGGACCAAAAAGATCCATGTTCGACAGTTTAAGTGGTGTTGTGTTTGTGTTGATTGTTTTGGATTTATGTGACACCCTATGTTGTTTTCCTTTGTAACATGATAAACAATGATTAACACAGTAAAATTCTTTCTTAGGAAGGCCAATGACTAAGTCATTGTTGACCAACTTATTCATGTTCTTCATGTTTGAATGAACAATTCTATGCCAGAATTGAGCTTCATCTTCTGATGATTTAGAAATCAGGCAAGTTTTATTGCTTGTTAGAGAGGTGTTGTTCATGTCCAAAACATATGTGTTTCCTTTTCTTGGTGCTTTAAGAAGGATCCAGTTTGCTTGAATTTGAAAACCTAGCTTAAGAATGTAACAATAAGTGTTATCAAATAAAGTGGTATAATTTTGATCACAAATTTGAGATATACTTAACAAGTTGAATTGCAAATTTTCACAGAAGTTTACTTTCTCAAATTTGAGTACACCATTTGTTACCATTCTTTCACCAACAATTTTACCTCCCTTCTTATCCCCTCCAAATGCCACATATGAGACATTTTTATGTTTGAAATCATAGAGGAGAGAATAGTTTCTTGTCATATGCTTGGAACAACCACTATCAACATACCACTTGTTGTCAGTCCTCCATGGATGTTCCTGCACAAATAATGAAATCAATTAGAAAGTGGAGCCCAAGCCTTGATGGTCTTGGGCTTGCCATTGTTATCCAGGATTGTTACTATATCATGAATGAGCCTAGATGTCTCAAGATTGTTTTTAAACTCAATTGATTCATTATGTTCTGTTTGGAGTAAGGATGATTCTGTTGAAGATGAACTTGAAGCACTTTGATCTTGATTCACTATCACTTCCTCTGTCACCTCTTCTTTCAGTGTCTTTTTCATTAAACTTGATCCTGATACTTGACTTGAAAAGGTTTCTGCATCTTTTGTCTTTGATTGAGATACATGATTACCCTTTTCAAAGTGATCAAAGAAGGCTTCATCTTCCTGTAACACTACCTTCTTGTGAGGATTCTTGCTTTGAGATTGTTGCTTCTCCTTCTTCTTCTTTGATTTATCATCAGCAGATGTTGGTTTCTTTGTCTTTGAGATCTTCTGCTTTAGTAGCTGCTGCTTTTGCTTTTAGACCTTTGATTCATCATTCTCAGAAGATTGTGAATCTGATTCAACAATCTCAGCTTTTTGCTTCTTTGGAACCTTTGATCTGTTCTTTTTGTTAAAGAAGCATTCTTAAGTAGAATGACTATTTTTGTTGTAGATGGCACAGTGTTTGTTGAAGTAACAGTCAGAAGTCATATGATTGTTCATATTGCATATGGAGCAATAACTGCTAAAATAACAATCTTCTGTATTGTTGTTGTGCATATCACACCACTTGCAGTACTTTTCTTCAGCTTCACTTTCAGACTCCACTACTGTCTTTTTCAGCTTCTTCATAATTGCTGCCTTCTGCTGCCGCGATTCTTTTTCAAACTTTGCAACTGATGAGTCTTAACCTTTTCCTGACATGATGCCAAATGGTTCTTGTTTATGAGGATTCACCATTCTCTGTTGTTTCTTGACATTGTTGTCACTGGGTGATTTAGCAGATGATTTCTTCTTCCGTAGATCTTCTACGGATGTAGATGATTGATGCTTCTGTAGTTTTTCAATGAAAGTTGAATGTTTTGGAAGAACAGTTTTCTTCCTTTGCTTTTCTACGGATGGTTCTAAATCAACCTTTTTCTTCCGCAAGTGTTCTGCTGAAGTGATTTTCTTTTCTTTCTTAGTTCCTTTTGATGACTGATGTTTTTGCCTTTTGTTGAGCTCCTGAATCCCTTCATTCAGCTGACCAATTCTGGTATAGATGGTCTTCAACAAATTTCTTTGTTTTGGGGGATAAGGCAGCTTGATCTCATCAAGAACCTTGGGGATTAAAGGTTCCATTACCATATTCTTTCCCTTACCCAACCCAACATTAGGCTTATCAAATTCATTCAAGTCATCACACTCATCAAAGTCAAATTCTGAATCAGTTTGTTTTAAACATTTTGATTCAGATGACCCAATCTCAGTTTCACTCATCTTAGTATCTTCACCATTTACCAAATTATTAGTTTTAATTTCTGGTTTAATTTTGGTACTTGATACATAATGGTTTATACAAAATGGTTTGACAGACTGTTGGTCATTGACTCAGGTAAAGTGGTGTAGTTATCATTTATAGGAGGTGCAACAGCATTAAAACCCAACCCGTACCTGTTCTTTGATTCAATATGAGAGTTCAAGAGTTTTTCATATTGCTGAGATGATAATTGAAACTTCTAAAGACGTTGTCAGATGCTCAACTTGTGCTTTCAAATTATAATTTTCAGATACAAGTTTATCCAAATCCTTTTGTAAGGAGGTGATTTTGACCTGATATAATTTATGTTCTCTCAAATGAGATTCATTTAAAATCATTGTTTCTTTGACTTTATCAACCAATTGTTGTGCATGGACTCTGTATCTTTCAACCTCTTCAACACAAACAGGTGAACATAATCTATCCCTTACCTCTGAGGCCATGGGTGGAATTTTGTTCTCCATATTTGCCATCACTGCTTTATTTTCCTTCTATACTTCCTTCTCATACATGCTCTAGTTACAAGTACCATCCTGCAAAATAATCAAACCAGTTTCTTTAGTGTTACTGGTACCTGTTGAAGAGCTTATGGCTGGTGGGGATGAGATTGTTAGTTGAGGTTGCTTGAAGCTTCTCTGATTTTCTTGTCTTGTGTCTGTTTTTGATTGCTGATTGCTGTTGCATTCCCTTGAAAAGTGACCATACAAATTGTATTTGTAACACCTCACTTTTGATTTGTCAACACCAATTTTAGTTGTTCTTCCTACCACAGACAATCCCTTGTTTTTTTCATATACATTTGGCTCTGTATGCAATCATGGCCATTTGTCATTGCAGATCCATTTTCTCTACTTCATCAAGATGAAGTTCTTCAGGGTCTTGTTAACAGATGTGGACAGGAGTCAAGGTACTCCCCAAGTAAGCTTGAAAGCTTGAACTAAAAGCTACAAAGGCTGCCTTTTGTTCTTCTGATTCTAGAACCATAGTAATTGGTTCACATTGGGTATTGCTTTTGTTGGTTGATGATCCCTTTGCTGCTGAACTTTTCAAATCATCAGATTTCCCTTTTGCTTTCCTATTTGAAGTGTTTTGAGAGTTTAATTTAGAGGACTTTGCAGCATAGAAACCAGTTTCCCCTTCATTATCACTCTCAACACAAGAGCTTCCATCATCACCATTGGAAATAAAAGCACCTCCAACACTCTTAGTTTCTTTGAATTGAATACTCCAAAGCTTCCACCTTTGCAACCAAAGTGTCTAACCCATTTGCCTTTAGATCAAGAGTATTCTTGAACATAGACACAGTTTGAGTCCAACTCTCTGGCAAAGCATGAAGCATCTTTTTGTTTAGTTCCTCATTATTATACTTCAACTCAAGAATGTTCATCTCAGTAACAAGTTGCATAAATCTATGGAGTTGTTAAGGAACAGATTCACCCACAATATGATGAAAAGTATCATACTATGAACGAAGAGTATCCTTCCTGATGCTTTTGATCTCATCACTTCCTTCGCACAAAGTGTGATGAATTTTCCATAATGAGTTGGCTGTTTTGTATGCTTCACACCTGATCAAGAGGTCTTCAGGTAAAGCCATAGTAAGCATACTATAGGCCGTAATGTCGATTTTGACTTTCTTGGCATCATCAGGAGACAGATTTTTCAAACTTATGGGCTGATTGTTGTCATTATAATCAGGTCTTAAAGCAGGTGGAATGTAAGGACCTTCAATAACGGACACCCATAAGTCAGAATCTGTATAGTTAACGTGGTTCCTGAATCTGATTTTCCATGTTTTAAAATCATATTTGTTCTCCAACTTTGGAGGTTAATAAGCTCCAAGCACTGAATTGCTTATTTTAATTAACTTTGTTAATTATCAAAATTATCAATTGATCTAATATCCTATGAATGTGAATTGACAATGCAAACACACTAACACAGCAATAACAAATCACTGATAATATTGATATTCAAATCAACTAAGACAAAAATCCCTTTGAATTAATGACTTCTGTTGTGAATGGACTAATTAATAACATACTCTTAATTAAATAAGAAGTTGTGGTCAAAATTAGTCAAATTGTTTAATATATTCACAGTTAAGTTGAAATTAAGATGTTAGATGATGATGGGTTTTGTTTGAACAACCTTGGGATATCGCACAATAACACAAATCCATGAATCGTAAGCGATTCTGATGAAAATCGAAATTAATCGAGTAATGGAACAGTGATTAATGATCGATATAACAAGGTTTTGATGATTTAATGAAACAAACAACCTATTAAAATAATCAAACTGATAGATCAATTGATCTAGATCAATGAGCATGAGGCTCTGATACCACCTGTGAATCCAAGGATCAAAACAAGAATTATCAGTTTGATTTAGCAAATAAAGATCACGGAATTATCAATACTTTTTGTTTAATTAATTGTTTATGAAATTGAAATCAACGAGGAACAGATAAAACAAATTGAAAACAAAATAAAATAATGCAACAAAAAGATTGTTTCAATTGATCTTCATTGATAATGAATCAATTACAATTGATATTGATGCTTGGATGACAAGGTAATCCCCTATGATGTTCTTCGTGGTCTTGTGATTGTTATGTTGTTATATTGATTGATTGATTTATTGATATCATTTCTAAGAATATATGAATCTCTATTTGTGTATTGATATCTCTCAATCTCTTCCTAAATGAGTGCACCTATGCCTTATATTTATAGGCAGAGGGATTCACTTTTTACAATAGTAATGTAACTTTCTTATCGTGGTAAGAAAGTTACAGCAGTGAAATTCCTGATGTGACATCATAAATCCTCTGATAGAAAGTCAGTCTTTCGTAGATGTTGACCGATGACATCACTTCAGTCAGCTTGACTTGTTGACTTCATGTGTTGTACTTGATGCGTGTTCATGCAAGTTTTTCTTCTGTAGGAAGTTGTTCTTACGTAGGAATTGGTTCTTTGTTCTTGAACATCATCCTCAGGAGCATACTTTCTTCT
Source organism: Flaveria sonorensis (assembly GCA_025506505.1). Lineage (NCBI taxonomy): Eukaryota > Viridiplantae > Streptophyta > Magnoliopsida > Asterales > Asteraceae > Flaveria > Flaveria sonorensis. The sequence goes on along the minus strand of CM046432.1, from coordinate 47,009,404 downwards.
TCCGCAGCAGCAGCAACATGATCTTTGGACTTGTTCTTTAGTAGACGTTGTGCTTCCGCAGGAGATCTACGGATGCATGTTGACTTGTTTTTCTTTTATGATCCGCAGAACATCTACGGAAGAACAAACTTGTTCATACGCAGATAGTTCTTGTACTTGTGTCAATTTTCAAAATTGACCAAGTATGATGTTTTCCTACAATTACATAAAATCAACACAAATAATATTTGGGATTTACAAATGATCATTACAAGAGATGAATAAACATCTAAACCTATACATTAGATCTAGTCCTAACATTTACAAACGATGACATGTGCAAAGAGTTTGAAGTGGTTATGAAGATGAAATTTAAGATGAGACCACTTAGTGAAATGTCATTCTTCTTGGGCATTCAAGTTAAACAAAGTAGGGGTGTTGATCAAGTTAGGTATTCGGGTTTCGGGTTAACCGAATCTGGTTATTCGGGTTTCTTAACATTGAAAGTCTACCCGAAATCCGACCCGAATAACAATCGGTTTAACTGGTTTCGAATTGTTCGGGGAACACGTTGGTCAGGTTGGGTTTCGGGTATTAAACAATAAATTTAAATTAGTAGACTTTAATGAATTATTTTTAAAAGCTTGTAAAATTATTGGTCTTAAATTAGTTTACTTCTATAAATTATAAAATGTGATTAAATATATAATTATATACAAACAATTTGCTCAATTTGGACCATCTAAACAATTATATACAAATAATTTGCTTTATTTTAATAGGTGTTGATCGGGTTATTCATATTTCGGGTTAATTGGTTAGAGTTATTCGATTTTTTGAGTTATAAAGTCTATTTGAAACCCGACCCAAATAGCAGTCGGGGTGGGTTAATCGGGTATGTGCAAAATCAACGGGTCTAAAATAAGATGATAGTGACATTCCATTCTATCAGAAGAAGTATGTTGTAAGTATCTGTCACACCCCAACCAATGGCGGAATTATCGGTGTGGACGAAGGTGAATCGATTGCTCATAACACAAGTTAATTAAAGCATTGAATAGTATTAAATATAAATTTCCTAATCATTCAATAGACAAATATTTTTTTACAATTAAAAATAAATCAAATAAATTGTAATAATTGTCTTTTATTTAACTAGGTCTATAATCCTAGATTTAAACTTCATAAGTAGTCCATCTAAGCTGCGTTTACTGAAATCATGTGAAAAAATAAAAAAAAAAGTCCGATAAAGAATTACTAGGTGAGTAAACACATGTTTTCATATATAGATATATTTCATAAATTGATTGAAACAATTCAATTCTCATGGCATACTAGAGCTTATAAGGCAATAGTGAAACATTAAAGACAAACTAAACGTAATCAAACATAAAAACTGAATTCACTAATTCCACAGACAAAGTCTTATGTCTAAGGCAATTTATGAATCTGGTTTCAATCACCCTCGAATAATTAAACGGCGTAGGTTTGTTAAGCCAATAGATCTATCATTGTTGTCGTGGTTTGTATAAATTAATGATTGTGCTAGCATCAAAGTTTTTCTAACTATAAACACATAATTGCAAGTAATAACATAGTATAAATTGAATTAAATTTTAGAGTAAATGAACAATGAGTAACAATTGATTGAATATTATCACATTATTTTCCCAGTATATAAAACACATGTATACGAGCTATGACTATTTACTTAACAATTGTATGAGGTTTGAATAACAAATTGCTAGAACAGGCACCAAAATTACTCACGGTACCTAAGAAACGGTGTCTTAAGTTAAAATGACAACATGTTTAAAGACTAAATACTGATTTGGGAAACCAGGGTTTAAAATTACGATTAGGGGTTTAACAAATAGTTTAAAATATAATAATGTAATTGATTTTATCATGTAGCTTGATTTAATTAGAAGGAAATGAATTTAATTAAATAATAGGATTTGAAAAATAATGATTAATAATTAATGAAATTAAAAAAATAAATTTTATTTGAATAATATAATTAAATATTTAATTTATAATGATCTAATAACTAGAGTTTGAATATTAAAGTGTACAAAATAATTAATTTTGGCAACTAATTATTTAAATAACTTGGGTAAAATAATTACTTTTATATTTAATTATTTAAATGAATTTTTATTTGTAATAAATATTGATTTAAATTAATTTGAAATAATATATGTTTGACTAGAATAATTTCTATAAAGTTTAAAACTTATAAATAAATTTATAATATTTCTATAACATTTAAAAACTCTAAAAATAAAAAGAAAAATATGATATTTTAATTTTATAAAATTTCTGAGAATTTAAGAAATTCTAAATTGATATTAAGGTACAAAATACCTTTTATATTAATTTAATAATATAATAAGATTTTTCAAATTGGAAAATGATTAAGAATGAGTTTAAAAAATAACAAAAGGTGCTCGGGGCGAACCTGAGTCCCCTATGTAATGAGTGTGAGTGTTAACCAGTGGGCCAAAGCCCCTTATCTAGCTTAAGTCTGGATATCAAGTTATAAAAACAATAATCAATTGACATACCAAATCAAGATGAACCCTTAATTGAATTCAATCAGATTGAACCACAAATTGATTTTGTTCATCAAATTAATCATGGGACTTTAATCCCCATACGTAAATGTGGGTGATTATGTAAATAATTACTTGATTCGATATAGATTTAATGGTAAAAAGAAAAGAGAATAGTTCGACTATGTTGAATTCGAATGCGAGAAGATGAAAATGGTTCGATCAAATTGTTGTCGTGTATAGTTTCTACCAATGATAAGAAGTAATAACCCTTGATAAATTGTTATTTAAAATACTCAAAGATGATGTTCAACTAAGTTGCAGTTCGAAGAACACATAATGATGAACACGATGTGTGTGTGTGTTTGATAGGTGAAATTGGATTTACAGATAGATGAAATGGATTAGATGGAGTGTTTACCTTCATTTAAATAGTTTCAATTTTAAGAGTTTCATGATCAGCAAGTTCAATGTGAAATTTGGGTGATTTGAATTTGATTTGATAGTAATTAATCAGTTACAAGGTTAATTGATTTAATTTTTATGATTGCAATGGTCTTAGGAGCATTGTAGGTCAACAAAGTTGATGGGTTTGGTTAATTGTCAAATTCAAGGTTTGAATGGGGTTTTTTAGTTTTGATTGAGTAGGTAATGATGGGTGACATCTTCGAATTGAAACAGTTCTAGGTTCGAATCATGCACACGAGGCTCATAGTGCGTTTTGATTGGATTTATTTGATCGAATTTTTGGTGCCTGGGATCGTAGAAGAACTGTCGGAGTTTCTAGCTGGAGAGGTGGTCATGTGGGGAGGGAATGAAGATTTAAAAGATAATTATGGTTTGTTCCTGTAGTTTTAATAGTTATTATTCACGTATAAACTTTGCAACTTAAGTTTAAAAAATATATTTTAAACCATGCACTTATTAAAACCCTAAGTTTAAACCCGCAGTTATTAAAATCCTAAGTTTAAATAATTAATCAAGTTATTTGTTTATAAAACTTTATAAATTTTATAAATCTTATAAACTTTGTAATTTAATTACTTATTTTAATTCATAATTAATAATAAAATCTATAAAATTATAAAAATTTATTTTATAAATTATAAATTTATTATAAATTGAATAAATGATATAAGTATTATATTTGAAAACTAAAATAAATAAAATAATTAAATAATGAATTTTATTATAATTGATCAAAATGGGTTCGGTTATACTGATACTGACTAAGGGGTTGTAACCTGGATAGGAAATCCATATCTAGAGGATGTCAATTCTTGGGTGAACGTTTAATTTCTTGGTGGTGCAAAAAGCAACACATGGTGTTCACGTCGACTACCAAAATAGAATATGTAACCGCTTCAAGTTGCTGTTCTCAGATTGTCTAGATTCAACAACTACTTCTTGATTATGAATTAAATTTTTATGACAGAAGATTTGGTGTGACAACAAAGCGGTCCCCAACATTATGAAGAATCCTATCCAATACTAAAAAAACTAAACATACTTAGAGCCATAACCACTTCATTCGTGGATGTTTTGATTGAAAGCTTATACATTTAGAAAAAGTCTCACTGATGATAACAATGCTAATTTATTCATCAAAGCATTTGATCATTCGGTTTAACTTTTTCGTTGAATCTTTGGGAATGATTAAATTTAGATGATTACACAAAAAAATTTTGTCAAAATAAAATATATTTTTTTCTTAGTTTTGATAAAATTATAATTTTTAAAGGTAGATAATAATTTTAGGAGGAGAAATATAAATAACTAGAAATTTTGAAAAGAAATTTGATAAAGTTTAATAAGTAACTTAATGAACAAATAATAATAAAAACAATATATATACTTACGTATTGTACAACAATAATTAAAATAAGGAAAATAAAATAAGTTAAAATGATGGATACTTTTTCTTTGATTTCTCTTAACAAACTCTACCTAAATCATCGGGATTTAGACGGCCTTTTCGAAGGAAACGATTGGGTAATTGAACCTATCTTACTTTCCGCCTCTCTTCGCTACTAAGGTACTACTCGATTAATCATCATCTATTATGTTCTTAGTTATACTAGGATTTAGACTTTGTGTTCTGTTAAAATATGACTACTAAACACTCTATTCAAAACTTAATATGGGAGGGAATTCAACCGATTATATAATAGTAAAGAATGGGGAAGATAATGTCTAATATATATTTGATTTATAAATTATTCATATTTAATAATATATTGTTGTTTGACTTAAAATATTGGTCTCACAATGTTGGGTAAATGATTTTGACGCTTAAACACGATGAATTCACGAAGTTAAATTTGAAAATGTAAGAATCTTTCCATGAAAATTTTTAATTTATGAATAAGGAATTGTGTTTGTAATATATATATATATATATATATATATATATATATATATATATATATATATATGAAGACAGATAGTATTTAAAATAATTATGTTGAGTTAAATAAACTAAAGTAAATAAATACAAGGGGGGTAGGGTGGGGTAGTAAACCGATTATAAAAAAATAAATAAATAAAATATAAAATATAATCAAAATAAACCGATATAAATTTGGTATATTATGATATTGTAGGTTTACGTGATAACTGATTCAAGCATTCGTATTTAAGTTCTACTGAATCAAACCTAAGGTACGGATAATCTAATTCATTCTACTATATGTAGTGGATCACACTTTAGTCTTTGTTTTATTTTATTCTGTCATTACTAGATTCAATTTGATCCGTCCATTATGTGTAAATTATATTGAATGTGTCTGATATTTGTCCGTTTGTTCTGTTCGTTGAGTTTACTATTAGGCTCATACTAGGACTTAGTTTAATGTTCGTCCTGTGTTATGATTATTTACTTATTTATTTTAATTGAACTTTTTGCTTTAATTAGGATATAAATCATTTAAGTTTAATTAATTTTAAATTTGGTAATGTGATATGTTAATCTGAACTCTGATACCCGAGCAACACCTTCTATGGGTTCCATAGACTTGTCATTGCGGCATTGATGACTTGGCACCATCCGTGGCGGTGTGATTAGACCACGGCGTCTCTATTTTATCAGTATATCTATGTGCTCGGAGAACTATTTAGCTATATCTATTTTAGAGGCGTATGGACTGATCCTAGCATATACCTGCATCCGGTGGATGTGAGTGTATGCCAACGCTCCTCCACACATCTGGTACTTAGGGACTGCAACCCTCTGTACACCATGGATAATATTGTATTCCTGATATCTGTTTTTGGCTCAATAGGTATTTCCATTAATCTGAATGTATCAATCTGTTTGAGAATATGTATCTGAATTTTGTTATTATTATGATAAGAAGTATGTTAATCTGAAATCTATATTCTGTTAATGTGGTTGTTCGAATGAAATATGATATCAGTACTATGTGATATATGATTCTGATGATCTGATGTATAGTTTTATGTATATATATGTATGTACTGTGAGTGTTGTATTTGTTAAGGTAATTGTATTAGCTTCTTTTTTTATCTATTCACTGAGCATTCGCTCAGCCGCATTGTTTCTCCGTGGCAGGTATGCAGGGAAATCAAGGGAAAGTGTGAAGAGCGTTAAAGAGCAAGCTAGAAAGTGAAGAGGCTAGAGATTTAATAAGACTTTTAGCAATAGTTTTAAGACTTTAATATTTTGGTTAAACTAATGTAATGTATTGGTTTGACTTATTTAATTTTTGCATTTATTAATATCTCTAATTACTGTATTGTGTGACACGTCAGCCCTATCCGGGATGAGGTGTTATGAAAAATGAACACAAATAGAAATATTTTTTTGGTCTTAGAAGGAGTTTATAAAACTTTTAAAAGTACAAAAAGGTTTTATTTTGAAAATGCTTTTCAAAAGATCAAAAAGATTTTCTATTATTGATTAATATTTCTAAAATGTAATTTTTTGTATAAATAGAAGATGACAGTATGTTTTTAGATTTGAATTATTACAGAGTAAGGCTTAAATACAAACTGGTTTGGATTTTGTTTAATATATCAACAAACTTGGATTATGATACACTAAAATAGAAAGATTCATGACTTGAGTGAATAACTTATCAGTATTTTATGGTAATGTTGATTTTTTTGTTAAAAGAGACTAAGAGTTACAATCATGTCATAATCAAGTCAGTTAGTTTTTGATTCAGAAATTCTTGTGCATACATATACATATACATATACATATACATATACATATACATATACATATACATATACATATACATATACATATACATATATATATACATATACATATACATATACATATATACATATACATATACATATACATATACATATACATATACATATACATATACATATACATATACATATACTATTGGTCTGATAAGGATAGTCTATATTATCAACACAGTCAAAGTGAACAAAGGTCAACGTCACTGTCAAAGTCATCGGAAAAGGTAAACAGACGCGTTCGAAACGAAGAACCGAGACAAGATGTTAAAGATATAAATGACTAGGAGTTTATTGTTAATAAATATATTTTGTGTCAACAAAATATATATATTTATGTTTAAGTCATTTTTATGTTTTATATGTAATTTCTTTAATTGTCTAAGTCTAGGGGCTTAATATGTCATTAGTGAATATTATCACTATATATAGATTGGAGACAATTAGGTTTTGCAAGAGCTTGAATGAGCCATTGATTGAGGGGCTTTTACTTTGTAATATCTTGAGCAATCAATTCAGATCAAACAAGGGTTTTATTGAATGTTCTTGAGGTGTTCATCTTGTTCATCCTTATTTTATAGTGTTTGATTTATTTTGTGTACAAATATCATTGATTGGAGACAATTAGGTTTTGCAAGAGCTTGAATGAGCCATTGATTGAGGGGCTTTTACTTTGTAATATCTTGAGCAATCAATTCAGATCAAACAAGGGTTTTATTGAATGTTCTTGAGGTGTTCATCTTGTTCATCCTTATTTTATAGTGTTTGATTTATTTTGTGTATAAATATCATTGATATTTGTGTTATCAGTGGGATTTGTTTGTGTTTGTCAATCAAGTGCACTGTTATATCAATCATAAGGACCAATAATTTGGTATCAGAGCCATTGTGATCTTGATGATTTGAGTTTTTGTTTGGTTCAAGTTCTAAGTCACTGTTCCATTCATTTTCGATCTGATCTGAGTGTTTTGGATATGGAAATTGATTGAGGATTGCTCGATTTTGGTGTGGGAAGCTACAGGAATCATCAAATCTCAAATCCATTGAGATTTGGATGAGTTTGAGCTGATTTCTTGCTGAAAAAGGCTGTCCAGATAAGTCGGGGGAATTTGCAGCTCGTCCAGCGAAATTACAGCGTCTTTCAGCGAAACTACATAGTTTTGCTAGGCGAAACTAGGGTTCCTTCAGCGAAATTAAGCTGTTCTTGGTTTTTGGATCTGGTTTTCTCGTTCCAGCAAAAGTACATGTGTTGAACGAAAGTTCATAGTGTTTGTGTGCCAATCCCAGTGAAATTGCTGCCAAATTGTTCTCTGAACGAAAGTTCAACTAGTTCGGGCGAAATTACCCTGCGAAACTAGCATTTGTATGCCATTGCTGGCGAAACTGCTGCCGAAATTACGAGGGAAATTACCAGCGAATGATTTAATTGAAGCTGTAGATACTAAAAGTTTACATGCAGGTTTAAGCAGCGTTAATCACAAAGAGGTTCAAGATGAATATGACTTTCCTGTAGGTTTGAGGCTCATCAAGCAAGGATCTGATCAGCAAAATGATAATTCCAACTCTGATGCTTCAAAACCATTATCAGTTGTTTCACGTAACTTCTTTAACAAATTCAAAATAGGTAACATCCCTTCTTTTGTTCCTGTCAAGTTTGTCAAAGAAGGAATAGTTGTGGAATCGTTAAGCAATCAGAACTCAACAACACAAACCGACACAACAAGAGTCATCAATCAAGATCCATTGGAAGCTGACTTGTGTATACAAGACTGGACAAGCTATGATGATGAATCAGAGATCATCAAGTCACCTGAAGTTATCAAGTGTCAAATGCTTCCAAAAGTCAAAACAAGACCTATACGAATCTCATCTCCAACTGCTAAGCAAATCAGCAGTCCCTCTAAAACTCAGCAGAAGCACTCACCGTCTTCATCTGCTATCCATCAATCTCGCCATAAATCTGCCTCCAAGTCTGCCAAGTCACCAGTCATACAAAATGGTTCTCAAAATAATGTTTAGATCTCAGCTACCGGAATATCACAAATCAAATCACAGACCAGTTCGAAATCCATATTGACAAAGCCTCAAAAGGTTCAATTTCCTAAAATCCAAAAGAAGAAGCTTCAAGGTTGTCAACAAGCTGCAACAACCTCAAAGCAGGCTCCACCCTCTCCTGCAATCCACGGGACTACAAAGAACCAAAACACTTTCAAGGCTTGCTTTAAATGTGGAAAAGAAAGTCATGTGCTAAAGAAGTGCCCTCAAGTTCAAAGGCAAGCTTTAGGAGGTAAAGATAACACAAGTTGCTTCTCGGAATCAAAAGGTAAAAAGCACATATCTTTGAATGGTTGGATAAAGAACAATCTATCCAAAGCTTCTCATGTGAAGCCGGTTTCACATGATTCAAAGATGAAAAAGACCAATGTTTCAAAATTAAAATCTCTTCCTTTGTGTCTTAAAAAGAAAATGATTTCCAAATTCAATTCTTTCAAATCAAAAGTAATTGAATAGAAACAAATTTGGAAAGTAAAACAAAATGAAAAGGATAAAGAAATAAATGATTTTTCAAAAGAGTGTGTGCTTAAACAGGTTACATACACTGATGAAAAAGGAACTCCCAGGACCACGATGGCCTGGGTCCCCCTCTCTAATTAATCTGTTTATGAGTGTAGGAACAATTCAGGAGGCCTATCAGTAATCCGGTTTACTAACTGAGATTGTTCCTAATTCTAATTTGAGGTGGAACAAGCAGGTTATGGTTATGGTATCTCATCCACATTTTGGATTCTTATCTGCACTATTACAGTTCACACTTCACAATCACTGCATTTTTCTTGGTAAATCATTTCTCATCTTTTTGCTAGTATAATTTGGAAGACTTTCTTTGCTAGTATAATTGAAATGGGAACTAAGCACTTGATTTGGGATGACTGAGAAATGATAGTATGTCTTCTTGGTATGCTTATTTGCATGACTTGTACATTGTGAGAAATGATAGTAACTGATGTAGATGTCTGTTTCACTTAAAATTCTAAAATCTGAAAAAGACAGTTTGATTGTATGATATGCTTGGTAGGCACAGTCTGAAAACAAAGTAAACAGTGATTTTGTAACCTAACTAAAGCTTTAGAACTCGGTGAAAAGGATTATTCTCCTGACATTTAGGCCTGCACAAAGTAAGTCTCATAAAAAACGGGTTGAGAGTATCTGACTTCTGCTTTGATCCCTTCTATTCCCAAAATCTCCCTATCCCCAAGTTCTTAATGTAGATTCTTGTTAGCTCTTCAGATGTATTTTTTATGCTTATCTCCTCTGCTATGTGGAAGCATTGACCTGGAGTGATGATCTTCTCTGTTATACGTCAGTATATACCTGAAGCTCTCATCAGCACGCTCAGATGATCATCTCCTCTGTTATACGTAAGTATAGACCTGGAGCTCTCATCATCTGTTCCCCAAATAAAGGCACAGTGATTCTTAAATTAAGATCATTGTTGAAAACTTAAAAGAAAATCAAGCAGAGTTAACCATATTACTCAATAAGCCCTGATGATGGGATAAGTTCTTTGCCTGATGTCTACGGGAACCAAATCACCTGAGCTTCTCTAATTGAATCTAAAACATAATAAAAATTAGTTGCAGATCACTTGTTGAAAAGGATAAGGCATGGGTTTAAATTGGACAAATATACCAACAATCATTTTTGAACTGTTTTGGCTTTCAAAAACTTAAAATTATGACCAGACTCTGTATCAGTGTGATCTCACTAACTTGTCGATGTTTAAATACATCTTTGTGCTTTTGTATATCTTGAGGATGTGATCTCATGATCAAATTAGTTATTGGTGTAATATGATAAAACAAAATAAAATAAAATATTCATTTCAAATTATTTTTCTAGTCTTTCACATTATGCTATTAAAATGTTATTATTTTCACATGCATTTCACGGGAAATTGCACACACAGATAAACACGGGTTTATTTGTTAACTGAAATGATCTGACAGGAAGTTATGAGATTATGGTTGTGATTGTGTTATAGATTTTTGCTTCAAATGATGGCCGATCATCAGCTGAGCAAAGTACCTGACCAGAGAACTTGTTCCTCAAGTTTGCAGAAGATACCGAGCTAGGATTCCTCCTCCTACATCTTCTGAAGCACTCAAGAATAGAGAATTGGAAAAGTTGTTCCTGATCATTCACAAAGAATGCACACGAAGAGGGGGAGCATACAAAAAGGGGGAGCCTGAAAGATGAAAAATCTTTAATACCAGATCATCAATCTAGGGGAAGATTGAAGATCATTATATGGTTGACTTATCGGTGCTGATCACGATACAAGACGTTGATAATAATAGACTAAGGGGGAGTATTGTTGGGTCTGATAAGGATAGTCTATATTATCAACATAGTCAAAGTCAACAAAGGTCAACGTCTCTATCAAAGTCATCGGAAAAGGCAAACAGACGCGTTCAAAACCAAGAACCGAGACAAGATGTTAGAAGATATAAATGACTAGGAGTTTATTGTTAATAAATATATTTTGTGTCAACAAAATATATTTATTTATGTTTAAGTCATTTTTAAGTTTTATATGTAATTTCTTTAATTGTCTAAGTCTAGGAGCTTAATATATCATTAGTGAATATTATTACTATATATAGATTAGAGACAATTAGGTTTTGCAAGAGCTTGAATGAGCCATTGATTGAGGGGCTTTTACTTTTTAATATCTTGAGCAATCAATTCAGATCAAACAATGGTTTTATTGAATGTTCTTGAGGTGTTCATCTTGTTCATCCTTATTTTATAGTGTTTGATCTATTTTGTATACAAATATCATTGATATTTGTGTTATCAGTGGGATTTGTTTGTGTTTGTCAATCAAGTGCATTGTTATATCGATCATAAGGACCAACATATACATGTACATATACATATACATATACATATACATATACATATACATATACATATACATATACATATACATATACATATACATATACATATACATATACATATACATATACATACATATTTATATAGGGTAAGGAATGGTTGTTAACCCACCTTTATTGTGATAACCCGTTAAAAATAATGTAACAAAAACTTACACCATAATTATACAGTGTAACTAACTTTTTCATCGCTTTATACCACTGATTTAACAATTTTCCCCCTATTTTCAAAAATTTCCCTTTCTCTTTAAAAAAACTTCACTTTTTTTCAAAACATCTTAACTTTTTGTAAGATATTATTTTTAACACAAATTACACCATTAAATATATCATTTTAATATCTTTAATTCGAGTATAGTCTTGTTATATTTTTAAAAAAATTTTAATGTTTATTGTAGGCCACTAGTTTTACCATTGTAACTCCAACTTAAAGTGGCAACGTGGCCTACTGTGGACCACTAGTTGGGTTAATAAGTTATCGCAATAAACAAGGGTTAATTACAGGATCGATTATGGTTGTTCTACAATAGTCTTATAGTTGGAGAAGACACATCTACTAGATCAAATAGGGAGCCAAGCAAAGAAACAACGAACAAAAGATAAGAACACTCATAACACAAAGATTGGTTTTTCAAGGATGATATATATTGCTCTCAAGTGTGTTACAAGTGTTACAATGCTTAGTCCTAATACTGGTTACATGAGATACTTTATACTACATTCTACAGTTGGCCATACTTTGAAGGCCAACTGGACACTAATCTAGACAACAAGATCAATGTAGCCATAGCTCATATCCTATTGTATTACAATAAGAATAAAAGTACTAAAGTAGAAAGTTACAGACAAAGACACCATACTAAACAATTGACAAAAGTAAAAAAGGTAATCAGCAACTTATATAAGTTGGTGAGTCTTTAGAGCTGGCAGCAGAAAGGTCTTCTGCTTTTATCAAAAGTATGTTAGAGAAGCATGTCTTCTCTATCTTTAGAAGTGTAAGGACCTAGCCTTTATGGATTACAATATCAAGTGAAAAGCAAACACTCAAATCATATGTGAAATACAAGGATGCGAGAACTCCAGGATAAATGATAAAGATCTCATCGCGCGAAAACTTAGAGTTGCCACATGAGAACATCAAGTTCTCACGCGAGAACATCTGCATAGTATATATAGATGTTTTTCCTTTGTATTTCATCATTTGTGTTCATTTTGTAAAAGTGCTCTAAGAGTGAGAGAGCAGAAGGTTGTGTGATAGGCCGCCAGAGGGGAGCTCACCTTGGGTGGATCGAGCTTAAACGACGTATACTCCATTTCTATTGTAATTATTTGATTAATAATATTCAATTGAGTTTGTTTAGTGTTCATTAATATCACCCATGCACACATCCGTCTTAATTTGATTATCAAGTGCAACAATATGTGAAATTGATCGTGATGAGGACTGTACGAGCAAAGTGTTGCTCTTGATACATGGATTTTCATTCTGCGATCATCCGTTTAAGACGTTAAAACATGGAGGTTGAAGATCTAAGGGTTTAGATAGAGTTTGGACCGGTTTCGAATGAGAAGAAGGTGAAACCAAGGGTGAACACACATGAAATCGGCTTTATTAAATCATTACGCCCGATATCTTCGAATTTTGATGGTGGAAGCGAAGATTTGTGACCGTAGCAATGATTCAAACACATAAAAGTCGATTTTGGTCTAAGTTTTTGCGGGAGTAACTGCATCGTGCGAGAACTTTGCAAAAATAACCGTATTTTGCGAAAAATTTTTCATGAGAAAAATTTCATGTAAAATCTTATCAGCAGTAACCGTCATTTGCGAAAATTTTCTCATACAAAAACTTCACCATGTGAAAACTTCGTCATCCATACAAAAACTATGACTGATTTCAATTGTTGCAAAAACTTTGCAAAATGCGAAAACATGATCCAGATGCAAAAACTTGTTAGTATTTGAAGGTTTTAAAACAAGTGTTTCTGTTAATATATCTGGAGGATGCTAGATGATTTGAAGTTTGGTACTTAAATAGGGGTGTTTGTGTTGTTTGATCAAGTTCAAGATTCAATATCTACAACATTTGATTCGGGTCGTTCGTGAATTGAAACTTGACAATGTGGGCTTATCTTATCTTACTCATGGGGACAATGATCGAACGGGTTAATTAAGTGAAAAATCAAGATTGTTTGGTATTCTTGCTCTGAAAATATAGGCTTTTTACACCTTACATAGGGGGAAGAATACTTTAGATGATCTAGTTCGTTATCACAGAATCTTGTCATCGGATTGAAGAATCGGGTTCTTCGGGAATCCAAAATGGAAGTTGGACCTCTATGTCATATTCCTAATACATCTTAAGTCGTAAGTAATCAAGATAGAACAGTTTAATCTTGATTCAAACGTGATATCATTTATGAAGCTATACATTAGGAGGAGGTTACAGCTGAGGGGGAAGACTAAAGTAAAAAATACCCGAGGATCAGATAATTCATGAAGATGAGTGACTGAAGTCAAACACAACTTGATATCATAATCCATAGTGGGAATTTGTAAGGACCTAACATTTATGGATTGCAATATCAAGTGAAAAGCAAACACTCAAATCATATGAGAAATACAAGGATGCGAGAACTCCAAGATAAATGACAAAGATCTCATCGCGTGAAAACTTGGAGTTTTCACGCAAGAACATCAAGTTCTCGCGCGAGAACATCTGCATAGTATATATAGATGTTTTTTCTTTGTATTTGATCATGTGTGTTTATTATATAAAAGTGCTCTAAGGGTAGAAAGCATAAGGTTGTGTGATAGGCCACCCGAGGGGGAGCTCACCTCAGGTGGATCAAGCTTAAACGATGTATGCTCCTTTGGTATGGTAATTACTTGATTAATAATATTCAATTGAGTTTTTTTAATGTTTGTTGATATCACACACGCACACATCCGTCTTAATTTGATTATCAAGTGCAAGAATATGTGGAATCGATCGTGATGAGGACTTTACAGGAAGAGTTCAGTCTTCAGGATTTGGAAGACTTTGTCTTCAACCTTCGAAAGACTTCACTTTTTGGCTTTGGAAGATTTTGTCTTTGGCTCGGAAGATTTGACACTTAGTTATTTTTCTTTGTGCATGGTCAAATCTTCCAAATTAACTTCCTTGTACTTCAGAGCATACTGAGAGATCTTTGGTTGCATCAGCTTCTAATATAAACTCTTACATTAATATTCGCTCTCTATCATATATATATATATGTTCTAACATGGACAACAAATTCAAAGGATGGGGCATATAAGACTGGAAGGCTTGTAAGTCCTAAATATATTAACAGGGCAATGTAAGAGGCTGGTAAGTCCTAAAACTTGTTAAATTTTGTGTTAAGAAATGTTTCTAAGGCTAGTTTGATCAATAGTTATATCTTAGGAAACAAAACAAATAATCAATAAGATTACATACTAGAGGCGAATAATTGAGGTTAATTGAGGTGGTGGACTATGTACAACAGAGAGGCATGTGATTCCTCCATCATCATGTACTCCTAAAAGATCTGCTGATGTTAGAAAGATTATGTTTTAGAGGATTCCACTAACACGAAGAGAATGAAGACAATTTCTAAAAGGAAGTTTGGTATTGGATGAAGATTGCTAATTAAGAAGCCCAGGACTCAAGCAACAAAACACACTTTTCTTGAGGTTCTTATGGTTGATCCATAGGTTACGTTAGCTTTTGCACATGCTTCAAAATATGCTATAGCTTTAGTACTAGTTACTTCAAAAGCTACAACTTCAGTAACAAAATTCTCCACTCCACTACGTGATCTGATTAAATCTGAGAATTTCAATCCTGATGTTTTTTTTACTATTTGAACCTTCTAGGCATGTGATACTTTAATATAGATACCGGTGAATGTGAAGGTGCTTAAGAATAGAGTCATTGATCTTGAGAAGGATTCATTGGAGAAATCAAAGCAGATAGAGGATTTGCAGCTTAATAATCAAGTGAAGGAAATGAATATTAAAACATTAGAGACTCACATGCAGTTTTTGTTTGATTACATTAGGAAGTTAGAAGCTTAATTGAAAGCATCTACATCATAGATAGCTAAGAAAAAAAAGCAGATTATGAATGAGGTTGAGAATAAAGTAAAAAAAATGATAGAGGTTGAGAATGGAGCTGAGGTTATGATTAAGAAAGAGAAAGAATCAGAGGTTAAGGTGGTATAAACTATGAATAAGACTGAGGATGTGACCAAGGAAATTGTTAAATATATTGATATTATGCATGTAAAGGAAGTGAGGTTAGTAGAGAAGTATGTTGAGGAAGAAAAATATGATGACAAGTATCTTGATGTGGTTGATTATGATGGTGATGGTGATGAGGAGAATGATGATGATGATGATGATTATGATGGTGGTAGTGATGGTGGTGGTGGTGAAAAGGATAACAAACCAAACAAGAAATATGATAATGATGAAGATTATGATAAACCAGGAGGTGGACAAGGGAGTGTTTCAGGACCTTTTGGTGAATCTGTGTTAGATAGATCCTCCGAGCCAAGGCCAGATAAGTCAGAGGTTTATGAACATCTTGATCCTGAGTTGGATGCTCAATAAAAGAATGACTACTATACGTTTCAGCAACAATAGAAAGTACCAAAGGATTCAAGTGAAGAGTTGGGAGATTTTGATGATTTGGATAATATTCAAGAAAAAGAGCATACAAACATCTTAGGAAATAATATCAAGGGATAGTATGATGACATCATTCTTGAAGAAGGCGAAATCCTATCTGCTTATGAAGATATTCCTACTAGTCATGAACTATAACAGAGAATGCAAATCCTAATGACATGACGGGAAAGCCTACACTTAGAAAAGGAATGTCACGGCTCCATCGTAACCGGAGGAAAAACATTTTATGAAGTATTTGAAGTCAGAGAGTAGATATAACAGCGAAACACCTTTCCTAAGTTGGATGTTTGATGGGGAGAAGAAAATGTACATGATTAAAAGAAGAGCTAGTGCAATTGAATATTATAAGGATGAGCATTATGTCCGCACATTGCCCACAGAGATTTTTGTTCCATAAGCGAGGTGCCTTTTTACAATCTAATAACTATGATAAAGGTAACTGGATTAAGAGTTTTATTTAGAAAAAAAGCAAGTCAGGATTCAAAAAGTTCAAAACAACAAAAGCTAAGGTTTTAAAAGATGAAACAAGGATTCATCCAAACATAAATGATCCTCGGATCACTAGAGTCTTCAAACAACCAAGGATGGCAAAAAAGATTCCTATTCATGCATCAATGCCAATATACAATTTATCAAAGTGAGATGGGTATGTGTGAGAGAGAGAAAGAGTTTTGGCATGCTGTTATCAACTGATGTTGATAAAGAGTACATGATCTTTGATCCTATTAATATACTTAAGTTTGGAAAGGATGATATGCTAATACTACAGTCGTGTCCAATCGAAGCCGATGTGTCTGTTCACTTTATAGATGCACAATTTGGTTGGATGCTTATTAAAACCCTAGAAAAGAATATGTATGCTTATGAAGGAGATCACAAGTGTGATGATGTAGATTACTGATTGCATTTGATTCACCAATCCTAGGGGGAGAGTGTAGAGTTCACGAATAGAGGCTCGGGAATTTAAAATCTATTTCAAGCGAAAACTTCTCCAATCAAGCGAAATCTACAAAGTATGTGAGAACTTTTGAAGCTGAAACAAAGTAAAAGTAACAAATAGATATTAGACAAAGCAACATATATATGAAAAAGGATGCACCATTCGGACGAAGTAAACTTTAAAAGTTAATCATATCACGTTAGATATCTAGGTATCATAAGGATTATTAATTATTTCAAACAAAGAGTATAAAGTTTTCTTATAAAAATAAAAATAAAAGGTAAACTTAAAGTTATCACTTTGAGATTTGAAAAGATTTAAATTCATACGGAAAATTTATTTTACATATTTGTTGAAATAACAGTTTATTTTCTTGTAATCTCCAATAGCTAAGTCATATCTGTTTGTATTGTATTGTGTTAAAATGTGAGCTGGACTAATGGAGTTAATAAAGTGGGACCCATGGAATTGTGGAACCTTCTAATCTGGAGTGGGCTATGAACTATTAAAGTGGGTTGCTAGAGTGGGCTTGGAGGCTGCACGCTTCTAATCTGGAGTTTAATACATCGACTGATCGACCCATGGAATTGTGGAACCTATTGTAATTAAAAGAAGAAAAAAAAAGGTGACGTGGCCTAATAAGTGGAGCTGCATTAACAGCTTGTACCAACAACTTTAGTACTTGTACGGTGGCTACCTTTAATAGTATATATGATTTATTTTATAAATATATAAGTTTTCTTTATAACTTTAGAAGAATAAATTTTTTCAAGGTTCGGGTATATTGTCGTGACATACTTATTTTAATTTACATTCAGATATAAGTTTCGCTCAAAACAAATACAAGTCAAATATAATAAGTTATTAATTTTTTTTCACAACAACATAAAGGTTTCCAATATTTTGGATATACCGTTGCTGAATATCTCTATGTAGTTTTAGATTTAACTTCTATTTAAAAAAAGCCCTGCAACGTCTAGCAGAAACCCATAGTCATATAAAATATATTTTTTAATTCTTTTCACAACGTATAGTTTTCAACATTTAAGTATATTATTGTGACATGTTTATTTCCACCTGCACGCGATATAAGTTATATTTAAAACCAATCCGCCACAACGAGCAAATAAAACCTGCTAGTTTTAACACAAATGTCAATACTGTTAGGGATCCAGGTGTAGATCAACACACAAAGACAATCAAACTGTTAGAGAAAAAAGAATAAAAACAAAGATGAACATGCGAGTTTTAACGTGGTTCGGTCGATGTGACCTACGTCCACGGGCTACAACCAGGATATTTTTTTACTACTTTCTGTCTCACTCGTAAAGAATTACAAGTACAATTATATGATATAAATAGAAAAAATTAGGGTTTACAACTTAATCCCTAAAAAAACTTTAATGGGGTAAAATTAAATAAAAAAAGATCATGTATTTAATTTAATTAATCTGCCACTAAGCTGTTTTTTAACCCGAGCCCAAATCAAGACTCCACAAACCCAATAAATACATGCAAATTTGATTGGCTGAGCACTTTAAAAATCTGATTACTGTAGTAATCTATCATACATATTCAAAATAATAATCAAAATATAATCTTTAGGTTTGCTGTGAATACCAAACATTTTGATAACTCCATTCCAATATTCCATCGTAGCTTAGTGTAAGTTAATGCATGTACTTACACTTTAATACCTCAAAATTTACAGCTTTTGTGAAAATAGAAACCTCAACTAAGCATATATCTAGGTTAACAACAAAATCACAAAATGGGTAAATGTTCAATCAAGCTATATTCAACAGTTCCACCATTCGAACATAAGATCGACAAAAATTCAAGTTCAAACTTACACAAAACACACAATACGGTCAAAAGGGTCTTGAAGAATTAAGGTTTATAAGCAAATGCATGTTCAAAATCCATATGAAAAGCAAGATTAATTTACAAGAGATAGGATTTTGTGAACTCATTCGTTTTTGAGAAATTCAAACACATGTGTATTTGTTTTTTTGAGAATTTCAAGAGAGAACTTTTCGCTTTTGGATGCAATTTTAGAGCTTCTTCGACTTTGTAGCTTGCCGCTTCAAAGCTTCTTCGACTTTAGAGTTCTTTGTTCTTCTCTTTTGGTTTGTTCCGACTTCTGTTATCTACTCATGTATGATTTGAGTAAATCCTTAATCGACCTGTCCTGACCAATGATTATTTTCATTAGAGTTTTCAACCCATCTTAAACCTCTTGTGTATTTATTTATTTAATTTTTTTTTTGGCTTAAAATGGCCCACCTCTATTATAATATAAAAATACTCATTTTGATAAAAAGTAAGATGTTTGAATTTCGTTTGCCAGATCTAGTATGTTAATGTTAGTATGTATGTATATGTATTATAACCATTAACCATTAACCATTAACCATTAACCATTAACCATTATAACCATTAACCAAATCAATTAATTAAAGTACTCACTTGTTAATTTATTATTTTTATTTTGAGACGACCAAAGGTGGGGGAAAAATATGCATAAAAGCACCCACTTGTTATTTTTTTAATCATTCACGCGTTCTTTTTCCTCATTGGGTAACCTTAATTTCTCTGACAAAAATAAAGACACTGGTATTCACCTGGGCAAGTACATTATCACGTTCTTTGCTCCCAACTTGCTTTTATTAAAAGTGTGAATTGTGAAATTATCCTTATATTTCAAATTGCCCATTTTGTTTCTCTTATATTTAATTTATCGGTGATGTCAGGATTTACGGGGTTATGCCAAGAAGCAAGAGAAAAAAAATTATTTATGGTTATATGTAGGATTAAAACAATTTCTCTGTTTACATTTAATTTTCTGTATATTTTAACTATAGTAACGTGTCCGAGCGATGCGGCGCGTGAGACACTTTTCATTATGGTACTCGTCTCTGGTTTGTTTTATATTTAAAAAACTGAATTCCTTCTTTTAAGCATATTGTAACAAACATAGAAAAAATTGTATATAATTAAAGATACAAGGTTCTAAGTGTAAATAAGTTTAAAGTTTCACATTTTTAGTAGCGTTAGAAAGACATAATTACCCTTGTTAAATTGATTTTTTGGGTTGTACCTTGTGCTTAAAATTTACAAATCTCTTAACTTTGGCCGGAATCCTTCCTTCGTGCATTATAATATAGTATAGATTACTCCGACAATTATTCATCTGAACAGTTAAATAATGATTAAATAATAGAAATATGTGTTTATTAAAATATATATTAAAAAATAATTTTAGTTTGCTTATTAAATTTAAATTTAATTAGGTAATTTTGACACGTCACTTGGACTCTTTAAGTTTCATAGTTTTGAATTTACCCCAATACAATTTTACTTAAAAAATTAATTTCTTACATTTGTATTTTTAAGTATGGGTCGATACAAGTAGAGTCAAATATAAACCACTCTCGTGTATACTTTTATATACGCTTTGAGATGATCTATATTTCTGCATTCGTCTACGAGTCGGGTCAAATATAAAATGTTTTCTTTCGACTGTATAAATCCGAGTTACTCTACATTTCGACGTAAATTTAGTTCGGACACGAGTAAGAGCGATTGTAATCTATGTGCGACACAATTTTGTTTGAAAAAAAGATGGGTCAAGTATAATACGTTTTTATTTAACGGTATAAATTCGAGTTACTTTATGGTCCGACTTGAGTTTAGTCTGAAGACAAGTGGGGCGATTATTAGTTTATATTTTATCACGCCATATACAATGTCGTCGCAACGCGCGGCCGGTAGAAAAGTAGTACAAATATACACTAGATGTATGGAATAAAATTTGATATATGCATGTAATTATCTAAAAGTTTAGTTAGTAAGCAAACTAACGTTTTCTGATCATATATATTACATCATTGTTAAAACTATTTTATAAGATGTTACCAGCATAAGAAAACAGGAATTCAATTGTTAAAATATAATTTTTTTCAAAAATGTGATATATTTTAAAATGGAATATATCTTGTAGAACATTAGGTTTGATCTTTATGATACACTCAATAATCTATTCTATCTATTATAAATAATAAGGTTTTGAGTTGTCACTTGTCATAATATTAAACCTTCTAATCTTAGTTTTCATATTTTTTTCTCATATAAAATATTTACATTAACTACTAATTATATTATTTAATTTTTTTGAGATTAAAATAGTTTTTAATAAATTAAGAAAAAGTTCTTTTTATATGTAATTTTTTTAAAATATCAAACCTTTTTAAATATACAAAATATTGAAAATCAATGTTTCTAGAAATTAAATTTTTTATGAGCCATAAAAAATTAAAATTCAAAGTTATAATATGAAATATTTACAAAATGACATTTTTTTAAAACTTTTTGATTTTAGAACGAATTTTTTAAATTTTAAAACAAAAGTTTAAAGAAAATAATATCATTGTTTTATTACTTATAATCCTTACTCATACATAATTTTAATAATATCATATTTCAAAATATCATTTTATAATTAATATTTTTTTATTACTAATTATTTAATATTTTATTTATTTAACCCGTGGAATACACGAGGTATTAACCTAGTAATTGTGATATAAACAAGTTAGTTTAATGCCTACAACATATAAAGTATAATAGCTCTTGTTTTCTGGACTTTAGGATCATTCTTTTATGATGTTCGTATGTATATTAGTAAGGTGAGTATGGATCGAACATAACTCATAAGTCAAAGCCATAATCGAATTGTCGAGTGATTAATTTTCTAAGTATTTAACTGGTTTTAGTTAATCTGTAAAGATAAGCTTTTGTTCAGTTAGTCTATCAGTTAACCATGGCTCGTGGGCCAGAGACAAGTTTGCGTTCTTTTAGTCAAAAACAACATTTTCACATAAAAGTCATCAAACTATGTGTGAGAAAAGAAGTAAAAGGGACCTCAAAGTGGACACAAATGCAACAATTAAAAAACAACAAAAAAAGTAAAACGTACGTTCATCTAATCTTATATTGAATCACTAATACAATTATTAATTTTTTAAAAATAATAAGAAACACAAGTTGTTTATTTTAATTAGTTCGGTTTGGTTAATATTAAGTATGTATGGTTTCTATCATTTTTTACAAGCTCCTTATCTACATTATTAAAACTATTCTACTATCTAAAGAGAAGCTAGTTAGAACTCACATCTAATACCGTTGCGATAGATATATGCCCTTTGATACTAAGTTCAATTTATGAGTTTGATTATTTCTAATTAGTTAAGTCCACTAATTCAATTTAATTTTAGTTTTTTAGTTTTATAATTAACCTAGAGATTAGGATTCCAAATCCCCAAAACAAAACACGAACACTATAATCAAAATTCTAGCGTCACTTTCTAGTGACTAGCTAGCATTTACATATAATTATTTATCCATCACATAGTACAATTACATTAATAAATATAAATTAAAGGACAAAAGGTATTTAAAAAATCTAAAGTTCCATTTATGCTTGATTAGGAAAGGTGAGAGTGGTCAGGTAAAGAAAGGTTAATTCATCACAAATTTAAGAAATACAAAAAGGGCAAAATAGTCAGAACAATAGTCTCGAAACCCTCAAAACAAACATTAGTCTAAAGAAGAAAGTGAGCGACACATGTCAATGATCTATAGGGAAAGACAGTCACAACGATTTAAACCACCAAATCATGAAAAATGTAATCAAATTAATTCTAAAAGAATAAGGTATTCATTCTTCTAAGTTGTTTTTAATATCTTTTAATAAGTCTAGATCCACTTAATTTGTCTATTAGATCCTTGTCTAGGATTAGAACCCTAAAACTCAAAGTAGAAAACTTTTATTAGATACCCCGTGATTAGGTCAAATTACCAAATACATATTGCTATTCATCCTTTAAGAACATTCACATTTATGTATTTATATAATCTTTTTTACTTTTAAAATTTAAAGAAATCTTAAAATATCCACTTCATCTTATCTTATTTTATATAATTTTTTTATCCATAAATAATATTATTATATGGAAAATGTATATAAATTGAATAGTGATAGCTAGCTTATACTTACCAATTCATTTTCATTTCTTATAAATTCTTTTTTTCGAATGGAAAAAGAAAAAAATAGTAAAAATTGATTACATAAGTATTATTTAATCATATAGTGATAAAAATAAAAATAAGATGTAAGAGATTTTAAAAAGATAAATAAAATATAAAGATAATGATAATTTAATAAGGATAAAATCAATGTTGTAAAAATCGCTAGGCGCTAGTCAGGCGGTGAGGTAAGGACTAGGGATTAATCGGATCAAACTATTGTGTATAATTTTACAAATTTATGTAGAATTTTATACCTTTTATGAATTAATTTACAAGTTTGGGGGATAATTTGTAAATTGGTGAATATTGAGGGGGTTAAATGTAAAAATACACAAACTTAGTTGGATCATTAAGCCCTAAACATAAAACAGTCGTCTTCTTCCTACGTTCCAGTCACCGCTAGTCACCCCTTCCCACCTTCCCGTCACCAGAGTCGCAAATCCTTGCTGGAATTGGCAAATCCGGCGCCGAAATGGGAAAATCCGACGATTATCGTCGCCGGAACACCGCCGATAAGGACATTTTGGTCCAGATTTGACCAATTTTGACTGACTACAGCCTAGAACCTCCGATTTGGTGAAATCGAAGCGGCCAACCTTCGATTAGCGACTAATCGCCGACTAATTGGAGGCTAGTCGTAATTTTTACAACACTAATAAAGATAAGCATCTACAATGAATGCTCTATGTGCTTTAGGGTTCAATACTATAATGAATAAAAGGTGTTGGTTGTTACACCAATTTAGTACAAGAATACGCAATTGTTTAAGATGATTACCCAGACCCTTCTTGAAAAATCATCTATCAAAGTCATAAAATATCTAGCACCACCCAAAGAATCAACCTTAGCAGGACCCCATAAATTAGAGTGAATGTAGTCTAATACCCCATTTATGTTATGCTTAGCCCTTATGAATTTAACCCTCTTGTGTTTCCCAATAATACAAGTTTCACAAAAACCAAAATCACAATTCTTTAACTCAGTCACAATCTGTTGCTTCTGCAACTCTACCAGTCCTTGCTGACTGATATGACCAAGCCTCTGGTGCCACAACATGGCCTTAGAACTACTATCACTTGAGGCAGTTGTCACATAGGACTCTACTACACCAGCACTATCTAGTACACAGATATTATTATCGTTTCAATTACCAGACAATACCACCATTGATCTTTAATCACCTTAACCTTACCATCCCTAAGACTAACATGGTAACCAAATCTCTCCAACAACCCTAGTGACAATAAAATTCTTTTAAGATTAGGGATATACCTTACATCATGAAGATCTACTTCCATTCCATTCTTCATCTTTAAAGTCACTGTACCATAACCTATAATCTTGCAAGGTCTATCATCCCCTAACCTTACAGTACCAAGATCTTCAAACTTTAAATCTTTGAAGAACTCCTTCACAGGTGTCATATGATATGAACAACCTGAATCCATCACCCACCCATTCTTATTACCGTTGTTTGTGACAGCCAACACATCTGCACTCTCATTTCCATCAGATACATCATCTTGTGCATTGTGACTAGAATAAGACTTTGATCCACTTGATTTACCCTTCTTTCTTTTCCAGTCAGGACAATTTTTCTTGAAGTGCTTTTCTGACCCACACACATAACACTTCCTCTTAGACTTGGATCTTGACTTTGAGACACTTCTTCGCTTGAAGTTTCTTTGTTCAGATCTTCCCCTGACCACCAAGCCCTCTCTACCATCTTCTTTATAATCAGTTATCTTCTTCAATTCCTTTGATTTGAGAGTTGCCAGCACTTCCTCCATTGTAAGAGCATCCCTACCATACATAAAAGTATCCACAAAGTGCTCATAAGATGATGGGAGAGAGGTCAAGAATATGATCGCTTAGTCTTCATCATCCAATTCAACTTCAATGTTTTCAAGATCTAACACCAACTTGTTGAATTCGTTAGTATGATCTTCAATTGACTTCCCAGGCGCCATTTGGAAAGTGTACAAACGCTTCTTGAGATACAACCTGTTCGCAAGAGACTTAGTCATGTACAGGCTTTCCAATTTTGACCAGACCCTGCCGTCGTCGTCTCCTTCGATGCTTCTCTCAGTACCCGATCACCCAAGTTCAGGATGATTGAACTATGTGCCTGTTCAAGCATCTCCTTCTTCTCCTTGTCTGACATTGTGTTTGGCAACTTAGATTCTCTAGCCAAGGCATCCACCACTCGTTGATGAACGAGCAATGCCTTCATCTTCAGTCGCCATAACCCAAAGTCGTTCTTCCCGTTGAATTTCTCAATCTCAAACTTTTTTGACACCATCGTTACCACCGAACAATCTTTGATTGAATATTGTTCCTCAATTGAGCCTCTAACCAAGCTCTGATACCAATTGTTACACCAATTAAGTACAAGAATGCGTAATTCAACAACAACAAGAAACGAAGAAGACGGACTTCAAGAATGCAAGAAAAAACTTTATTCACAAATGATTACAAGTGATTGTGATTTTCTTTTTTCTCTTACCGATTACACAGGATCCCTATCTATAGCACTAATCGATCAGCTAACTATAACGATCAAATGACACACTCAATAACTAATTGAGAATTTACACTTAGGACCCTAGACTAATACTAATCGACCAACTAACTATAACGGTCAAATTACGATCCTAATATTATTAGATCTTCTAAAAACTTTGAAAAAATATTCTTACAGTTCACACAAGAAATACATAATTGATAAGTTAGTGGAAGAGGTGGGCCAGGTTAAAGATAAGTAAATCGAAGCAAGTATAAAACCACTAGTGGTTTTGAGGCTTTCTGTAAGCGGTTTTTAGAGATGAAGATATTATAAAGTGGTTTTATTCAACATTCCTTATATGGAACTGAAGACGACTTATAATTGCATCTCCACCAAGAAACCACGATTACTTGCTTCAATTAATCCATCCGCATATATATATATATATACACACAAAGTATTATTCTCACTCTCCATCTGTCTCCATCCTATTTCTAGTTAGTTATATACATACATACATACTTTTTTTTTTGATGTTTGACTCTTATTTTATCTATATGATTTGATTTGATTTGTAGCTGTTGAATGAGTTTCTTGATCGAGCTATATATATTTATATGTACTGTGAATAATCGATTAATTATGCTGTATAGTTGTTGATTAATTAGGGATCGGTTGATATGGGGAGGGGGAAGATCGTGATTAGGCGGATTGACAACTCGACGAGCAGGCAAGTGACGTTCTCTAAGAGGAGGAACGGGCTGTTGAAGAAGGCGAAAGAGCTCGCGATACTATGTGATGCCGAGGTTGGAGCTGTCATCTTCTCTAGCACTGGAAAACTTTATGAGTACTCAAGTAGCAGGTCAGTATCATTGCATCATATCCAACTTAAGCCCGGCCTATAGCTACTACTATATATGTGCTTGTTATAAGTAATTCTGATTAATTACTACAAATTAAATTAAGAAGAGTGAATGATTTTCTAAGGATGCTAAAATGGTTAGTTTTTTAATGAAACTCTCGAGATATGGTGAAAATAAAACCTAAGATCGACTAGGAAAGAACATGAACATATGTACCAAAAATGTTACAAAATACGATGAATTGAATATCAATGTCTGAGTTGGTTCAGTTTACTATAAAATTGACAATTGAGCTTATATAAAATTTATAAGTATTGTTGTCATTTGTGATTATATTAAATTTGTATATGTATTTTTTATGCTTGCTGTACATTTGATTTTAGTTCATGTGACATATTCAGTTAAACTACAAATGATTAAATTGGGAAGTAAAGGTAATTATATATATATTTTTTTTACGTGAAGTCATGAACACACACGCTCTCTACTTTATATATATTATCACCTGAACTGTCATACTCTGTAGGATTTTAACCCATTTTACCATCAAGTGTCCATTTGATGTTAGTTCATGTTGTTCTCGTCATTCATGTATACCTATATATACACCAAAAGATCATCACCAACATCATCAAGTGTCTCCTTAATTGATACACACCTCGACTAAGTGTAACCTTAGAAATTTTGTGAATTCGTTAGTTTAAACATCCACATAATAGTATAAAGTAATTATGTCATAAAACATGCTATTAAATACAACATTTAGAGGCATGCAAATCTCTCTTGAGAGTCTCGTGCTCTCAAGATGCCCTCCCCTCTCACACCCCTATTACAAATAAAACATATTCCAAGCTAGATAAATTTGTATAGAAGGGTTTTGAAAGGGTCTAAATGGGACATGAAATTTTTTAAACAATAGAAGGTTAACTTAGTATCAAAGTGTCAAATGATGGATCTAATTTCAATATTAGTTCATAATTGAAGGGGTTGGCTTAAATAAAGTAATAAAAATCGGGTGTGAAACTGAAAGTAGATTTAATTAATTATTATTATGGATATATATCATACTTATTAGGTTTAGATAATTATTAGTTTATTAAGTGAGTATGTATTAGACTATGAGTGAGTTTGTTTGTTCATTTGGTTATTTAAGTAGTCTTTGATTTAAGTTAAGATTAATTCATGTCTGATATAAATGTAAATTTTTAGAAATGATTGTAATACCCACTCATACAACACAACTCGGATATTTTTTCAGTCTCGCGGTTGTTACACTTAGTAAGTGCGACTTCTTCTAGCCTTGTCAGATAAACTAGCAAAATATCTATCAACACCTATTATGTTTTCAAGAAATCGCACTTGCCAATTACGACTTCATGGAATACATAAAGTTTACTTGGAAAAATAAAAGTTGCACTTAGTAAGTGTGATATGGCAATATACAACAAAATGACAGAGCTGCGTGATCTAGTATATTGAAAAGACATTTCAAAAAGTTGCACTTATTAAATGCATATCTTCTTACACTCATGATGAAGTGATAATTGATTTTGGAGAAGTCACACTTAGTAATTATAATTTCTGTCAAACATTGCATTTATGTTGCAGAAAAGGCTTTATGTTTCAGAAAAGGCTGACTAGGCTACGACTAAAGGAAGAGGTCGTACTTACTAAGTTCAACGACCAACCCCTATTGTGTGAATTATTAAGCTGACCCTTGTTATGTTACATGAGTGGGTATTAGCCCTATTTCTAGATAAAATTCTATGAATATAAATTATATATTCAGTTTTATTAAATCGAATTCAATATAATAAAATAATCAAAGTATGTTACTTTACATGTGCGTGTTTACATATATTATTGGGTTGATTGTGTACACACAATGTAATGTTAAGAAGGAAGTGAACAATTTCATTACATGTGGGAAGAAATGTTTGAGATACAAAACATATGGCAAACATACAATGACATGGATTCATATATAAACCCTACAACCACTCAAAATTCAAAAGCAAATAAATTCGTAAGTATTCTTTCAACTCTCCGATCACTCTTCGCCATTCTATCTACCATCAACCTTTGTCATCCGCCCTTACACTCCCCATTCTCCTTGATCACGTGAGCACATCGTGGCATCTTCGTCTCCATTCCTTGTCCCTCTTTATTTTAGTCCTTCCTACTACGTTCTCCTTACCATTGAGAAAGTCCTTGTAACAAACCCTCCGCCATCATGGTTCTTTCCTATGCGATAAACTTTTTATGGATCTACCCCCATGAGATAAACATCAGATCGAGATTTGTAAAGTGTGAATTGAAGGTTGCGATTGTTTGTTTTTTTGTGTTCTGTCAACTAAATTTGGAGGTTGTAAGTAGAGTTTTCACTTCTATATATGTTCTTTTTGAACTTAGGGCTTTCATTTTCTGTTTTGTTTAGGTTTTAAGATATTGGATTTTCGGTTTTTGACTCTATATTATTTGTAGGGTTTCAATAAGTTCATGTTTCTTTATGGTGTTTCAATTTGTTTAACTTTCTCAATTTTGAATTTTAACATGGTACGTGTTAAGTCGTTAGTTTTTAGTTTAGAGTAAATTACATTTTTAGTCTCTGTGGTTTGATGGTTATAACGTTTTACATCCAATAGTTTAAAAACACCCGATTTAACCTTTGTGGTTTAAGATTTGTCATAATTAAGTCCGGAACACTAACCCCCATCCATTTTTTCTGTTAAGTGTATGTAAAAAGACAAAAATACCCTTACACTTAATTGTTATTTTAATATACAAATACAAACTACAAAAGTTATCTATAAAAATTAAAGAGAAAACACACACACACACACACACACACACACACACACACACATATATATATATATATATATATATATATATATATATATATATATACATATATATATATACACATACACACACACATAATATACACACCTACTCTTTTATCTCTATTTCACAATCACTGCCACACGCCACCACCTTACAGTCATCACCACAAGACCACCGCATCCATGCCACACCACAACGACCACCTAACAGCCACCGCCACACAGCAATCGCCACACATCCACCGCTACCACACAGGCACACAACCACCCCTATGAAAGATAAAATTTTGGTTTGACAATCCCACCAGCCACCATCGGATCAAAAATCCCATCACCACCAATGCCACAACGCAAAGCCTAAGAAACCGATTATTGTCGCCAATATAATCCTCCATTCAAACTCCAATTCCTAAATTAACCAATAAAAAACACAAAACCCTCAAAAACCCAAAACCCAAAACCCAAATTGAATGTCAAGGAGAACGAAATGAAGAACTCACCGGCCATACTTTTTCTTCGGTGCTAATGGATTCAGAAAAGAAGGGTGAAGAAGATGATTGAAAGGTAAACTTATGGTTTGAAAGGTAAGATTGTGTACAGGATCCAACAAGCAGGAGATGTTCGTCAGTTAGGTGTAGGTGATGGAGCTGATTCGGATCTGAGCGAGTGGCGGGTACTGACGGTGGAGGTTGCCGGCGAGTAGCGTGTGAAGGTGGTTCAGATGTGGTGAGACAAGAGAGTGGGGTTAAGGTTTGATATAGTGAGGGTGGAGTGGGACCCATATTTTATTTATTTGTAATATAATAACAATTTCAGTACAAGGGTATTTTGGTCTTTTTCTAAAAAATTAACCGAAAAATTGAATGGAGTTAACGGTTTGAATTTAATTATGACTGTGATTAAACCAAACTTTTTTAAACTATTGGATGAAAACCTTTATAACCACCAAACAAGATGTACTAAAAGCGTATTTTGGTCTTTAGTTTATTAACGAGGATGGAGAATATTGTGGTGGTTTTAGATGGTACTAAGAATGGTGAAATACAGTGCTTGTATATTTGAATATCAAGATATTGCACCTAAAATGAATGATTAAATTATAGATAAAAAGATGTTTAGTTAAATGAACTATGCTAAATTAGAAATAAAAAGATGTGCAACATATTAAATTGTATTTATAGTTGCAATAATATGTGGACACATCTTATGATAAAAACTTGCTTGGTTATTTGACTTTAAAATTTAATAAGAAGATTAGATGATGTATTATTAGACTTTAGATTTAGTAATAATTAAGATTCTAAGATCAAATATGTTTAATCATTCATTCATAATTAAGAGTTCGAAAATCTAATTAAGTATTCCACTCAAGTTATCAACCACAGCTCGTACTATAATTAACCTCCTTAAGCTTAATGTTATATGATCATCAATCAAACTAACAAATCCAATTTTGTATTGCTCTAGATTTTAGCATATTAATGAGGATTTATTGCTCCTAAGGCGACGAATTGTCGGCGCGATAGGTTAGGTATAGCAAAAAATCCAGCAAACTCTACAGCGACGACAAGTCGTCGCTATAGGTCACCTATCACGACAAAATTATGTCGTCGTCGTAGAGTTGGTCGCCATAAGCCTTAATTCTTGTTGTGATGTGAAATACAAAACAGAAGATTTTCAAATATATGTGCCACAACAACAAACTATTCGACATCCCAACAATTTAAACACATCTGCTCAATTTACAATTTATACATCCATAAGTTTTAATACATAAAATGCATCAATAATGTACCAAATTAATCTCATCGATTATGATCCAAGTTAAAATAGAAATAAAAGATACATAACAAGCAAAGACAATATATTATATTCCTTAATAGGCTTCTTGTCATGATCCTGTAGGCTTTGATACAGGAAACATAGTCATACAAGACTAGAACTTCGGTTAACATACTATTTAATAAAAGAAATTATAAACTTTTGAATGTCAGTCGTGCATTATTGTACTTAAAAACTCAAAATTCACTTTGGAGCATTCACAAACTATTTTTTATTTTTATTCATATAATTACACTAAAAATCATTATTTTTTCTTTTTTATTTTCAATTAAATAATATTTTTTATATCTTTATCATTACTTTTTATCCCTCCTCCACTCACAACCACTTATAATATATTAAAAACATTATAGGGTTTTGAACTTTGTTCCAAAAAATACAGATTGATCAGTAAATTTCTTAAATTTTTCACTCACAACCACTTATAATCATACCATATAATATAGGGAATACACTCACATAAATTTAATGAACGATCTGTGAATGCTCTTAGAGGTTACAAAGTTATCTATGTAGTCAAGTATTATTTGATTCAACAATCTAAAATTCAAATGTCTAAATATCACATAACAATTACATAGTTTAAGATCCTATTCTTACAAAACCAAGTCATGACTATGTCAATATATAAGCAAAGTGCTAATTATTTTTATTAAGGAACATGACTATGTGATCAGTAGCAATATATTGCCTTGTAGTATGCTTCCTCAAAACTTCATTTGTTCAATGAATAAAACATCTATATAAATATACTAGCTTTATTTACTCGTGTATTACATGGAACTGTAAAGAGTTAATTATTAAATAACATAAAAATAAAAATAAAATCAAGTGTGTTATATATTAAATAAGACATAACAACTTTTGATTATAAAGTCACAAATGAGCAAAAATATCATTGTAAACTACATTTGTAGTAACATTAGTAGGTTTACACTTATTATCTAAAGCTAAAAGTTTCAATCCGTCTTTACTCTTAACTTGTGACAAGATGCCATAAAGCTGATCATGTGTAAAAATAAGCTCTTTCAAGGTTCAAGTATAAATCGACACTTGACAGAGATTGACCTAAACTTTTGTTTATTTACATAGTCGGGTGCTTTAGGTCCTTGCACTATTCAGTTAAAACCAATTTTTATATATTTGTCAATTTGATTTCAATTTAATCCTTTCAAATCTAGAAGAACCATAAATATCAAAATTAAGTGTTCTGATCGAATCCACAAAGAAAAACGAACATCACAATATTCGAATTCGTTCAAACTTTGTCTCGTTAGATGTTATGATCATTTTGATCAATTAACGAATTTAACCTATTAATTTGCATTTATTTCATTTCCAACCTAACCATAATGTTAATAAAGTATTTCACTGGTATTTTAGTTATTTTACTCAGATAACATCCGAATGCATCTTAAGATCTTATTCATAGTTCACGAGACACGACTCAAGTTGAGATGAACATGCTATTAATCATTCGTCATGGGTAAGTACACACATGTGTAAGTCTTCTATAGAGCCATTTCCCTATTCACCACAATGGTCTTCCACTGATGACAAACCCTTTTTTCATTGATATTTTCATAAAAATCCCTTCATCTGATTGAAAATATTTCAAGAATAACATTACCATAGTGGTCATTCCACTTGTGGTTCACTCTTCTACATTTCAAGACCATTACCTTAAACATAATTGATTTAGTTGCAATCTTAAATAACTCTATAGGAGTAAATAACTGTATATGGTAGTGAATTATTTATTACAGATTGTTAGCTAATGACATCCTATAAATGGTAATAGTCGAGACTATAACATACGCTTCTACTCATCTCATGGTTCCCACTAATCGCATAGCCACTACAATTTTTTACTAATCACAGGGTTCCTATCAGTTGATAATTAATAAATCAACCCCTAGCTACTCATGTCTAATCCAAAGAAATTTCCATAGGCTTATCCTTTAGCCTAGCTAGCCTAAGGCTACCCCTTGGACCTTGCCTACCGGGCATTATCTCCTTGAACCCTCAGGTTTCTTGATGCTAGAAATCAAATTAACCTCGAACAAGTACGCACTCCAACATTCCTAACTCGTATTGACGTCTTTTAATAATACTAGAGTGAAGAGAACGATTTTAGATTATAATCAACATTGGATACTTTAACCGACTTTAATATGTCAGTTGTCAAAATGGCTAATAACAACTCGTTTGTGCATGAATGTATATCTATTTGTATGTATACATAGCATATATGCATGTTTATGTGTACATGTATATGTATGTATCGATCTCTGTGTGTATGCATTTAGGTATATATGTGCATTTTGTGTGTCTGTATGAGTGTTTTTAGGTATATTGTGTATATGTATGCATGTATTCATGCGTGTGTATGCATGTATGTGTATATGAAAGTATGTGTTCATGTATCCTATACATACATTGTTGATTGGAAACTTGAAATTAATATGAGAAAGAAACAATTGCTTAATTATAGTATCTGTGTCTGTGTATCTATATGTATGTGTGTGGGAATGTAAAATATATGTGTGTGTGTGAATGTATATGTACGGAATCGATTTAATATAAAGAACCAAGACCATGTATTATACTTAACAAGAGTTGATTATGCAATCACATAACTAACTTCTGTAGGTAGAGCCATAGAGGTAAACCATGTACAACTATTTAAGTGAACGTGTTTCAATGTTTTGTTTAAACTAATGACATTTATGTAACTTTTAGCAGCATGAATTCGGTGATCGAACGCTACAGAAGATGTAAAGAGGAGGAACATCATGTGGTGAATACAGACTCTGAGATAAAGGTAATCCTCAAGACCAACTCATCATACTTCTAACTATTTGCTACGAAACATAAGGATTCGAGTCGAGTAAACAAATTCTGAGATGTAGAGATATAAGTTCATATGTATTCCACTTTCAGTTGAAGAAATGGAAGTAATGCTAGACATCTTGTTATGATATAAGGTCAGCAGTTCCAAACCTGCCAACAACAATAAGCGAACGCTTGAAAAGAGCATCATGTGGCAACAAATTCTGAATTTACTTTACGAAATCGGCATTCTGCAAATAGGAAATTAAACAGTGTCAACAATATAATTATACAAGAGGCTATATGAAAATATGTCCCATGTGATTTAAAGTTGAAACCGCTACAATATAATTATACAAGTTACCAGTGCAGAAGCATTGTTTTAATCCAGTCCCACATAGATAGATATATATATATATATATAGACACACACAAAAATATAAACAAATATAGACATGAATATATTTATACGATTATACAATATACATCCATACGCATACACACATATACATAAACATATATACAAATTATCTTCATTCTGATATGGCCTCCCTCCCAGATTGAGTTTCTAATGCAGTATTAAGCTTTTCACATACAAAAGCGTTCTGCGAAGTTTGCAGTTCGTAGATTAGTTGAGCACTTCTGGTTATGGACTAGAATTTCAACATGGATCAGATTTCTACTTCCCATTTTAACATTATTTATCGAGTTTGGTAACAATCAAGGCGTGCAATTCATAGGGAAGTGAAAGGAAGATAGAAAATTTACCAAATTGCCTAGCTGAACAAAGTGCAATGAAAGCAGATGAATGACTGCTGGAATAAGAAAATATAACATTATGAAAATTTCAGTATTTTTATGATGTTTTTCTTTTAAGGCTGAAGAAATTACAAGGCATCAGAAAGTTAATCGAAGAGACATCAACATCAATATTCTGAAAATATTTTCATTGAAAAATAGTTTGTTTTCTGTGTGTACAAAGAATCAGACAGAATGGTGGGAATCTTCTGGTCACAACACTTCACTTTTGTCAATAGAAGGCAAAATGCAGTTAAGAAGCATTAGTCACGTATCACGGAAACCAGTCTCACATATACATGTGTGTGTGATTGATATATGTGCTATGGATTCATCTACCATAAAGAGTATGACTGAATCTTTGTATCAATTTAACATATATATATCATAAGAATATAGACCTATCTATACATGGTGTTTTATAGGAACCCCTAATTACCCACCCAATGTGGCCGGTCCTGATTCTTATGGTGCGAGATATATGATGGTCCTTAATCTAAAAAGCACCACTAGTTTGAGTGTAATGCGGATGAGAGATGAAGATCCTGTAAGAGAACCTGATGATGGTACCTAATCATGGGCCTTACATTAGAATCAATAGCTTTCCTGAGATAGTATGCAAAAAGAAACGGAACAAAAAGTCACAAAAGAATCCAGCAGATCAACAAATATCTATTTCATTAGTAAATAAACACAGTAAGAAAAGGTTGTCCAAAAAACAGAGTTGCATTGTGTCTGTACTAGAACGTATCACAAAGATCAAATAAGAATTATTCACTCAATCTAATCACATTCAGTCCTCCACTGGAGAAATAGAAACAGAGAACAATGAAATGGACAGAAGACTCATGCACCTTTAACAACTATTTATATATCAATTGATCAAACTAGCATAACCCCTCTGTTATTAAGAGTAAAGCCCAAATTAGAACTGCTCAGTTAAGGAGGAGAAAAAGCTA
Source organism: Flaveria sonorensis (assembly GCA_025506505.1). NCBI lineage: Eukaryota > Viridiplantae > Streptophyta > Magnoliopsida > Asterales > Asteraceae > Flaveria > Flaveria sonorensis. The sequence continues at coordinate 46,973,302 of CM046432.1, read as the reverse complement.
TATACCCAAATCTATACATGATGACCATGGGATAAATCGGCTGCCAAACTATAACTTGTTGCTCTAGTACTCCATATTTGTCCCTCTACATAATTATTTTGTTACTGGAAACACCGACATGATTCACTAAGAAGATGATTCGAGGAAAAAGACTAGTCGACGCCGGATTGCTGGTGAACTCAGGTGATGAGCGTAGGGCTAGAAAAATCAACATACAACCGACCTGTTCTAGTCTTCTTATTCATTTCCATCTTCTCATTTCCTTATTTTATATATGCACAAATAGACCCATAAGGACTAACACTTTAGCCTGGCCTACAAGCTTCTATTAAAAGTCCAAATTAACCTAAAATCAACTCTTTGAATCTATAATTCCAGATACAGAGCAAACCTACAGCTCTGGTCTGATGTTAAAAACACAAACTTATTTTGAAGCTTAAGTAAATAAATAGAGTACCAAAAGAGGTTACTATGCATATCCTCAAGCTCAAAGTAAAACAAGGAATGATTGTATTATTGATGATTGAATATTGGAAAACAAAGATCTTATATATAGAACAATACAGAAAATATTAGGGCCGGCTGATATATGTTATAGGGCCGGGCCTAATCACCACTAAGAATATCGACTAATACTCCCCCTCAAGCTAAAGGCCGGGGACCAACTTTTAGCTTGGACTTCAAAAAGAGAAAACGGTCTGATGGCAGTGGTTTTGTAAACACATCAGCAATTTGATCATGTGTAGAGATAAACTAAACATGTAACTTTCTTTGAGCAACCTTCTCTCGAACAAAGTGAAAATCAACTTCCACATGCTTTGTTCTGGCATGAAAGACAGGATTGGCCGAAAGGTACGTAGCTCCCAAATTGTCACACCATAGAACAGGAGCCGAAGTCAATGGAACACGAAGTTCTGTCAGAAGTGTTTCAAGCCAGGTCAATTCAGCAACAGTGTCGGCCAGGGCTTTGTACTCAGAATCTGTGGATGACCGAGATACAGTCTTTTGTTCTCTGGCGGACCATGAAACCAGATTTGACCCAAGATAGATAGCATATCCGCCCGTGGATCGACGGTCATCCGGGCATCCAGCCCAGTCTACATCTGAAAAGGCAGTTAAGGGAGGACAAGCAACATCTGTGTATGCATGCAAAACAAAGGATGAGGAGCTGGAAATCAGAAGACCATGATCAGCAGTCCCATGGAGGTACCGTAGAATGCGCTTCACAGCTGACCAATGGTTTTCAATAGGGGAGTGCATGAATTGACAGACCTTATTAACCGCAAATGAAATGTCCGGTCGGGAGAGAGTAACATACTGTAATGCCCCAACCATTTGTTTGTATTTGACCGGATCACCAAATAAGGAGCTATCTCCAAGAGAAAGAGAAACACCTGTTGTGCAGGGCGAGAAGACCGATTTGGATTGAGATAAATTTGCCCAATCCAATAAGTCATTAATATATTTGAGTTGTGAAAGAATGAGATCAAAGCCTTTGCAAGCCACCTCAATTCCCAGAAAATAAGACAAGGGCCCCATATCTTGGATTGGAAACGATGTACTAAGACGTTGTATCACATGATCAATGGCCTGGTTGTTATTACCCGTCAAAATGATGTCATCAACATACACCAACATGTACATAAGTGTCCCATTACGAGAGTATATGAACAAGGAAGGGTCCGTTTTAGACCCTTTTTAACCGAGGGCCATCAAGGCGGAGGAAAACCGATCAAACCAAACCAGGGGTGCCTGTTTGAGACCATACAAGGATTTATGTGGGAGACACACATGGTCCGGTCTAATAGGGTCAACAAATCCTTGTGGCCGTTTAAGGTAGACTGTTTCCTTCAAGTCCCCATGTAAAAATGCATTTTGAACATCAAGTTGTCGAAGGGACCACTGCTTAGTGACAGCTAAGGAGAGAACAACCCGAATTGTGGTGGGTTTCACCACAGGACTAAAGGTCTCGGTGTAGTCTATACCGGGTTGTTGATGAAAGCCTTTGGCAACAAGACGCGCCTTGTAACGCGTAATTTTCCCATGTTGGTCTCGTTTGATTTTGTATACCCATTTGCAATCAACAACATTAGCGTTTGGAACACGGGGAACCAAGGACCACGTACCATTACGGATTAGAGCTATAGTATTCATCTGCCATAGCCTTACGCCAGTGAGCTTCTTTGTTGGCAATGGTAAAGGAGGTAGGCTCAATGTCAGGTGGAGGTGTGTACGTATGAAAAAAGGAGGCATTGTAAGGTTTAGTGGGTTTGGGTTTGGGTCGTAGGTTTGGTGGGCGTTGGCGGTATGTGGGAGGCGAGGGTGGGGGTGGTGGTGGTGGAGAGGATGGTAGGGGTGTGGTGTTGGTCTGTGTGGGGGCGGATTGGTTGTGTAGGGGCGACGATTGAATAGGTAGGGATTGAGCAGGTTGTGGCTGGTCAGGTGGTGGCTGTACATTGTTGGTAAATGAGGAATTTGGTTGTTGTTGGGTGTAACGTTCAAAGGCAGGAGTTGAAGATGTCGGGTGTGTGCTAGACCGACAAGAAAAGGTGTTAGTTGGTTGGTCCGTGGTTGGTATAGAAGTAGGGTGGACTGGTTGTGGTGAGGGGTTAGGGTGTAGAGGGATGGATTCAGTAGGGTAAGATGAAACATAAGGATTAGATGAGAATGAAGATGTAGTGGGTTTGGATAAGAAAGGATACGTGTGTTCATGGAACCGAACATGACGGGCAATGTAGATGCGTTCGGAGACGGGATCAAAACATCGGTATCCATGATGAGAAGTGCTATAACCAAGGAAAACACACGGTGGTGACCGAAAATCCATTTTGTTTGGATTATAGGGTCGGAGGTGAGGAAAACATTGACAGCCGAAAACCCGAAGAAAAGAAAAATCCGGTTTCCCTTGGAATAGGTGTTCAAAAGAAGATATATTGGAGTTAGCACGAGAAGGCATTCGGTTGATTAAATAAACAGCAGTTTCAAAAGCATAGTGCCAAAAACGTTAAGGAACATGAGATTGTGCCATTAGAGTTAGACCGGTTTCAACAACGTGACGATGGCGTCTTTCAACGATACCGTTTTCTTCGCTTGTGTGAGGACAAGAGAGACGGTGGAGTATGCCAATTGAAGCAAAAAATGATGAGAGGTTTCGGAATTCCCCTCCCCAGTCAGTTTGTACAGATTTGAGTTTAGTGGAAAATTGTCATTCAGCCATAGTGACGAATTGCTTAAAAGTTGCAAACACATCAGATTTGCGTTTTAAAGGAAACAACCACATAAATTTAGAGAAGTGATCAACACACAAAAGAAAATAAGCATGACCATCAAACGAAGTTACAGGTGCTGGTCCCAAACATCACAAAAAATTAAATCCAAAACATGGGTACTTTTGTAATCAGAAGACAATAAATTAAGTTTGGAAGATTTGCCAACTAAACATGAGTCACAATGGAAATTAAAAGTCTTTTCAGAAATAGGTAAATGATAATGTGAAAGCATAGTTTGAAACAACTGGGAGTGTGGATGTCCCAATCGTTGATGCCAGGTGGTTGTTGTTGAACGAGCAGTTGAAAAAGCAACCTTTGGAATCGACTGTGTTATTGGAAGTTGGATAGAATAAAGTCCACCGTCACTTGGACCCGTGAGGAGGGTAGTGTGTTTAGACTTGTCCTTCACAGAAAAGAAAGTTGCATGAAATTCAAAATAAACATGATAATCATGACAAAATTTCTGTACAGACAGGAGACGTTTTTTAATAGCAGGAACATGAAGGATGTTGTTTAGATAAAAGGTTTTGTTAGGTGAGGAGATTTTAGATGTACCAATATGTAAAATGGGTAGGGGCTTACCATTACTAACACGGAGATTGTCATCACCAAATTAAGACTCGGCGGAGTCAAAACCTGACATATCCGGTGCTACATGGTTGTTGGAACCGGTGTCCGGAAGCCATGAAGTAGAGACCTGCGAGCGAGAATCAGCATAATTTGCGGATGGTTGTCGCGTCCGAAAAGTAGACGACAGAGAGAGAACCCTAGGCTCTAATACCAAGTAAAACAAGGAATGATTGTATTATTGATGATTGAATATTGGAAAACAAAGATCCTATATATAGAACAATACAAAAAATATTAGGGTCGGCTGATATATGTTATAGGGCCTGGCCTAATCACCACTAAGAATATCGACTAATACTCAACACGCCAGGAGTTTGGTAGTTAGTTAGGAAGCAGTAGGAGAAACATGAGGAACACCTCACCCTTTCACATGTTGAAGTCAGCTTCAGTAGGCTTTTTTATGTAGCTCTTCCTAACCATGCTTCTAATTTAACTCTAATTTAACCTAATGACAGAGGAACAGGAAGTTACAAAAGAAACCATGGACAACACCCTCCCCTTTAATGTATTATTTATAAAACCGAAACTAGGTATGCAATATGCTAGGGATGACCACACCATGCTCTCAGGGAAAGTGATGTGATGACGTCGAAAAGAGAGTGTCAGGTATGCCAAGCACCTTAGGGACGACACCTTCCCCCCTAATGTTGAGTACATAAGCATGACCTTAGTGTCGTAATTCATGATGAATCGTAAGCTAGAAATGTTGATCTATAGGATAAATGGACATTTGTTGAGATATGAGCATTAGAAATGATTAAACTCATCTAAAACCTTGAAAGTTAGAACTAAGTCCTTCAAACTATCACAATAAAAAATTAATAACATGTGAACCCCATAGAAATGTGCATTTACAAATACAAGGTAATGCAGCGCACATATAGATGAATGGGAATCACATAAGCAAGAATGTATGATTGTAACAATGGCAATGTTGAGCTGTTTCGTCTACTTTCATGACCTTGAGGATAAACCTAACAGTTTAGGTAGTTTTCACAAGCATACATCATGAAACCAAGAAATAGTTTTGAACAAGCAAGTTTATAACTGATCCTGTGATTGCTACTTCAAGGCACAGTGATACTGATTATTTTCATATTATAGTGCTATTGACCTCTAAGTGGCAACAGAAACAACTTGATGGAGCATCAAGGCTTGAACTTAAAATAATCAGATTAAAGAATTTCCTCTAAACCACGCTTAACAACTTAAAAAAAGAAATTAGAATCAAGAGAGTAATCTCAATGGGTAATGGCATCAACATGGAAATACAATGAATTTTAAAATAACACAAGCAGATAAATCAAAAGGGGAAAACTAAGCACTAAAAAGAACTCGATACACAAAACCTAATATTCATGACGTTTTAGAACTCATCCTGCTTATTATCATAAAAAGCCCAATGGCTAGTGAGAAACATTTTGACCATTCTTCAGAAACATACATATGGCTACCAAAGCTATTTAGTTTGTGGTTCAGAATTTATTTCAGTGAATGGGTGATTCATGAGTAGAACTAGGAGCCTCTAGCTGGCAAATTTACCTATCAATAGAGGTATCCAACGTGTTTAATTTCTTGTGGTTTGAATCCCTGAAGTGTCATCTGCAGAGTAGTTGAAACAAACCTAAAACAATTTCTTGTAGTTTGAACCCCAAAAGTGTCATTCGTTGAGTAGTTGAAGCGAATCTAAAACAAAACTTATTGTGGCCCTCCGGTTGAAAAGTTTCAATCCTGCTACGCTATGAATTAGTTTTACATGATGTTGGATCATGTATAGTGCAATCCCCAACACACACACACACACACCACGTATCGTATCATGCATTTTATCAATGACGGTTGTATAGATGATCATGTATCTTTAGAAAGAGAAGTAAGATAACTGTCCAGGCCACCAAATTTTGTCTCATCACAGTAAAATAGTGCATGTTACAACATAATTTGTCCATATCTACTTTTTATACATCGTCAACTAACACTTTCAAGCAACCAATAAAGGAAAGGTTGATATGACACAACAAAGAAGCCATACTTGTTACTTTATGCGAAATACTTTCAGCATGATTGAGCCTCACATGCATAACTTTTGCATTGACTATTAAGTATGAAGCAACATTAGGGACAAAGCAATACTTTGGACCCAAAAAATCTACATACCATACTAATTATAGATTGAAGGATTAGGGACAACGTAATATGTTATAGAATTTCACATCTCAAAATATAAAAATCTAAGGTGTATAAAACAGAAAACAAGTTGTCACATTCTATGTGTAGCACATATGAGAACTGCGAAATGAAGAACACTCTTCAATCTATAAAAATAAAGAGCACTCTTCATTCTAAGGTGTGCAAAACAGAAAACAAATGTAATGAAGAACACTCTAAGGTGTGTAAAACAGAAAATAAATTGTTTTTTTAAGGTGTGTAAAACAAATTGTCACAAAATATAATAATCTAAGGTGTATAAAACAGAAAACAAATTGTGTTTTTTATAAAAATGTAATGAAAAACACTCTTCAATCTTCATTCTATGTGTAGCACATATGAGAACTGCAAAATGTTTATAAAAATTCTCAATTTGTAGGATGGAATTTGAAACCAACCAAAAATGTATAAAATTAAACATATCAGTCAGTGATAATTTAAACTCGATTTAACACTTAGCAGGAGTCATTAGCATCTTTCAATGATAATCGCTAACATTGTTGTCACATTATTGGATAAGATACTTAATAATTGAGGCTGATATTCTGCTAACCCCAAATTCAACATTGTCTTGAAAATGCAAATCCATGGTTCAAGACCCTAAACTCAATGGAGTATTAAGTGTCATCTGTCCGTTGCAATGGTATAAAACCAGGGTTTAAGACCCTAATTATAAAAAGTTGTCCCTGATGTCCAAAACTCCAAATGTCACAACGGTACCTGATTCTATAGATTTTGATGTCAAAAGAGTACGAGAAGATGCTGTGGTACTCTGAATTTTATACCATTTCAATGTTGGGTGTAGAGGCTTCACAAAGGCGAACGGCCATAGTTTGCTATCTTGGTTTATTTTAGGCAGCTTGCCTAAATTAACGTTTCTTGTTCATTAAGATATAAACCCTAATCTAGTGAATATAAATAGATAGTAGGGCCTTTGTAATTCCCTGAGCATAAAATAAGATAAACCCTAGATGCAACAAGTGGACCCAGGTCACACCGACCAAACCATTATAAATCCTTATGTTTCGTTTTTCTTTTCTGATTGTGCATGCGTGAGATAGTGTTTATGTGTATTCTAATCAGTCCCAGAACTAACATTCGACACATGAAAAAGTGACAAAGCCATCTGAAACACCATTGAATCCAGGATCTTAGTTCACAGATTCACAATATCAAAACAACATTAATTCTAGGGTTAGCAACCCTGGTTACCATACTTTTAGAAAACAAAATAAGGTGCATTAATAATGTTTCGAAAAAACACAATAGTTATAAAAAACAAAAACACTCGTACTTATAACTAATATATTAAAGAGGGAAGCCTTAAATGAAGCAAGAATGATGCCAGATTTGAGATCCAAATTATCCTTTACGGAAACATCATAACAAATCAAAGTAAAAACACTTTGGATGAAAAAAATAATCAGCCATAATGTTCCCTTTGTTTTAAAAATGCTAGAAAAAGACTCCAAGCTCTTATGAATTTGTTAATTCACAATCTAGCATATGTACTTATACTACTTGGATAATTATTGTTTCAACTAGTTATGATGTTATGAGTAAATTGACATCAATCTCACTATCAAATACAGTTTTGGCAAACAGAGGCTACAAAGTTGAAGCAACAACTTCAGAAGCTACAAGAGAGTCATAGGTAATCTTCTATCAAATCCTCCTAATTGCCATACTCTTCTCTAATGTTTGGGTAAAGTGTCATTTTGTTAACTTCTATTTGATTAAGGTAAATTACACCAAAAAAATTCTATAGATTTCTTCTAGAATGAGAGTGGACCTTTATATGAAATATATGGGATTTATTATTCGCATACATATTAGCATAAACCTTCATAAATAAATACGGTGTGATATGACATATTCCTAAGTTCTTCAATTTGTGATAATAACTACTATTTTATTGTCAATTTATACACACTATTACTAGATCTATACCATCACCAATATTAGCCTAAAGTGCCTTGCATATTAAGTTGAGAAATCAATTAATTAAATGAAATAATATCTACTTATAAAGAATGATAAGGGGATTGTAATTAAGGATGAGATTATGAGAATTGAGAATATGTAATAATTGAATGTTTGAACTGCGCAAGATAAAAAAAAATCCATTTGAAACATAGTCTTTGAGGACTGTTTGACTACATGGCTAAATATATAAACTACCTTGTCATGAGACAAAAAAAGAAAAACATTTTGGACCCAAATCAATACTGCCATATTATTTGTGAGGATGAAATGGGAAAATTAAGTGTATTAAAACAGCTTTAGATATTGTTTTGACAAACGAAATTGAGGTAAATTTGACAACCAGGCATATGATGGGTGAAGAGCTCTCTCGTTTAAGTGCTAGAGATTTACAGGGTTTGGAGAGCCAACTTGAAATAAGTCTTCGAGGTATCCGTACAAAAAAGGTTTGAAGCTCCTCCTCTAACGATATACATATTATAAAGTTGTTCATATTCCAGAAATAAATGAATATGGCGATTATTTAATTTGCAGGACCAAATTCTCATTAATGCAATGGACGAACTAAACCAGAAGGTCAACCTTTTATTGAAACTGATGAGATAGTAGGTGGTAGAGGAAATACCTTCAAGTAAGTAAACTTACCTGGATTTTTTGCAGGGGAAGTTCATTCACCAACAAAATATGGAACTGCAAAAAAACTTAAATCAGATTCGTGAAGAAAATATGGAACTTTATAAGCAGGTATTTACAAATAAACACCACAAACATCTTACAGTACTTCAAGAAATATTTATTATTTCAGCTAAAAAGTCCTTTATCTCAGGTTTATGGAACAGGGAATGTAAATGCAACGAACAAGAATGTGCAGAATGCATTAAGCACACCACAGGATCCACATGCTCCTATTCAACTCCAGCTTTCCATGTCAGAGCAACAAGATGCCACTGAATCACAAATTCAATCTACAAATTTAGCGTAATGTATCGTTCATATTTGATTGAGCTTAATAGTTTAAATCTTCTTTCTGATAACTAGATCAAACAATAATAATTTTAGAAATTTCTGCAGATTGCATTTACATTAGCGGCAAGATGTATCAACTGTTGCTGATCCTTCTTGATAATGAGCCCATGTAGATCTTAAGTTCATTTCATGTTAAAGACCGCCACAGAGAATTCAAAACAAACAAATCTATGGACATAATCGACTGGAATAAAAATTGGCACGTGGGAGGTGACCAGAAGCTGCCAACATGATGTCCAGAATACAAATAAATAAAACAGATGTGTGAAGAAGTACATGAGTGGATGTTATTTAATTCCTTTAATATTTGTGCTTGATAGGTAAAACTATTATGCAATTAGGACTTCTAAAATTGTTATACTCCACAATAGGAAATGTAATAGTTATCTGTTTGAATAAATCTGGTTCAAAATCAAAACATTTACTTGCTATTAAAATGACATGTACGTCATTACAGCATATAGTGAGCATGAATAGAATTTGGGATGTAAATCCAATAGATTAACTATCCAGAACAACAAAGGACAAAAAGCTTAAAAGTTGCCACAATTTCACCTTTTAAAAATGATACAAGAAAGATTCGCTGCATATGTTACCAGGTGTTATGCTTCAAAGTTCAAACTTTATATATAGTTTTTAGTGACAAAAATTTAACAGCAAAATAATCTGACTTACAAATCCAAGTAAAAAATGATAAAAGCCAAGTAAATGTCATATTATATGATACAAAAAACTTCAGAAAACAGAAGAACCTTAAGAGTTGAAATAAATATATTTCCACCAAAATGAAAACTTGGGGCACTTTTCTTGCAGCACAGGAAGTATGTTACTAAAAACTAATAGCACGTGATGCATGATCAGATCATGAACTCGCTCCACAAGTCCCAACTCTGGTTTGACATAAAATACTTCTTTTGGGAAAACATAAGTCCAATCTTTTTAATCAAAGGCACCACTTCCAATCTGTTTAATATACAAATTTTGCTTTGAATATATAATGATTTGTGAAGAAAAAAATAATTCAAGTAGGAATGTTTGAAATACTATCCTGAAAAATATTCAAAATTTTAGTTCAATATGATTAGTACCAGATTGGAAAAATATACATTTAATTTATTTAGCTGATAACCACCGATAACAAATAACCGATATCTTTGATAATCTCTTTTATTTGTATTTATGACGTGTTTTGTTTCCCAGAAATTATGCACTGATACCATTCCATACTATACAAATCCAATATCCACAAATCACAAGCATGCGTCATTATGAGTCTGAATAGTCTATGTCCAATTCAAAATGTAAACAAGCATCAGCAGACATAAACCATGATGTCAATGATGGGAAACAACGTAATTTTTTATTTAAAATAAAGAAACCACTAAACACTTAAGTCTTCCTTATTCTTCCAAGAGACGATGTCTTTTCCTTTATATGCTTAATCAAATACTAGTATCAGTTATTAAATCAGGTATGAATCTAATATCTCCTAGCTCCTATCATTGAGGGATTTTGTAAGAATATACTAATTTTGTTTTTTAACTACTCAACCTCAGACATGCACCAAGCCTATGAATGAATCTAATATTATTCCCTCTCTCGAAAACACACCCTGTCATCATGGTGAACATCTAGGAAGAGACGATGCCTTTTCCTTTATATGCTCAATCAAATACTAGTATCAGTTATTAAATCAAGTATGAATCTAATACCTCCTAGCTTCTATCATAGAGGGGTTTTGTGTGAAAATACTAATATTGTTTTTTAACTACTCAACCTCAGACATATGCACCAAGCCTATGAATGAATCTAATATTATTCCCTCTCTCGAAAACACACCTTGTCATCATGGTGAACATCTAGGAATTGATGTCTTTGTCTCCAAGCAACCTAGTACTACCTTTTATAACTATGTTTCACTGGCATTAGTTCTCTTGTAAGGCTAGAGTGACGCAACAACGCTCTGCTTTGAACTTCCAGTTTCATTTGAAACACAACCCTTGACTCTCCTATCTAGCAAGTGTGCCTTGGTCATCTTTTTAATCATTAGTTCATACTCAAGTACTCATGTTTGATGACATTAGAGATGTTTCCTCACATCCCTTAGTGTCAGGTTTAGCAGTCTTATCATGTTTCTACTCCTTTCTCACTAATAGTAGCATTTTGTTGACCTCTTAAATTCTTTTTCAACAATTTTGTCTATGATCCTTTATACTCATTCATAACAACCCTCATCTCCTATAGCTCCGACAACCTCACCATCATAAATAAAAAAACATTGTTAAACTAACCTAATATCCCTTTCACTTTCTCAACTATGACAATTTTTTCAAATGTCTACAAGGGCAATTAGGAAAGTTGTCATTGAAATTAAACTTCTCATCACCTTGACTTTAAAAGGCAAAAAACACTCCATGGCACTTAAGGAAGACAAGGCCCGAGGTGAAGAGACTAGCCTCACGTATTGAGGCGCCTAATACTCAAAATAGACTTGATGTTAATTCAGATAATATGTTTCACGTTTTTAATTTTTAAATACCCAAAAAAAATATGATAAAAAGGATTCATCCTAGCACGTTACCATCCTCCAAAGTCGACATCTCTAGCTTCAACAAATGATGGCCTCCATTGTATTGATGGTCGACGGACATGCTCTACCCTCCATATCAACCAACTCAACATGTTTTGTGGTTTAGACTTTAGTCTGATTTGCCACCTAACATACTTGCAACCTCTAAGCTTCTAATTAGCATCAACACTATTTTAACAAAGCGCCAAATCCATATTGATATTTTAATCTAGTTCTTCATGTACAAATACATCCCTTGTAACTGTAAAACCCTAACTTGAAATCAATCGAAGAGACTAACTAGTTTGGTTGTGGATGTATGTCATTCTCTGACCAATCACTTATATACTTGTGTTCTATTTTATATGTATATTACTTTAATGTATCCGTTTTTTAATAACGTTTGTCCGAATTACTGGCAACAAATCTCACTTGTTGGCAAACCTTGTGGGCCAATCTAATGGTTGTCTCTTCTCATGTTGTCCAATGTAAGTCTCCACTAAAGCTAATTTAGATTAAGGTCCCTTTCTAAACCCCTCAATGTCCTAAAATTGGGATCTGTGTGCTATAAGAGGCATGTCTTGACAATATCAAACCCTCATTCTTATCAATTTTAGTTTCATACCAACCACCACTCTGCTTTGTTCACTTCATCATCATCGTCCATTCAACGGCTTACCATGAATCCTATTGTCACCTTCATGTCACTCATTCACTCACTTTGTCCAATCTTTTCTTTTACAGTCTTACCTGTTACTACACTCACCATACGTCATCACAATCCTCTTTTTTCATGTATGTTCCATTAACGTTGTATTCCACAACTATTCTTTTCCTTTATCATTGTCTAGTACTACCCTCAAGAAAGTCCCAACTCTCTTCTCCTACTTTAAAATATGTGAACCAGTGCCATCCCCAAGTTTACTTCTTTCCTAGTCTTATCAACATCAATAACACCTTCGTAGAGTTTTGGCTTTTTCAAGATTTATGCAATTACACTCCATTGTAGCAAACTATTAATCCATTCCTATGCAAACTTTTTTAGCATCTTCAACCTAACTTCACCAAATTTAACTTTGTGTTTCTCTTGAAGGTCCTCCCTTTTTTCTTGCCGCAATTTCTCCATTTGATAGAAGATAAGATACTTTTTTGCTGAAACACAAACAAAGAACACAAAATCTGACCAGATGCACATATACTCCCTCAAAGTCAACACAAGTAATACTAGTAGCCTTTAATTTAACTCAAATACGATACCTATTTTTTCTAATTTAGTTATTTTCAGTTTCTTCATTCCAGAATACTAAACACCATTTTAACTATTTAACTATAGGTGCATAGATCGAGGCCCTTGTGTGACCCTTACTGCCAAGCAACAATATAGAACCATTAATATGTGGTAACCGAGGACCAGAGTTGTAGAGAACACAATAACATCCAAAGATTGTACATTTCTACCATGAGCACCAATTTAGTAAACACAATTAAGATGCTTCTACTTAGAAATGCATAATAATAATGCAAACAAATGCAAAAAAAAAAAAAAAAAAAAAAAAAATATTTTAGCAAGTAGCAACTAAATTTAAAAAAGAAAAAAAAAAAAAAAGAAAGATAAAAAAAGAAAAGAAAATTGTAAACTATTTCAGGAAATCATACAAAGAACCAGGCAAGAATTTCATGAGCCAAAAAGAAATCATTGGGCTTGCATTCGTAAACTTCAATAACAGAACTATTCCATCAATTAACGTAAACCAACAGATGATCGACGATAGCAATTAAAATCAAATTCGTAAAAAATTTCATGCCTGAAACTATTCATTTTTGAAGAATTTCTCTGCACCTGGTAATCAAGCCATCTGACCTTGATCCATATGTTAAATCCTGCATCTATGTGTTTGATCTGCAAAATATGTCAGCAAAAAACTATCAGCATTTGATGTATAACGAATCAACTTGTAATCAATCTTAAAATTCAACAAATCTACGTCGCAAAAAACCGTTATCGGGAATTAGAAACCGATAAACCACCTTCGATCACCATCTTACTAAACATTCAGATTAACACAGATAAATTCATGCGATTCGTGCCAATCCTGTGCCAACTTCACTTCATAATCAACAGATAAATTTCATCGAAACTCGAAATCAGCTGCCATTCAACGAATGTAAATGAGATTAAGCGTTTCGTGTTATGGAATATCCAGAACATTCATCTGTTCCAACGGCGTTATGACGCTAGAAGTGGAGGTGGGGGGTGTTGGACGATGGAAAATATCTAGAGGCAGTATGGTGTGAGTTATACTTTTAGCCCTCCATCTATGTACATTCGCTACTTCAACCCCTTACCCTTTTGTTCATTCGTTATTTGTCTCCACTCAAGCAAGCAAAGAGTTTAAATGTTTTATGAGCGAAACACGTTGTTTTTTATTTTTTTTAATAATTTTTTGAAATTAAAATGTGTAAGATTGACATTCTAGTTTCTTTTTTTTTTTTTTTTTTCTGTTTTCATTGAACCTTCCCTGTATATACACATGTATGTATTTATGTATTATAATCACTGAATCAGAAAATGATTTGTTTGAATATAACAATACTGTAATCTTAAGATGTTTTAGCATAAAAACAGTATTATCATAAAATGTTGATATTTTAAATTCTGATATATTACCAACTTCAGTCATAGATTTCAATAAATCATATTCCATGTTGTTTTTCATTTTTGACAGCAGAGACTATCAACATATCAAACCAAATCTAAATCGGTTTATTTTTAAGCATTGGTTTGTAATAATTCAAAATTTAAAAATATACTATCAGTTTTTATTTACATGAAGAATTCATTTTTAGAAATTTTATCAAACCGGAAATCTTTTTTATTTCAATATGTTTCTAACTTCCCCTACAACCAATTTTTTTTTTTTTTTTTTTTGTATTTTCTATTTTCTCCCCCTTAAATTGATTATCTTTAGAAAATAATAATTTTAACATAGAATAGAAAGAAAATATTATGGTGAAAATTCTTATGTAATTATTTAAAGTTAATCATTTCTAAGAATTGGATTGGTAAATCAAAATAAGAATGATCAAATGCCTTACTGAATAGATCTGTAATGTTATCATTAGATGGCACTTGTTTGATGAATAAGCTTTCGATCAAAACAATCACGAATGAAATGCATGCGAATGTCAATATGTTTTGTTTTAGAATGCTGGATGAGATTTTTCATAATGTTCAGAACTGTAGTATTGTCACACCAAATGGTTATATCATAGAGATTTCAGCCATAGTCAAGCAATTGTTGTTGGATCCAGATGATTTAAGAACAACAACTTGATGCAGCCAAAATTTTTGCTTAGTAGTGGATGTTGATACCATGTGTTGTTTCTTGCAATGCCATGAGATTAAACAATTGCTAAGAAATTGACAACCACCGGTAGTTGATTTCCTATGAAAATTATATCCATTATAATCTCTAACAGTATAAGAAAATAGATTGAATTCAGAATTCTTAAGATACTAAAGCCTAAGTTGTGCTTGGCCTTTAGGATACTTGAAAATCCTCTTGACAGCTTTCATATGTGACTACATGGGATTACTTTGATAACAAGCACACTAACAAACGAGGAACATAATGTCCGGACGACTTGCAGTCAGATATATTAGAATTTCGATCATCGACCGATACAAATGTTGATTGACATCAGCACCTGTGAGATCTGGAGTCAAAGTAGGACGTGAAGACATAGGTATAGGAGCAATCTTGGAGTCTTGAAACTTATATTTCTCTAGCATGCTTTGAACATACTTTTCTTGATGTATCAGGATACCAACTTCATTTTGCTTAACCTGAATGCCTAGGAAGAATGATATATCTCCAAGAGAACTCATCTCGAATTTTTTTTTCATCACTATTTCAAACTCTTTTCACAAATCATCATTTGTAGACCCAAAGGTAATGTCAACGACATATATTTGAACAAGAATAATTAATCACCCCTTTTTCGTATGAACAAAGTTTGATTAATAGCTCCATGTGTATACCCATTTTCAAGCAAATGCTGGTGGGAGTGACATACTAAGCACGAGGTGCTTGATGTAAACCATATAGAACCTTATTTAACTTGTATATGTAATCCGAATTACCAGGATCTTCACAACCTAGCAGTTGGCATACATAAATTTCGTCCTTGACAACGCCATATGCAAAAAAACAGTCTTAACATCTATTTGATATACTTCTTTATGATCCAGCCCTTCAACTTTATAAAACCCTTGGACAACCAGTCATGCTTTATTTCGAATAATCACAACCTTATCATCCATTTTGTTGCGGAAGATCCACTTAGTACCAATTGGAAGCTTATCTTTCAATAGAGTAACAATATGCCATACATTTAGTTTTTTGAATCGCATCAACTCATCTTGTATTGCTTCAATCCAACTGTTTTCTTTTAACGTCATTTGACATTCTTTGGGACTCTTTGAGAAATGAAGAAACATATAAACATATATTAATTGCCCCTGATTGACTTTTAGTGCGTACACCGTAATATAATTGACCAATAATTGCATCAGTGGGATGAATTCTATGAACTTTAAGTTCAAGAATGTCTTCTTCAAAAATAAATTCATCAAGATTGGAGATATGACTAATAATTTCTGTAACACCATTATTACTTTAGGTTGACATATAATTATTTCTTCTAAAAGGTCATCTGAAACATGTGTTTTAGGTGATATGATATTATTTGAGATTAAACTTCTTCAAAGGGAACTTGAATCGGCTGAATAGGAAAATCTAGGGTAGAAGATGCAGATGTATGAGATGGTGGACTTGTTCAAACTCAATAATAATATCAGAATTATATAATTGAATTGTTGCTTAATTTGAAGATTGTGATGTATTAATAACATCTAAAACAAGAGTAGTATTATTTGAAGAAATCTTTCTAGAAAAGTTAACATTTGAAAATGAAGGAATGTTGTCATCTATTTTGGAGATGATATCATACAAATCACAGTGTAGTGAACTAGTACATGTAATGACATCAGAAGAACGATTAAAATTACTACACAAAGATTCATAGTCATACACCCAAGCGGGAGTTGACCCAGCATTTGGTTTGTTAGGTTCATGTCAATCAATATTAAATGACTCGAATATTTATTTTCATCTTTATTATAAACCCTGTAAGCCAGCTTATTGGTTGAATATCAAACAATATAACATTCATCTGTCTTCTCATCAAATTTAGATTTCGAATCAGTTGTATGTAGCAAAGTGCAACAACAACCAAAAACTTTAAAATATTTAACATTGGGCTTATGTTTGAAAAATATCTCGTAAGGTGTCATTTGTTGATTAAAACATGATTTTGAACATAACATGTGATATTGACTGCTTCTGCTTAAAAGAATAAAAGTAATTTGGTAGCAGATAGCATTTTCGAGTAGCTTCAATCAAGGTTCTATTTCTTCTTTCAGCAACATCATTTTGTTAAGAAGTATCAATTGCACTATACTATCTAGCTATCCCTTTACAATCATAACTATTTAACACTTTGTTTTAGAATTCAGTTCCCTTGTCACTTCGAATGCACTTTATCTTGAGATCTATTTGATTTTTCACAAGAGTCATAGACTTGATAAGCAACCGGGGAGTTTCATCCTTGGTTGCTAAAAAGCCTATGTGAATCTAGAAAAGTCCTTAGTAATAACTAAGCAATAAGAATGACATCACAAACTTAATATATTCACAAGACCAAAAAGATCCATGTGTAAAAGTTGTATAATTGAGTCAAGTAAGTTGTGTGCAATGGGTTTTTGAGCAGCTTTGTGTTGCTTACCCTTAGAACATGATAAACGAAGTTCAACAAGATAAAATTCTTTATGTGGTAAGCCCATAACGTGATTCCCCAAACAAGTTTGTTCATTATTTTAAGCTTGACATGTCCTAGACGACGATGCCATAACAAGAAATCACTCTCCAAAGCTTTAGTCAACAAACATAATGTTTTTACCAAAGAGGATGATCTGTTCATATTGAAAAGATATGTATCATTACCTCTCCGAGTCCTTAATAAAATCCATTCATATGGAATCATAAGTCCCGACTTAATAGTTAAACATTCTTTTGCAATAAAATGAGTCGAGTAGTTTTTATCACATACCTGTGAAACACTTAGCAGATTATGCTTTATTTCTTTCACATAACTCACATCATCAAAACTCAAGAGTCTATTTTACACATTTCCTTTTCTTGTAATCCTTCCGTCTTTATCCCCAGCAAATATAACATATCCATCATTGTAAGATTGTACATTATGCAATAGTGAAATGTTCCCCGTCATATGCCTAGAACAACCACTAGCAACGTGTCATAAGCTATCGATAGTCCTCCTTAGTTGTCCCTGCACGTATGAATCAATCAGTTAGTTTTGGGACCCAAGCTAAGGTAGACTTGGGTAAATTGTTCTCATCCAACTAATTTATATTTTTTAGAATCATATCACATTTATCATCAAAGATTTTATCTTTTGCCTTTTTAAGTGCCGAACACGAAACTTTGGCTTCCATATTTTGTGTGGTTTTGTGAAGTGTTTCACTTCTTCTTTTGGTTTCACTAAATTTGTTATTTTTGATGTAGATTTTGTCCTCTCATTTTTCTTCACTTTTTCAACAACTTGTGATTTTCGGGTTGTTATATTAATCTTTGTGTAATTATATTGAAAACCAGATTTTGTCTTGTATTGAAAACTATGTAATTTATCAAATGCCTTCTTTTGAGATGCATTATGATTAGATTTAAAGTTATTCATATGATTGATATTTGATTGTGAAGAGAATTGTTTTCTATTCAAAATATTATTATAAAGTTTTTGTTGACTTGATGATTTGTGTTGATGAGTGGGCAATATGATTTAGTTTTCCACATATAAAACATTTTTTTGGTGGAAACCAATGACAATCTATATGATTGTATCTTAAATTTTGTTATTTCATCATTCTAGGTGAATGTGAATCACATTTAGACAATAATTTATCATTTTGAATAGATAGCTTGTTCATCTGATTCATTTAAAATAGTATTGAATAAAAGAAATTTCAAAGTTGTGTTCTCTTATTTCCCACACGAAAGTATAACATGCTTACATATGACGCCTTAAGTGTCATGCTTCTTAGAGACTATTTAGTAGCCTCTTAATCATTCCATTAAGATGCTATCTCTAAATCGGTAAGAGTCATGAGTATTTGGTTAAAAAATATATCTCTTTATCATTCAAAAATATCCCTAATTTAATGACATAACCTCAAAAGTGTGCAGCCACCTCAACACACATCGACCTCCAACCCTTCCTCCCTTGTGTCGAACCTGCTCCCCCCCCCCCTCCCCCGGCCAGATTTGCGCTGATAACCTTCACCCCACCGGATTTGTGCCGGAACCTCCATATCCAAAGAGCATCTCGCATCTTGGTTTAGTGGGATGATAGATTTGATGACCTCTTTGTTTTGATTTCTTTAATGGGATTGTAAAATGGACGTTTCATGTATGATTACGGAATATTAAAGTTAAAAATTGATAACTTGTGAGTGCTATGCGCATTAAATTCGAAACCTTATAACAGAAGCACATAAGAAAGAATAAAAGAAAAGGGTTGGTTGAACCCACCCTATTAAAGAAATTAATGTCCAATGGTGATTAAACACTAGTCCTTCAAAGAATTCTCCATGTTCTCTTGCAACTGCAATGGTACTATCGGAGTTTAAGCAAGACCAAGGGTCATCAAATAACTCGATAATCGATACTCCCTTAAAAATTTATTTGGAAATATCTGGAAAATTTTCACTTGAAATTAACTAAACAAGTTGGTTCGGTTGGGCTTGATATGTATATCAACTAGGTTCAAGTTAATCCTAGCTCGGCTCGGCTCGACTCGGTTCGGTTTTATTTGTTTTGACTCGTTCAAGTTGAACCCAAATTTTAATGCTTTATATTCTAGGTCATTCTCATTTAAGTAAAACTTAAATTTTAATATTTTATGTCCCGGTTGATTATTACATTTTCTCATCTCATATACTAGTTCTTATTATTAGTTATTAATCATTCGGTACAGTTATTCAGACATCTAACCAAACATATATGTTACATTTAGCTAAAAATAGTTTAAAGAGTAAAATAATCATTCTGTATAGTTATTCAGAGATCCAACCAAACAACACTTATTGTTTTAGAATTTACAGATTCAGAGTCTTTTACCCAGTCAGACTTATTATTGGTTCAGCACTTACTGGTTCAGATGTTACCAAACAGCCCTTAGTCTCATTATCTATTTACAAAAGGTTGCTAGAATTAAGACTTATACGTCTTGCATGATTCAGGCATATAATTATTTTTAAATTGATGTTGTGTGAAGAGAATACTATTGTTGCGGAAAAGTCGGGTAAAACAATTTTAATGTGTCATACCTCAAATATTCAACTCAAATAGCAACATTGTGGAAAAAATATGAAAGGATTTTGTATTCGTAAGTCCAAGAAAATAATAAAAAATCATAACACTTATATGTAGAAGTGAATGTGGTTATGTAATAATCATTGTCAATAACAGTATTATGGACATAATTAAGGAAATCATAATGATGTTCTTAATAACAATGAGATCGACCACCTAAGTGGCAACTAACAAAAGTGCTTATATGAGAATAAAATATGAAAAAGATAAAAGTGATATGACATGATAGTTTGAGATGATAACACACACTCTCCTTGTGTGTTTTTAATTTGTAATATGCAAGCACAAATACGAATGAAACATGTATGAACATAAACCAAAATTCTATAAGTCATTATTAATTAATTGGCATGAGTTGTTAAACCGATGATGCGAAATTTATTAAGGAACAAAAGATTCTTCCTGATATTAAATAAACAATGTTTGCTTTCAAGAAAAGTCGATTATTTACCAACTATATTAGAGTGTGATTCCTTTAAACTCTATAGGTGATAAAGATACATATATCCTAATTAACGTGCACACCATTTAGGGTTTAAATTAATGCAATTTTTAAATAATTATCAAACTTACAAAGTGAAGTTTACAAGATTAAGGCTTAACTAATAAGATAGCCGACACATTATTCCAAATTATCATATTTATTCTGGTAATAACAATGATTTCAATCATTTCCCAGGTTAGGAATGGTTATTGGAATAAATGTCGACACACTTCATTAAGTTTATACACATATATATAGCTTTTGTTGAGATGATCACTAAACGTTACAATTAATTTGCAATTCCATTTATCATGAGAGAAGAAGTTTATGTTTATATTTGGATACATTTGATATTATATTTAGTACCATTAATTCAAATTAAGCCAACAATTTGTAATATATCCTCCCCATTACAATTCATTTTTTGTCAGGAACCACATATATCTCATCTAATGTTTTTGGTTGTGTGATACATTGTAATCGGTACACTACAACACACAAAAATGTGATTTCAAATGAAGTTGATAATATATCATGAGTATGAATAATACCTACGATTAAATAAATAATCAATAACTATAGATTTTTCTACGATTCAATTTATTGATTTTCATTATATCAATATTCCCAATATTTGGGGAAACAAAAGGTAGTTAACAAGTGAAGTAATTTAAAATGAGTTATCATTGTATCATCTTGATCCTCAAACTTAAATATACAAATGAAAAGTTCAAAGGATAATTCATTTTAAAGATTAGCAAATACATCACCATATGCAATCAGTGACCTTAAACTGATTGACTAAGTCACATATGCCAACTATTAATGCTAAAATTATAAAGAGTGTCATAGGACCATTACATATCAGTAGTGAGTCTATGTTGTATGTGTCACGATAGATGACTATGTAGTGGTTGAACCTATGAGGCTCGGGAAATCAAATCAAGATGAAGATCAAGATCCAGTCACGCGAGAACCTAGAGTTATCGCGCGAAAATTGCTTCTCGCGTGACAACTACTAGTCGCGCGAGAACTCCAGTTTTCGCGCGAGAACTTTTTTTTGTTATATATAGAAGTTTTGCTTTATAATAGGTAGCACTTGATAGATACATTTTTCATTTCCTGATTTGTACTTCTGTCTTGTAAACAAATCAAAGATCAATAGATTTGAAAGTTATTTACTCGTGTGTGTTCTTCAATTTCTATATTCAATCTTTGTTACCGTGATGATTACATTTCGCATTCTCATCAAGATCGATCTAATTGTATTGTGATGATCCTTACAGACTAGTCGATCCTAATAATAAAAATCCTTGAAAAAAAACATGAGAATATAAGGGTCTCCTATATAGTCGGTACACATGATAATTCTAGATGAACCTAAGATAGAAAAATATAACCAGATCCCATTAAATCAAATTATGTCTACAAATATATGAAATCTAAATATATTCCTTGCTTATAATATTTTTGTATAGAATATAATCCTTGAAATGAGAAAATATGAGGATTAAGAATTAAATTCTGCCTATGAACGAAAACATATAAATGATTGACAAAAATAGAAAAATACAAAAAAGACAAAGGTGAATTATTTGATATGTTAGATGTGATCAGGTCTTTAATTCGACAGCATGAATTGTAAAATCAAATAAACTAAAATAAGTGCAGGACCGGGTAAGGGTACTTAACATTTAGTTTCACACTGAGGAGAGATCTTAGATCACTTAACAATTCAAATAGGAAACTGGTAACTAGAGACAGATGATACTAAAAACACAAGTAAGTTAAAGAGACAGAATTAAGAACAACACAAGAACACAAGATTGGTTTTTAAGGATGTTGTATATTGATCTCAAGTTCTTTTACAAATGTTACAAAGCATAAAGAAATTATAAGAACCTGAGACACTTTTATACTACAACCTATAACCATCACTTACATGTAAAGACAGCTGGGATTTGACTAATCTAGACAACAAGATCAATCTAAAGTCAAAAGGCAGATTGCCTTTTGACTAGTGACTATGACATGCCATAGCTCACTGACTTTTCCTAATGCAAAAAGTCTACAGGAATAAGTAAGGTAAGTTACAGACAAAGGCCATTCCTACTTTTTGATAAAGCATGAGAGTTTCACCAACTTGTGTAAAGTAGGTGAACCACCAGAGCAGGCAGCGGAAAGTGTGTCAGCTTTATCAAAAGTTGATTCAGAGAAAGCATATTTTCTCTGTCCTCTGAAGAAATCAGTCTGCACGGCTTCAGAAGACTTTGTCTCTGAAGCTTCGGAAGATTTCATCTTTGGCTTCGGAAGATGCTGGTCTTTGGCTTCGGAAGATTTCACACTTAAAATATTTTTTTCTGTTTGAGTGTGAAACTTCCGAAATAACTCCTTCTGAACTGTTAACTTCGAAAGATCTGACACTTAGACACATTTGAGAGTGTAAGACTTCCAAAGCTAGTTCATCTTTGTTCCTTAGTGCATGCATGGAAGACTTGGTTGTTCTGGCTTAATGGTTGCATCAGCCTCATAATCTTCAGATGATCTTACAATAAGATAACTGGCGGCACAAGGATTTTCACAAAGACCTATATTTGATTATAAGAAGGTATATTCTCTAGTAGTTGTAACAATGTTATTCTAGTATCTCTTTACCATGGTTATATAAAAGAGAAGTTATATGTGTCTTATAGATGTTATGACTAACTTTATATATGTAAAGTCATATATAATATGTTATAGAGAACATCATAATTGTTGTGTACACATTCGGATCCAAAAACATTATGTTTTTTGTAGACATTTTGATTACTTTTCTTAAGCAACTAATTGTTAAAGGTAGTTTAAAACATCTTAAAGATGTAGTCTTTGAGCACTAGTAAACATACACATAAGAAAATGTTGGATTGCTATAGGTTTAGAACACAATTATTTCTGTGATTATGATTAACAAATATGGAATCTCTTATAATCAAATACAAACAGCTCACACAATACAATGCACAACAATGAAATAGTAAAACAATTGAACAATGAACAATTTTTTTTCCAAATTCTATGTATATTTCACTCAACAATTGCAAATTACAATACATAGCAAATTTCAAATATGGAAACCGTAAACAAGAGTATATATTATTAACTATACATTGAGTGGTTATACTAACAATTACAACCGGTCGTTCCTAGCCAATTAGCTAGAACAAACACTAGAAACACTATTAGAATCATTTTATTCTAGGTTTTGAGATCAATGGCTAATTGCAGCCACTAATATACATAATGTGACATACTATAGTTGTATCCTCTAATTAGCTATCAAAAAGCATGAAACAAGACAACAACATCACTGTAGCTTATTGATGTGTGTATAATTTTTCACACCATTTGGGTTTAAATTTATAGAAATGGTTTTTACCTTAAAACTAAACCACACACAAATATGTAAGTTTACCTATCGTATATGTAGCATAGCTTTGGCAAGAACCAAGTATCGATCCAATAGCACAGTAGCTACTGATAGTAAACCTTTGTTAATATTTAACTGGTAAATATAGATGATTTGGTATTTTTGTATTTTTAAACTAGATAGACAAAAAATAAGGATAGATAGAAATCAAGCAAAGATAATATTCACTTAGACTTTGAATCCACCTAGCCATATAATGATAACATACATAAGCTCATGGTGAGATTATTTTATACACGTGTAGCACGAAATAGACTAGACCACCCTCAAGGCTACCTAATCATATGATTCTTCGAAAAGTTAAAATGATGTTAACATAGGTACCACGTAAAGTCATTCTGGAATCAAGTAATGAAAACAATATCATGAAGTCCTTCAACTTATGAATATCATACCACAAATATATAAACTAAAAATTTACTCTAGCAAACCATAATCACGCATAACAAACATGTCATTACCAGTTGCAAATGTAAAAATTATATGGTTCATATCTATTTGATGATATGACCATTTTAGTAGACTTATGTTGTCAGATGAACCTCTATTTGGCCATTCTAACAAATATTTGGGTTCAGGAATAAGGGTAGAAAAATGGGCAAGCCCACCTATTCTCTTTATTCATAATGTGTTGGGTAAAAATGTGAGATCAAGTTTATATCACAACTTTTAACATGGTCACCCTATATGTTATGTTTATTTGAGAACATTTTTGGACATGTTGAAAGTATTCATGTAAAATATAATTAAGAGATGATAAGTAGTTTTTTTTTTCACAACGAATACCCGTTAGATGGTAAAACGCCTTACATCAACCCATCAGGTAAGCATCAAAACTTTACCATACGTATACTAATTTACTGATCAATATAAAATAGAGATGAAATATGGATTACAAGGAACTCCATTGGGAGAGAACATGGATCACGTGGTGGCTTAGGTGTTCTTTGTAGATTATTCTTACCTTGATAAAATGTTTCTTCACTTCCACTCACAGTCTTTTGTTATACTTTTTAGATTTTGTTTGTTTGTTTAACATTTTGTTTTCGTATATACATGTGAATTATGATACCGTCACGAAGCATTGGTTGTATATTACTAGTTCTTATGATAGCAGTTACAAAGTTATTGTCTACAGTACCTATAAATTAGTGGTCCACGTGGATGTATGCCAAATATACAACTTTGAATGCTTCATGTACAAGCAGTGGAAGCACAGGTTTGCTTTATTTATATTTTTGTTTTCATAATTTTTTATTAAGTTAAGTAATTTAAACACCATATAAAGTAACAAATTTAGTAGTGGTGGAGCTGATTTTGTTATTTTCCTGAGGAATCATTTGAGGCAGGTTCTACAATTACTATTTTCTACTTTTTTTAAGAGTAGATCACATTAGAGGGTTTATTCTTTTTGCTTTTTATTTTTTATTAACATATTTATTACTTTTAGACATTCAATTTTTCATATTAACTTTTAAAATATATTGTTTTTTATTGCAAATATTATGTGTGAGGTATTTATATTTTATGTGTTTCGGTATAATTTTCATTCAAAACCAATCCGGTTTACGTTCCGACAAAAACAAGTCCGTCCACGTTCAATATAAATATTATTAAAAGCCAATTTCACTTATTTTTTAAAATATTAATATGCATTGGTGTTTTTTAGCACTCATTTCTATACTAGTATTAAACCCTTGCGTTGTAGCAGGTAAAATCATGACAAGTAGAACCTAGCACACTATGCCAGTGACTAACAACATAAAAAAAGCTCAAATTAAAAAGGAAATATTACAATAATAATAAAACCGAACAAAAAGTAGATGTAAAAAATGTTGAACCTCGTAGGCGAAACATAAAACAATAAATAAGTCACTCTAAGACCAACGCGTTGCGATGGGGCTGTTAAATCGGGGAGAAGCGTAAAAATGTTGAACCACGCATGCACACAACGACGTGTTAACTCGCAAAATATAGACCGAAAGGTAAACCGGGAAATTTGTAAAATATAAAAAGTATATGGGACCAAATTTGAAAGTAACAAAATATTGGGGCTAAATTGTAAAAGATGTTAAAATATTAGGCTAAATAATAAAGTTAATAATTAAGAAAAAGAATGAAAAAGGGTGGGTATAACCAACAAAGCATATGATATAACTCTTGATAAATACAAAGGTTGGTAATTAGTATATATATAATTAAATTTTTAGTGATTCCCAAATGCACCTTTGTAGCATCATTCTTTTTCAATGTTTCTATTTTCATAGTCAAGCCGCACAACTTCATAAGCTTCTAACCACTTAACTATGTAAGTGTCATTTTCGCAACATACAACTTTCCGGCATTTCAAACGAGAAGTTAACTTAACAATGTAGTATATATTGGCACCTCGATGTTGGCTATTCGCCACCCGGAGTTGTAGTACGTTCCAAGGGTTGGGTTGTTCGCCCATTAAAGCGGTATGTGAGCTGGGCTCAGTACATCATAAGACAGTTTGTTCCATATCCCGTGTGGGCGTTAGAGCATCGAGAGGATCTTTCTGTCACATCCTCAAAATCCATGTGCTGGGTTTTACCGCGAGGCAAGTGAACAAACCAAGATCCAAGTCATTAGTTACTCAGAACGACACTACATGTAACATTTAGGACAAATCAGAGTTTAAAACTTTAAAACAATTGCGGAAGCGTTTTGTAAATATTTTAAACCCAAAGTAATAAATGTAAAATGCGCAAAACACGCGCCCAAACCAAGGTGTGAAAAAATGCAATAAACCAAATGTAAATCAATGTATGTTCAAAGCATGCTTGACATGTGAGTGCTCCTAAGAGCAGCTACTAGTAACGACCTGAGAAAAACATACTAAAAGTATCAACACGACAGTTGTGAGTTCAAGAGTTTGCAAGTCATCATAAACAGTATCGTTTGTAAAATATAAACAAGTGTATTGAAATAGATAGCTAGTCTAATTTCATTAGTAATAAACAATAGTGATTTCACGATTGAAGCTGACTATGTTTGTCTGTTTGCCTTCCGCCACGACATACCAAGTCGTGACGCTATAAATCATTTAGGACAATATTGCACCCGCTTGACCTCCAGTCGTATGGGTGGGGCTTGTCAGACCCAGTAGTACTACCCAAGATTTTTAGCTAGATTCCTTAATTAACAATCCGAAAGTGTAAGGGATTTCAATGGTATATCACACTATGTCATACTAAACACATATTATAATAGTAAAGCGTTTTAAAATAAAGTATGCTTTCTCCCCCAAAAAAGAGAGTAAATAAAAGGGGGCATTGAACTCACCTAATACGCAAACGAACAACAATAGAGAACTAACGGTGAGTGGAAAGACAACTCGTCAAAGGTTACCTAGAACACGCGAGTACATAAGTACGTGTAACCCAAAAAGTTTAACAACCCTAAGTGCTCTATAAACACATTGACCTAAGGGTTTTGGGAAACAAAGACTCATTTGACCTAGTTGACCCGTTTGACCTGTTGGTGATATGTTAGTTGAAATCTTGTTTGATCAAGTATAACAACTCATACACATGATTATCATACAAGTTATTCATGTATGCCACATCATCAATCTTAAGTTCTATCAAGATCATCATACCAACATAGATTATCATAAAACACATGCGAACCTCAAACAATCAACATATGCTCAACACAAATATAATTACATCATAACTAATAAATCATACATTGAGTTTAATCATGCACTACATGTCATGTGAATCCACTCACGACTTCACAACCTAAAACCCGCCAATCCTACTAAGTAGGGGCCTCAGATTCGCATGCGTGTATGGCGATCATTATCACATTACCCAACAAAATTCATACCAACTAACACACACAACAATGATCTATTATGATCCCAAACATGGTTCCATAATCTCCTAACATAACTCAACATCTTGCAATATTCCATAAAACATAGATTTCCCAAATAATCCATCAAGTAACCTCATGATCCAATTAACACATTCTAACATATTAGACATCATTAACAAGCATTCTAGCATAATCCTAATATTATAAACATGCCCAATTCACAATATCAAATGATTCACATCAATAAAGTTTCCCTTTCGGGAAAGTAACATCCAAAATCAATCTATCATTCAATTCATTCATAAATTCATCAACTTTACATCTAATCTAGTTCATAGCAACCATTTAGACATGATAAACATCATCAAATCATCATAATTCCCAAACTTCATGCACAAAAGTTACTACTTATAGCAAGGTATGAACGACACGTAAATTCCATGAATTTCTTGCATAATCCACGTAAACTAACATCAATGCAATACAACTAACATCATATTATCATTAAACAACATCAATTTCGACTTTAATCATGTTAATTGAACTAGGGTTGTTCTTGAATAAAAAACTAATCAAATTGTTACCTTTAATTGTATAATGATCAAGAATTGGACTTGCTAACACGTTGTAGCACTTGGAACTAATCAAAATTGATGGATGAATGTTGTTATTGATAAAAAATCATAAGGAATGGGGGTTTGGGAGGGGAGTTGCGGCCGAATGGGTGTGGAAGGAGCTAGGGTTGGTTTTTACTAAAATTAAGTTTAGTTGTTTTACAATTTAACCCTCTTTGATCATCTTTTGTAAAAATTAAATCTTTTAACACCTTTTTAAATAAGTTTTTAACTACAAAACACATGTATTATTAACCAACAATAATAATCATATATTTCAACTAACAACAAAACACATGAATCAAATATCACATGTTGTCACGCTACAAAGTAAAATCCATAAATAATATTTAAAATTCATGAATCATATAACCATAAATTAATAATCAAAATTATTAATTAGATTATCATCTCTTAACCATAGTTAAATATTATTAGGTCACCAACGTTCAACGACAACTAGTGTGTGCTCACGACACGTGTATGCAAGACCTAACGAAACTAACGGAGTTTGGTAACAGGAAATTACCGGATGTCATACTTTCCTTAATACTAGTGGACCGGGAAGGACGCACCTCTGGTGTATCAGTTATCGTGCCCACGGTAAATGCAGGGTAGCCAAGTGCGGACCAGATAACTACTGAAAGCATCTAAGTAGTAAGCCTACACCAAGATGAGTGCTCTCCTATTTTGACTTCACTAGAGCCCCTGGTAGCACAGCTGAGACAACGACAGGTTCTCCATCCCCTACAAGGATGGAGAGACATAAATTTTGAGAACTCAAGAGAAACCTTACGTGAACAGAACCCAATCACACCCTCCCATGTGGAAGGGTAAAACTTATTATCTATTCTTATTAATATGTTTGGTCGGTGGTTTTTTGTGTTTTTATAGGGTTTGTTTTGGGTGTGGGTTTGAGGTTTGGGGGTGGGTTTTTTTTGTGGGTTTTTTTGTCTGGACACGTGTCTTTGATGTGTGTTCCGATTATGTTCGTTTATAAGGGTCGTTGGCGTTGTCTTTCTCAGGGTTCCCGCTTTCTTTCTTCCGTTATCGATACCCTGTCGATTCTCGCTATTAAGGTTTGGGTTTCCCTTTTTTTTGCTCTTTTCGGGGCTTTGATTTTCGTCAGTTTTGTGTATGGTGTTAGGCTTTGATTTAGTTTTTCGGTTCTGCATGTTCTGGTGTGTTATGGATTTGGAGTTTTGGTGTGTTTTAGTTTGTGTATTTTGCTGATTTTGTGGTTTCGAACCATCATTTTGGTTTTGATTTTGGTTTAGGGTTACGCTAAAACTCGCATAGCTGTGGCAACGCGCGGCACCAAAGCCTAGTTTCTTTTGAATCTGCTACGTTATCATGTAGGTTATGTTAGAAAACAAATGGCACAAAGACTAACTTTCAAGGTAGCCGACATATATTTTATTAAGAAAAACAAGTAGAGAATTGGTACATCATACTCATTATTCTAGCATCTATTTATAAGGTAAAGAAAACATCAACTAAAAAAAAGAAAGATTGAAATTGATAGACAGAAATCAATCACAACTTATTTCCAGCAATACTATTCCTAAATCTTTGATTGCCTTGATTTCTTTGATTGCCAAAATCTTGGAATTAACTAATATTCTCCCCCTTAATTCCAGCCTTCAATTCCTTGATTCCAAAGAATTCTCTCATCTCCAAGAACTTCATACGTGGTAGAGCTTTAGTCAAAATATCAGCCTTCTGTTCACTGCCGCTAACATACTCGATTTTCACCAACCCATTTTCAACACATTCACGAATGAAGTGATACTTCGTGTCAAGGTGCTTACTACGTCCATGAAAAACGGGATTCTTAAGTAACTTGATTGCTGACGTGTTGTCCATATAGATAGTGATCGCTTCCATCGTTTGACCCATAATTTCTTCAAGTAAACCTTTCATCCAGACCCCTTGACATGCAGCATCAACAACTGCCATGAAGTCTGCCTCGCGGGAAGATAAGGCAACAATTTGTTGCTTTTGACTACACCATGCTACCAGACCTCCCGCGTAATAAAAGATCATCCCCATGGTGCTCCTTCCATTGGTTCTATCAGTGGAATGGGAGCTGTCACTGTAGCCGACCAACATTCTTTCTCTATTTCGATCATAACAGACCCCAAAATCGACTGATCCTTTCACATATCGTAACGCTTGTTTAACAGCTTGCAAGTGTGATATCTTTAGGGTCTCCATGAACCTACTAGTAATGCCGACTGCATAATTAAGGTCTGGTCGAGTGTGTGTGAGGTATCGAAGACAACCCACAAGTCTTCTATACTTGGTTGCATTGACTTTTTCTAGATCTTCATCTTTACCGAGCTTAATTCCTGGGTCCATGGGAAACTTTGTGGGGTTGCACTCCCATATGTTTGCCTATTTCAGAATTCTTTTGGCATATGCAGCTTGTTTCAAAGTAATTCCCTCATTACTTTGGTCTACCTCAATGCCTAGATAATAGGTTAACAGCCCAAATCACTCATTTTAAAATGATTCTTCATTTGAGTTTTAAACTTTCTGATTTCTTCTTCACTTGGACCTGCAACAATCAAATCATCAACATAAATTCCTACCACCAATGGTCCTGATTTTGCAACACGTTTATACACCGCGTGCTCCCTTGGGCATCAATCAAAGCCAATCTGCTTTAGAGTTGAGTCCAGCATAGAATTCCATGCCCTTGGTGCTTGTTTCAAGCCATATAAGGTTTTATTGAGCTTGTATAAGGTGCTCCTTCCCTGGTTTCTCAAACATCTTGGGTTGAGATACATAGACATCCTCCTTCAAATCACCATTCAAGAAGGCAGTCTTGAAGTCGAGGTGGTGAACTTGCCATCCACTTGTTGCGGCTAAGGGAAGAATTAGCCGAACAGATTCCATCCGAGCAACAGGGGCGAAAACCTCTTCATAATCAACACCATGTTTCTGAACATAACCCTTTGCAACTAATCTCGCTTTGTAGCGAGTTATGCCACCTTTGGCATCTCGTTTTGCTTTATTAAGCCACTTTAAACCGATTGCTTTAACCTCGTTAGGTGGTTGAACCAGTTTCCAAGTGTTATTTTTCTTAATAGACTTTAACTCTTCTTGCATTGCTACCTTACATTCTTTGCTTTTATTAGCTTCCTTGAAATTGGCTGGTTCCTTATTTAACAGCAGGAAATCTGAGTCATCAAACTGAGATGGGTTGAATGGAATTTGCTGCAGTGATTGTGTTCTTGAATACATATTATTCACCTGTCAAAAGCCTTTGGGAGGTGTGTCATCATAATGAGAGCAGGGAACAAGGCTCTCACTTAATGAACCAGGCTGTTCTGGACTAAATGGCTCAGGTGTTGGGTTGTTTGGGCCCAAATTTGACTGTGTAATCGTCTAGATGGCTGCTGCTATTATTTCCTGTGCTGCCAAAAGAGGATGAGTCACCTGTTGCAGAGATTCCCTGGCTTTGATTGGGCGAGGTTTGGGCTAAATCAAACACAGCTTCGTGTGTTTCGGTTTCAACAGTAAATTCGACACATTTTTCATCTTCTTTAGACTTGGTTAACCAATTCCACGGCTTATCTTCTTCGAATTTCACATCCCGACTAACTACAACCCTTTTGCTTCGAGGGTTATAAAGTCAATAGGCTTTACTTATCGTCTCACTTCCAAGGTACACCATAGGTTCACTCCGGTCATCTAATTTCGTGAGATTGACCGATGGAACCTTAACATGAGCCATGCACCCGAACACCCTTAGGTAGTTTAATTTTGGCTTCTGATTCTTTAATGCTTTGTAGGGAGTCTTTCCTTTAACAGCTTTAGTTGGGGTTCGATTTAGGATGTACACAACGTGTCGTACACCCTCACCCCACATCCATCTTGGCATCTTCATATTTTTCATCATAGACCTTGTGGTTCCATGGACTGTTTGATTCCTTCTTTCTGCCACACCTTTCTGCTGTGGTGTAAATGGAGCTGTCAGGAACCGTTTAATCCCATGTTCGCTGCATAATTGCTCAAATTTTGCTGAAATGAACTCTCCTTCACGATCGGTTCTCAAAGCTTTCACTTTGTAACCAATTTCTATTTCAGCAGCTTATTTAAATTCCTTAAAAGCTTCATAAGCTTTATCCTTGGATTTTATCATGCGAACCCACATAAACCTACTAAAATCATCAACAATCAGTAAAAAGTACCTGTTACCCAATCGAGTGCACGGTGTAAAAGGTCCGCAAAGGTTAGCGTGTATTAGCTCCAATGGCTATGATGCTCTGTACGAGGTTTTGGATGGGAATGCTGATCTCCTTTGTTTCTCGACCAAGCATGCATCACACAATTATGAATGGTAGTCAATCAAAGGAATTCCTTCTGCCACCTTTTTTCCAGCCAGCTTGTTAAGGACATCAAAGTTTAAATGACCGAGACGAGCATGCCAAAGCCATGCTTTCTCGTTTACTTTAGTAAGAAAACATATTGGTTGGGCGATTTGGAGATTTACCTTGTAAAGTCGATTATTTGATCTTTTTACCTTCATAAGTGTGCCTCCCGTTCTTTCATATAGATGCAAGATGCCATCTTTTATAATTATTTTGCATCCTCTTTCATCAAATTGACCAAGGCTTAAAATGTTATTACATAAATCTGGAATGTAATAAACATTTGTAATAAGCTTTTGGTCTCCATTCTTGTATTGCAAAAGGATTGAACTTTGTCTTTGATATTGACTACTGACCCGTCTCCAAATTTGACCTGGCCTGTTTTTTCATCCAACTCGCTAAATAGCTCTCGATTTTCGATCATGTGATTACTTGCTCCGTTATCCAAGTACTACGTACCGACTTCACTTTTGTCTCATGCATAAACATTCGGGAATACCTTTTCTTCATTTAGCAATACCATTTCCTTTGATACCATCAGAAGAGTCTGATCATCATCTTCCTTTGTCAAATGTGCTTCATCTTCGGTTCTTCTAGGGGCTCTACAATCAGCTGCAAAATGACTATATCTATCACAACTATAACACCTTTTCTCTTATTTACCTGTATGATTTCCCCCTTGCTCAGTTTTGAGATTGATGTTGGAAGAGGATCTCCCTCCTCTTCCATGGTAGTTGGATCTGCCTCGACCCCGACCACACCTCGGTAATCCAATGAGCTTGAGCCCCGGCCCCTTCCAAGCTGTTTTTGTTTTTCTTGCCGTTCACCTTTGGTAAGCAAGAGCTGATCAGAACTGGTTTTGCTCTGAACACGAGGTTTAGCCCGCTCTTCAAACGCCTTAAGACGCCCAAAAGCTTCTTCAAAAGGCATGGTCTCCAAATCTGAATATTGTTTAATTGAGGCAACAATCGGTAGCAATCTGTCAGGGGCTGAATTCAGAAGCTTTTTCACTTGAACTGCTTCATCAATTGTTGATCCACGTGCTCGAAACTTGGATACAATCATACCAATTCTACCTGTGAAATCATCCACGCTTTCGTTCTCCTTCATGCTCAACAACTCGAACTCCCGATTCAACATTTGAATCTGAGCCTTTTGAACCCGATCGGCTCCAAGGTTCCGTATCTTAAGAGCATTCTAAACCTCTTTAGCCTCCTTATGCTTAGCCACTTGCAGCAGAATCTCTTCTGGCAGCATTTGGAAGATAAAGGCCCTTGCCTTTTTCCGGATCTTCACATCCACCTCGGTGTTACCCGGTGGTTCTATGGCATCCCAAATACCCTGGGCATCCGTAATCGACTCCATCTTGATTGCCCAAGATGTGTAGTTTGTTGCAGTAAGCATAGGACATTGATACGAAATTGAGCCACCCTCTTTAACCGCAACAGTGCTGTTTTGGTTGTTGTTACCACCATTATCGCCCATGGCAGCAGACAACTTAGTTCAGACTTCCTTTGAGGCTGCTGGTTGTTGATGAAGTGGTCGACTCCTTCGACCTGAGATGGCAGCGGCTGATCGGATGTTTTGAGCAGGCTCTGATACCAAATGTCAGAAAACAAATGGCACGAAGACTAACTTTCAAGGTAGTCAACGCATATTTTATTAAGAAAAACAAGTAGAGAATTGGTACACCATACTCATTATTCTAGCATCTATTTATAAGGGAAAGAAAACATCAACTAAAAAAAAGAAAGATTAAAATTGATAGACAGAAATCAATCACAGCTTATTCCAGCAATTATATTCCTAAATCTTTGATTGTCTTGATTTCCTTGATTGCTAAAATCTTGGAATTAACTAATAGGTTATACATAATTGTTCTAGAAAAGACGACCAAAGTGATGCATTGGTCTACTTGTTACAAAGCATGCTACTCAACTTGCCCTCGTAGGTTTAAATCATGTAGCTCCTTTCAGAAACTATTTTCATCCTATTTTTCTACACGTTTAACTTTTTGTAAATTGTTGTTTTCGATTGCCGAACATATATCCCTATTAAACATAATTTTCCCATTATATTATACTATCAAATTATTGTTCTACATGTTTTTAAGTTTCGTAGTATTTTATGTTTTACTTTTTTTTTAACTTAACATGAATTTGTTAGGTTTATATTTTAGATTAGGTCATTTGTTCTTCAATGCTTTTGAACATACCCTTAGATCATGATATTTCATTTTAGTACACTCCAGATTCACTGTTGCGACATGATTGACGGTTCATGATTCAACAAAAATGAGAAGATCTCATTTCGACAGATAAGTTATTCACAACTGATGTTTAATTACTTTATTTTTTGAAATACGCCTTTGCATTTCTTAGTGATCATTTATACGACGACTTTACTTATCATTGATTTCCGAATGTACCATTGTGAAGTGTTATCTTATCAACCTTTAGAACGTGCCGGTGTCGATGTAACAACACACAGGTTTGTAGTGTTTTAAACTTTTTCCCATGCGGTTTAATGCGCCGCATTGCGCGCGTAATAGTTACTAGTTCTAAAAATCTAAAAGTTAAGTTGACCAAAAATTACTATCATACACCAAAGATCATAACCTGGTTTATTAATTTTCTATACAAACACGTTTATCCAAAATACTTAGATCAATCCATAAGTACATATAGAGGCTCGATCTAATCAATGGCGGAGCTTGAATCATAGTTTAGTGGGGGCGGGGGCGAAAGTGAACTATTTTAGGAGGGGTGAACACTATATTTATTAAAAAATTTTCACTACCGGACCGAAAATTTACACTACTGACGGAAAAAAGAAGAGGGGGGGGGGGGGGGCTGGGGCTATGAAGCTTCGCCAGTGGATCTAATCTCAACCTCTCTTTAGTCTTTATGAACTTCTTACATGAACATCTCAGATGTATCTGATGTGATTTTTCTAACATTATATCATGCTTAATTATGAGTTATAACTTGAATCAACATCCCATCTGTTTAATTAGAATAAAGCTGTTGATTCGATTTTTTAACATTATATCATGCTTTAGTATGTCTCATGTTTCAAATAAAAAACCTAAAAATCTTTGCAAACTCATCTGTATATATTTTTTGACAGGCAATAATCTCCAAACATGCAAGCGCGGACCTAATCACTCAACCGATACTGGATAGGAGACGAGAAATCAACACTATACGTAGTAATTCTCTAGATTCATTCTAGGTGTTGTTTATCTATGATCCAGATGATTAGTGTCATTTAAATTTCTACCCATCGGTTCATGTATTAAAAACCTGAATGTTTCTTTTTCTTGTATTCGGTTTTTGCTTTCAAGATAAGAATAGGGTTTCCTTTTACCTTGAGAAATCTTTCAAAGGAAAGTGAAACAAATTATAACTATGGTCCACTTGTACATCTTTGGAAAAAAGGTGTATTATTTTTAAAGCGCCGTTAGAGTGTAATTAAATAGGCACGAGCCTTATGTCACCAGAAGTTATAAGGCCTCCAAATTTATAACCTAATTATACATATATATAATTAATTTAAATTTTGAAACAAAAAGTTAATATATATGATTTGGTTAGGTGTTTTTCGTCCAAACTTAAGATCTTATGTTTTCATCCGGTTAGTGATAGGCCTCAATTAATTTTTGTTGTGTTGCTTTCAACATGATTAATCTCTGTTGGTTTAGTTACTTTAGTCCAACATTCATTGCTTAAACTAATTTGATTAAAAATATCTTTGAAACAATTTAGCATGCTAGCTAATCAAGTTTATTACATAAAATGAATTGAAACGTGAAATAAAATATGAAAATAATTTTTGAATTTATTGTTAAAATACCTTCTTAAAGGTGTTTCAAATTCTTTATAATTATATTTTAAAGATAAACAAATATTAGTTACTTTTAATCTTATATAATTTTAATCGTTTTAAAGTAACTTTTTACGTACCCTACATTTGTATACATATGCAATGATAGATACTCGACGTATTTCAAAATTTTATAGAAATGTTTGCGCATTCAAAACTTGGGTCAGCTTATTAGTTGTTTAGTTAATTACCTTATTGGTTGATTAGTTGATTACATTATTAGATGTCGGTCTCAAGCCTCAAATATAAAAGAGGGCCTCAAATTTTTTATTCGTCTTGGGCCTCCAAGACGGTTAAGACGCGCCTCCGTCTATGATGTTTGTAACTTTAACTTTAAGAGGGGATGAGTTTTCAGTTCCTTGAGTACTAGTGAGTGAGTAGCATTAGCAAATCAAATTCTTTTCTAGTGTTTTATTGTTTTAGTTGGGTTGTTTATTTTTTATGAAAGTTGTTTCAATTGTGTAACAGGTATTGAATTTTTTCTATAATAAGTTTAAAGTATCACGTAGCTTGGATAGTTTATACTTTTTAAGCATGCATAGATTTATAAACGTTTTTCTATTTAAAATCATTTGCTTTAAAGGACTCCTAGACAAAGGATTTAAACCAATTCACAAATAAAACCGTTCTGTCAGAGTTAAAAGCAAAAAATTAATTGTAGTAGAAATAATGCCAATAAATAATGACTTCAGCTACCAAAACCTTATAGACATATCTTTGACAACTATTTAAGCTATTATATACAATTCCATCACAAAACTTGGCATTTCAAATTTTCTAAAGAGTGAATTACCGTTTTTTTCATGTGATTTGATCATATTTGTCATTTTCATCAACTCCACTAATTCTGTTAAGATCTCTGTTAAATATAAGGGTATTTTAGTTTTTTTCAACACCCTAATTATTCAATTTAAACAAATTAATCAATTAGTATTCAATTTAAACTAAAAAACATATGAAACGACTAGTGAGACCTGATGCTTAAATTTAAAAGCTTTGATTAACTCTAACTCATGTTTATCGATTGAGATCTGCTGTGAGATTTCAATTGATCTTTTATCGATTGAGGTCTTTTGTGAGATTTCAATTGATCATTAAATATTAATTGATTAATTTGTTTAAATTAAATAATTAAGGTGTTAAAAAAGACTAAAATACCCTCATATTTAACGAAGATCTTAACAGAGTTGGTTGAGTGAATGAAAATAACAACATTTGATAAACTACAGTTACTGAAATAATAAAAAAAAGTTTTTGGACTAAAATGACAAATTCAACAAAACATTAGGAATGAAAATGACATTTTACTCATTTTAAAATGTTGAATTAGTCATCGTTAAAAGGGTATTTATGTAATTTTTCATATAAAAACAAAATCCTAATATATGTTTACGTATTGCTGATAGAATTTCGTTCAAACCTTGGGGAGCCCAATGCAAGAAAAAATCTTTTTGTATGAAAATGACAAATATGAGCAAATCATGGGGAGAAAAACGACAATTCACTCTTTTTTAAATTGTGATTTTTTTTTTATGTTTGGAAGATAATTTTATATACAAGTATAGAGCAAATTAAATGTCACACACATGTGAACTACACGGAAAAATCTGAAGATAACTTTAAAATATTAAGATTCATGTGAAAACGAAAGGTTACATATGCACTCCAAATAGATAATTTACTAGTGCTTTAGAAGAGACCAAGCATCGTAACGATTTTCTTCTGATTTTCTGGTTGGATTAGATTTAAAAATCAAATAACATTGCAAAGTTTAAATCTTAATCTTATTTAAACTAAATATGAAAATGCCAATTTTAGTAAAGATTTGTAATTTTAAAGACTTAAATAAATAAAATATAAGACATAAACTAATAGTATAATTAGTATTTTGAAAGGGAAAATAAAAACAAAGCCTAAATTTTATTTGATCAGTCCGTTCACCAGTTCAAATAAAAACCGCTAACTAGACCTATTACGCACCTAGTCCTGTATGAATTGTTTTTTGAACGGTAATTGTACGACCATGCTTCGGAGGGTAGGTGTTATCTTAATCGGGCCCACCTATTCGTTTTCAAGCCGGGACCGCACCCCCAACCCCCTCAGGAGGAAACCCATTGTTGAGAAAATCCCCTGACTCAACTCTGAGCATTTTTTTCTCGGAGTGAGACTAGAACCTATAACCTCCCTTTTATTTACATGTCATTGGTACCTAGTCCTGATGCGGGTTATGAAAACATTGAAATATACTAAATATGTACCACGAGATCAAATACCATAAATTCTTTATTCAATTCATTTCCAATGATCCTAAAGCATCACCTGAAGGCAATTCAAACGATTGGACATCCATCAGCAACAACACCTTTGGCCGTAGGACAAGTTGCCAAAGGACAATGCTCGCCGTCGGTACCCCACCATGAAATTCCTATGCCAGACATCGAGAGCGAAAAATAAAGAAGAATCCCCATGAAAGCCAAACCTGCATCAAGCGCGGCCGAGAGTACATAATTGTACTTTTGCCACCATTTTTTCTTGTACTTCAACACAAAGAAGTTGAAAAGTGTACCCACAACAACCCAACTATTAAAGTTTATTGTTGTGGCCGGAGGCATCATCGCACAAGACCCCAAAATCACAGGTAGGTTGATAAATCCAATCCATTTTTGGTTCGGGAACACCTTATGGAACATGTACACGACAATGGGTCCAAGAAATCCACCCAAAAAGAACCAGTTCAGGGCGGAATAAGGCCCAAGAGAACCAAATATCCTTTTGGGCCCTACCAGTCCCCAAATTACTGATGCGTCATAAAATACGCGATCCCCAGGGCATGTCCACGGGCTATCAGGAGGAAGTAGATGATCTTGACATATGTTTTCAATGGTTGTTAGTAGCCACCATGCAACTGCTATGTTAATTGTCCCCGCAATAACCGTTCCAATAAACTGCCCATAAATAATATAACTGAACACATGTTATGCAAGTATACTTTTCACTCATATATTATACAAACAAAATGCTGAACACTTACCTGAACTAGAAACATCGAGCGAGGTGGGATCTTCATGTAATGGCCCAACTTGAAGTCGTTAAGGAACGATACGGCTTGAGCCATACTAATATAGCCATAGGTTTTAAATGTAACATTGGCTATTGGCCTTCCTGGATATATAACTCCCATCAAGTACTCGGTGATGATATTTAGCCCGGGAGTCTGAAAAACGTGAAGTAATGTCAAAAAGAGCACAAAGTATGATACGTGAAGACCACTAACAACTAATTAGTCGTTGGGTTTTAAGTTATATATATAAACCTGATTAGTAGTAGCGGATATGACACTAATCGGGAGAGTAAAACTCGATGCGAGAATGCATGCTAAAACGAGCCCCCACCATGGCATTTGGATCTCATCTTTCATAAAAATGCAAAGCACAAGCGAGAGAAGAAACGAAGCAACAACGAGCAAATGAAACCACCAACCGGGTATGTCTTTGTATTTCCTCATGAGTTTAGTGTGAATATCAATCGTTCCTTTAGTTGAAGCTTGATATTGGTTCATTATTTCTCTAGACGAACAAAAAAATATATTGAGTCCATATTAGAACTTGTCATATCAATTATAAAAATCAAATTATTTATGTATTTTTACTGCAAATAAATATTTTAATTTAAACTGTAGGTATTGGCTACTCTATGCCGACGATATCTATACAAACGACTTTCAACCAATAGCTACGAAATGTGGCCGATGACATCTATGTCGGTCAATTGTTGTCGGGATAGGCTATGATGATGCCATTTGACGTATAGTAAATACATGCATTGTTGGCATTAGTCCTTTTCTTGTAGCGTAAATTAGTGCATTCAAAATTTTTGTTCCAAAGTGATCGACACATGTAACTAAAAAACTTATTTAAATAATTTCAACTTTTTTATAATAAAATATACATATATAGTACCTTTAATCATAGCCCGCATTACTAGTTTATTGGTCCGTTTAATTTTAAAAGCCAGATGATGTTGTAAATAATTATAG
Organism: Flaveria sonorensis; assembly: GCA_025506505.1. Lineage (NCBI taxonomy): Eukaryota > Viridiplantae > Streptophyta > Magnoliopsida > Asterales > Asteraceae > Flaveria > Flaveria sonorensis. The sequence goes on along the minus strand of CM046432.1, from coordinate 46,932,391 downwards.
AATTAAACTTACAAATATAGAAAGAATTTAAAATAATATACAATAATACATAATTTTTTGACTGGATTTACAATATTTATATAAAATAAGCAAAATATGAAGGTTAAACATTTTATTTGATCATATAATGGAAAAAAATGGCAACTCAATTGGAGCGGTAGCTAAGTTGAATCGAATGACAGGCCCCCTTGGTCGTGTTATAGAGTTTGTTTTTGTTTACGGAAAAATGTGCTCATGTTTGTTGTCACTTGGACTCTCTCCAATGATAAACTTGCATTTTTCTGACTAAACCCTTAGTAAGTTGACGTATCGCGTTTCTACCCGTTCGTTCACTCATTTTACTTTCAATGGTATCATATCTGTTTCAAAGATGTCTATTTTATTTCCTAATAAAAAGGTTCTTATAATTTTAAGCAGACAAGAATCAAATATGCAACACCGTTGGGTTGGGATGAGCATTTGGTATCAAGCAGCCGTACCGATACCTATGCCGTACCAAACTAAAACAGTACCGATACCACTACTCGATTATGCCTAATTTTAGAATTAGTATTAGGCGGTACCGGTACCGGTATATATCAAAAAGTAACGATTCGGTACTAAGAACTGAAAATATTTTGTTTAATCACTTTGATTCAATTTTTGGGACATTTTTAGTGTTTTATATTTCAAGTTCAAGATTACTAATGTTGTTTATATGTTTTAAGACATTCTTGCATGTTTTTGGTGCTATAAATTCTAAAAATTTGTATTCAAGATTCACGTAAGCACCAACAGATTCGGTACGATATTTGGTACCCACTTTTCCACAAATTCGGTATCAGTGGTATTTTCGTACCTGTATAGTACCGATCTCATCCCTACAGTTCCGAACACATGCGTGTTCGGATATGCAACCACGCTCCAACGCTTGCAGTTGGGACCACGTGTGGCTCCAAGAATGAAGCGTTGGAAAGAGTCTTAATTACAAAAAGATGTAGGACTATAGTAGAAGTAACATACCTTCCATTAAACAAGAAAACATGCGTTATGGTAGAGATGACAGCAGCAAAACCAATGCCATAAGTAAGCGCAAAAAACGTACTCATATGTATTTGTCCTTCTTTCTCGTACTGTGGCATATCTATCTCAAAATCTTTGTTAACAATCGCCGACACATTGTACGTTTGTCCCCGATGATCAAACAGATGTGACGAGAAAATGGGGAAAGTCTTTGCATCATACATATCAAACCCCCAATAAGCAATGGGGATGAACATGTACATGATGATCACAAACCCGATGTAAACATTTGCGATAGCGAAGAATGGGGTCACGAGTGGGCTTCCTAGGTATGAGGCGATTACTGACCAGTCTATGGTGAATGATAGGAGCCCGAGGCCTCTCATGCCCGAGCCGAGTTGTTGGGCTGTTATGGATTTGGAGAAGAGGAGGCACAAGAGGGAGATGTGGGCGAGAGTCGGGAAAAGATAGCCAGGGATGGTGTACCACGCGAAGCTACAAACGAGCGCAATTATGAAGAACTTTGCTCTTGACATTCGCGATGATGCATCGGTCTCGTGGAGAGCCCTGTAAAAAATAGAAACAAGTTGTGTTTTAATATAATCGTTTTCAGATAAAAAAAAATATAGGTTAATATGAGCTTTTTGGTTTTAAAACCCAGTGCAAGAGACTTTTGTACGCACAAGTTTCAAGGGTATCAAGGTGTTTGAAGCTTATGCATCTTCACCTTGTATTTTTTCAAGAAGTTGTTTTTATGACTTGAATCATGACCTATAGATCCTGATCACATGACTCGAATTGTGACCTTCAGAGCACATGACAACATAACAGCAACCATACTATTGCTCCAGATATAACGAATCAAAAAAAAAAAAAAAAAAAAAAAAAAAAAAAAAAAAAACGAGTATATGGACCTGAATAGGGAGACTTGAACAAGAGAGCTAGGCCACCACATTGGTGCAGGCTCCACAACATATTTTCTCAATACACCTGCCCAACCGTATCCTAGTACCTGCTTGATCATAAAACACACTTTGTTCATTCAAATAGTCACCACATAAAATTACACATTACAACTAGCCAAATTACTTCAATATTATATACTTTGATTATTAAAGAAACTTATATAGAACATTTTAAACTTTTCAAATGAACCAATTACACGCTTCAATAGTATGAATTTCTTAAAATTATAAGAATTTTACGTTTAGGTTTAAAATAAGGGCTCCTATACGTACCCACATCACCCCTAATCTAATCCCAAAAACAACCTTTTACAAATGTTTGCGGGTTATGTCAGACCTCATGAACACCCATTCGATTGTGAGATTAGATGAGAGTGACGGAGCTATAGCACGACACATACTTTAAAATATTCATTAAGTTTCATATGGAACACCTTTGGTAGATTATTGAAACGATAGATCGAATACTATAAATATGGTTCACGAACAACAAACATTAGCTAGGGTTTATGGACACCAGACCTGAGTAGTGATCACAAGAATCCAACTAGCGACGAACGAGATCTTCCGATGATAAAACGCTCGTATGATATTAACAATGGACACCGCATACGCGGCTCCACCTCCAAAAGCGGATCCAGCATTAGCAAATATCGAAATAAGTACATGCTCCTTCATGTTAAACGGGCCAGGATTAAGAGAAAACTCGAACCCAAAAACACGAAAGTTCTCAACCGGAAGAACCGCAGCCATGAACCGCCCGATCGGAAGAGTCGCGACTTGAACAGAGATCATGGAGATCACAAGAGGTTCGGTTCGGTAGCTGAAGAAGGTGTTGAGGAATGATAGAATCACACAAGAGAGGATACCGAGGAACCACATCCGAAACGTCCATACGGGCAGCGATGGATCGTCGGTTGTCGACACGGTTAACCGGACCTCTTCGATGGGTGATTCTTCATCGGGATCTATGTTGGTGGCTGGTTTTGCACTCTCGATTTCCATGGTGATCAAAGGAGGGTGAGTATTAGGGTTTTGAAGAATATGTTATATTATGCAGGTTTATATATTGTTTAGTAGGATATATTACTTTTAAGATTTGTAGTTAATAATAATTAATTTTTTATTGAATTTTGTTTTAATTGTTTGTTTTTATTTTCAAGCTCTAAACTTAATTACAAAATAACTTTACCATACTTTTTGAACAATATGTTTTACACGGCAATTCATTTATAGAGCTAACTAGTTGTATTTCCTATTGCGCTTTGTTGCGAATTTTTTAAATCGTGATGAACATGTCTTACCGTACAAATCGTGAACCTCCATATTGATGTACCTTTATTTTTAGTTATTGCGTATAATAGTTTTTTTAATATTGACTATCTAAGAAGTAGTAAGTCAAAGGAATATAAAAACATATATTTTACTAAATATAAAACTATTCTATAAATGTTGATATAGATACTTACATCATCAAAGTTTGTTTTTCCTTTCAATCTCTAAGTGTGGCAGACAAAATTATGTTTATAATTATGTACAAAATGTCAAAAAATGGTTCTATAGTTTATCTACAGATAATTCAGTGTAAGCATCTTTATAACGTTATCATTTCTGAAGATCACTCGCATTTTCAAGAAAATTCACATAGATGAACCAAAGAACATAAGACAAAAAAAATGCACCCGCAACAATGTGCATATAATGGATTTTGAGATGACAAAGATGCCCAGGCCGGTATACGAATTGGATTAGCAACAGAAACCACGGTGTAGTCATTTTAACGGGTTCTACAATCATCGAACTCTAATCCATGCCCCCGGAGAAATTCACCGGAGATGACTCAGGCACACGGAGAGGCATGGTATTGAGATAAACGCTACGTCAAGGAGTCAACAACTACTTTTGATTGGTATCAAAAGTATGAATCTTTGGTATCCCTTTTTCATCTCTATGTCCCTCCTCATCGCCGAATCCTCATCTTCGGCTGTGGAAATTCTAGAATCTTTCTCCCCTTTTCTATTTACTACACGTGTTTTTGAATTGAAACGTACTTGCAACTGATTCTCTTGATTTCCTTTAATTCAAAAGCCTCTGTATGCAATGCAATTCTAATTTTAACCTGTTGTTATTGAAGACTTGCAGCGAGTTAGTTCTATATCTGATCGTTATCATTTGCTATAGTTGCATTGGTTGCGTGTTTATGCCTTTCTATAGTGGTTGTGATTGTTAAGCCTTGATACTGGACTATGCACCATGATTGTAGTTGATTTTGGGACTTTACATATCAACTACTTGTTTAGAATAGAAAAGGAATTGCATAATTTACAAGAAAACTACCAAGATCAAGAAAAAAAGGTTAAGAAGATGATCGTTGATATCTACAACATTCTAGATGTCTTATTTGGGATTTGATACAAAAAAAAAAAACAAGTAGAAAAAGAATCATGCGAGCAGCATTTGGTTTGAAACAGAGGTTTGCTTCGGGCAATTGTCTGTGGATGATATTGATAGGCTAAATGAAGTGTCTTATTTTAGGGGCAACATGCGTGTTTCAATTCTGTATCTTAGAAGTAATATGAATGAAAAGAATAAGCATATTCTAGCAATACCGTATACAATCCAGATATAAATAATAACATGATTTACATGAAATGAAATCTGGGGTCTTCGGAGAGAACTTCCTTCCCTTGAATCTTGAAACCGCAGAGATTCTTCACATCTGCACAACGAACTAACAAAAATAGTTGAGTGGTGGTTGAGAATTACTGTTCAACAGAGCTCCCTTAAAATGTATTTCGCATCAAAACAATATGTTTGTACTGCTAGAGATGTCCTAGCACTCAAGGTAACAATGGAAACGAAGGTGTCTTGAACAAAAGCGTATAGAGCGAAGAATGTGGGATATTCTACAAAGTGTGTGTGGGGGGTTTCTCAAACATGCGTAGGTTTTCCAGAAAACATCTTAAACAAGACCATATGTCTTGTATTTATACCCGAACCCGAAAATGTAAAGAGTTAGTCACTTAATACTTAAATTTACTTTATTTAATTTGTGAAATAATTTTCATATTAATAGACAAGTTAATTTCTAGTTAATTATAGATTATAATTTCAGAATTCAAATAGTCTTTTCCCTTCTGCATAGCGGAATCACGTTGACAGTTACTTACAACTTAACCCGTACCGCAACCTCTAGTGGCATCATAGTAGAGGATCCGCAGTGACTCGTTATCTATTTTCTTCAACCATACAACTTAGAGCATTGAAATCTTATTCATCTTAGCTCCGTTTTAGACATGGTTTGATTCGTTATAATCCTATAACAAACCTACTAAATAATAATTATATTAGTAACAAATACTAATATTTATTAGTGCCCAAAAGTTAGTAAAACCCCATCTCTTTTACTAAAATTACAACTTTCCCCCACATGAATGGAGATTGATCAAAACACCAAATCCTAATGAAACCTCGATAGTTGAATCTTGCATTGGAGAGGCAGTTATTCCACCTTGAACCTTCCTTTGTAAAATACATTTAGACTCTGTACCACTAGTAGACTTCATTCCCTTGAACTGATTATTGTAAACAGAGATGACAATGTATATTCATACAAGATTCTCCCTAGCTGGGTCATCCCGTCATTATAATGTCTAATAATAGTCATGGAACACTAGCCTGGTTTTGTGAAAGCTCTTAGGATTGCGCACCCCACAATTCCATTTGAAGCAATCCCACTTCTCTTTTACATAGGTGATTTATCTTAAATCATCAAAAACATTATGGTTTCTATGATTTACACAAACCATTAACTACATATCATGTTTATCCTGACATTGATGTCACTAACGGTTAAGGAATGGGCTAAGAAGTATTTAAACTCCTTTTTATAATTTAGAGGTTATATACATATTATGATATATACGTTAGCTATGCCCTTACAGTGACCACCGTTAGATATGTGAGTCGGTTGTCCTATTGAACCTAGATCTTGGGATCTCCAGTCAACATTGTTATGTTTCTTTCACATACCTTTATCCATGAGCTTTAGTCTCATTCCACGACCTAATCTCTTATCAACCCTTAAGTTGTTGTATCCAAGTTATTATCTTTGACTTCTTCAACTCATCATAGATGACTTACAATTAAGATTAGTTGTTATGGTGTGTTTTTAACTATCAAGTTAATTTTGAGCATTGTCAACTTCTTAATAATAACCTCAGGCCTATAGGTATAAAGTATGTCTTTGAAAGATAATTGCATTTCAAATGAACACTACTTCGCTGTGCCTTTTGTCACTAAATACTAAATCTAACAAACTAATATCCAAAGCTAATCACTAGATGACCCATTTATGGCCTTCATGTACTCTACTTGGTCATGTGTTTGCACCATCATATTCGGATTAGACAAATACTTATTATCAAACATTCAAGTATATCAAATGCAAGTCACCACCACATTTAAATGTTACATTTTAGTGTACGTTTCCATATTTTAGTGCATAGTGCACACTTAATGCATCATCCAACTTTCTAATGGGGCAAGGAAAGGTTCTTCCTTTCTACACGAATTGAGGATCATCTCAATCACCATTTCTATATACCTATAAGGGTTGTTTTTTAAATGGCTTCTCCCCTACATGTTTTGTACTTTTATGAAATTTATTTGACGTTACTTTTGATAATAACTTGATTCTCATTATTTAAACAAGTCCACACCTTTGTTTCATTGAGTTCATCAATGCTTACTTATAAAGCAACACATGTCTTGGTGCAAGTTTCCATTACTTTCTCGTGTTGAACCTAAATTTATCATAAGGTAGTTTGCAAACCATCATAGACTTAAAAGGATTCTAAATCACTATCTAGGATACACCTAGACAATGGATGTCTTCTTAAGATGCTCACATGTTATAACATTTCCTTAGATTGAATGAAAACAATTTCCAAATTGTCTAAACACAACCAAACTTATGTTATGTATATTTGAATGTTTCTTGTTAATTAGTCTCCACGAAGTACCCCAATTAACATGTATTGATCTAGCATGCTTTAGACTAAATAGTTCAGCATGTGAATAGAAGTTGCATCATCTAAAATTTTCACAACCTTAAGGAACATCACAATATTCTTTTACCAGATTCACTCATCAACTTAGACAATTTAACATCCTAAATCTATAATATTTAGGATGCCTCATATATGTATGTTACACAAACATACACCATCACTTAATGCAGGATCATAACTTCTTTGATCTATAAGGTGCCACGCCTAACTCATATGAATTTTAACAAAAACCTTAATTTGAGTCATTTTGGCAAATTCATCTATAAAAATATGAATAAGTCAATGTTATATTGAGATATAGAAATAACAGACTGACACCCATAATATGGAATACACATATAATTGTTTCATATGTTACAATTCACACATAGTGAATTCTCACGTTTATGCACATGTTTTATATCTAATGTATTATGCATTTATATTAATAGTAATATAATAACACACTAGTTTTTATTGTGTAAATTTCTTCTTGCACTATTCGATTTAAATAATAAATATTAACACTCTGAATTGTTATAAAACTTTATTTCTTGCATGTCACATATATATTGATTTATTTATTTGTCCACAACAATAGTATAACTGTCACACCCTCAAAATCCGCGAGCAGGGTTTTACCGCGAGGCGCGTCACATACCAGGATCTCAGTCATTAGTTACCAAGAACGACTCTATATGATAAATAAACAAAACCAGAGTTAACGTTTAAAATACTGCGGAAGCGTTTTTAAAACTAGAAAACTCAAAACAAGTAGTATGTAAAGAGAATGCGCAAAACATACGCGCCCCAAACACAAATGTTTAATAGGAAAATAAACCCAAATGTGTAAACAAACAATGTAGACAACTCAACGATGCTGGTGTGCGTGCTCCTAGGCAACTGGCAACCTTAACCTGAGAATAGCATACTAAACAAGTCAACACATGGTTGGTGAGTTCAAGAGTTTGCGTTAAAATATAAACCAATCAACAGTTTCCAGAGCATAAGTAGTGTATTGCAATAGATAGCTAGTCTATTAACATAAAAATATTAATCATAGTGATTTCGCGATCGAAGCTGACTGTGTTACGTTTGTTGCCTCCCGTCACGACTTACCGGGTCGTGACGAATATGTTAGGACAAAATTGCACCCGTTGACCTCGAGTCACACAGGTGGGGCTCGTCAGACCCAGTAGTACTACCCAAAATTTCCCCGCTATTCAATATTAACAATCCGAAAGTGTGAGGACTTTCCATGGTAAACAACACTATATCAATATTATACACACTCATATATAAAAGCGTTTGTGATCAACAGTATGCTATCTCCCCCAAAAGAGATTATGTAAAATAAGTGGGGCAAGAACTCACCTGATACGCGCAAGAATTAACTTAGAGCTTAACTTGAAAGAAAGAAGGAAAGACAACCTTCAAAGGTCACCTAGAATACAAGAGTACATAAGCACGTGTACACAAAATCAACATGAAACCCTAAGTGCTCTACAAACCAAAGAACTCAAGGTTTAAGAAAGACAAGACACATTTGACCCAGTTGACCCGTTTGACCCGTTGGTGACATTATAGGTGATAATTCGTTAATACTAACACAACAGCATATCATACATGATCAACATACAACCCAACAATAGTCCTAACATACCCATATGACCCATTACCATGAATTCCCACAAACAGGCCAATTCAGATAACTATCCAACTAAACATTCTTACAACACAAACAACACATTTAGTTACCTTAGAAATCATCCATGAATACACTAGCATGATCCTAATATCCCAAACATGCTCAAATCATCCAATTCAAGGATTTGCACAAATAAAGTTTCCCTTTTGGGAAAGTTCATCCCAAATTCATCAAACTCACACTACATTCATGAATTCATCAATTATATACCAATTCAAGTCCATGACAACATCTAAACATGATCAACAACACTTAATCATCATGATTCATCAACTTTCATACCCAAAAGTTACTATCTTTAGTAAGGTATGAACTACAACATGCATTCTTGAATTCCTAACATTCATATCAACCATCTAGCATCTAACATCATTACAAACACATCCATAACATTCATACATCAACCAATCATCAATTCATGCAAAATAAAGTTACTATTATTAGTAACCTATGAACAATGTATCAAAATCATAGCTTTCTTGCATAATCGACGTTAACTAGCATATATACAATCCAACTAACATAATAACACTAACCAACATCAACAAATCGATCCACAATTGCAAGTTTCGAATTAGGGTTTCGGCCCTAATGTAATTTCCATAAAAACTTGTAAAAATCCAACCTTTATTGCATACTTGACGTTAATTAACATGTAATCTATCTAACAAACACATTAACATCAACAATTAGGCATCAATCAACCACCAATTGCAGTTTTCGCATGAAACATTCGGCCAAGATGAAGACTCATCAAAAACATACAAAAATCTAACCTTTAAACGTGTAATGGCTTGCAATTGATGATTCCAACGTGTTGTATGCCTTGAAATCGACCAAAACCGAAGATGATTGTTTGTTCTTGGGCTGAATTCGAAGAGGAGAGGGAGAGAGGATGCAAGTCGCGGCCGATGGGTGGGATTAGGGTTGGAGTTTTGATTTTTATTTTATTAAATAACCCATAATTACCCTTTTAACCCTTATAATTTGTATTTTATAAAAATTAAGCTTTTTGAATAGTTTTTGAATAGTTTTTAACTACTAAACACAATTATTATTAATCACAAATAACAATCATGCATAATTCCCATTTATCACAAAACACACGAAATAAATATGCACGTTTTCACGTTACGCGATAAAATTACAGTTAACATTCAAATCACATAAGCATAACTTAATAATCACATTGTTAACTTAATTATCATCAATTTAACATTACTGATTATTGTTAAGTCACCAACGTTCAACGACAACTAGTGTGTGCTCCCGACACGTGTATGCAAGACTTAACGGAACAAACGGAGTTTGGTAACGGAAAATTACCGGATGTCACATTATCCCCATGTTGAAAGAATTTTCGTCCCGAAAATTGCGTTACATGGTGAGTGTTCCATCACTGGTCTACTGCATTGGCACAAGGAAATCGAAATCGTGTGAGTTTTGGATGAGTTGTCACATCATCCCCATGTTGAAAAAAAATTTCGTCCCGAAATTTAATCAGTACCTTCGCCGGCTGGCATCGTCCTTTCGAATAGCTGAGGGTACTTAAGCTTCATTTGATCTTCACGTTCCCACGTGAATTCTGGTCCACGTCTCGAGTTCCAACGAACTTTGACGATGGGTATCTTGCTTTGCTTAAGCGTTTTCACCTCACGATCCATCACTTCGACAGGTTCCTCAATGAAACGTAATTGTTCATCTACTTGAACTTCTTCCAGTGGTACGACCATCGTTTCATCCGTTAAACATTTCTTTAGATTTGAAACATGGAATACATCATGGATTCCACTCAATGAATCAGGTAAGGCTAGTCGATAAGCCACTGGACCAATTCTTTCCACTATCTCAAATGGTCCAACGTATCTCGGATTTAGCTTTCCTCGCTTACCAAACCGAACTACGCCTTTCCACGGTGAGACTTTTAATAAAACCTTGTCACCTGTCTGAAATTCCAAAGGTTTTCGTCGTTTGTCAGCATAGCTTTTCTGTCTGTCTCGCGCTGCGGCCATGCGGTTTCTTATCTGAACAATCTTCTCAGTTGTCTCGTGTACTAACTCGGGACCCGTTAATTGACTATCACCAATTTCAGCCCAGCAAACTGGCGATCTACACTTTCTCCCATATAAAGCTTCAAAAGGTGCTGCCTTTATGCTAGTGTGATAACTGTTGTTGTAAGAAAATTCCACCAATGGTAGGTGAACTTCCCAGTTATTCCCGAAGTCAATCACACAAGCACGTAACATGTCCTCCAAAGTCTGTATAGTACGCTCGCTTTGACCATCAGTCTGTGGATGATAAGCAGTACTCATATCCAATCGCGTACCTAAAGCTTTCTGCAACGACTGCCAGAAGTGTGATGTGAAACGAGAATCGCGATCAGAAATGATTGAGATCGGTACTCCATGCCTCGAAACGATCTCCTTCAATAAAGTCGAGTTAATTTCTCCATCTTATCTGTTTCTTTATCGCTAGGAAATGAGCAGATTTTGTCAATCGATCCACGATAACCCATATTGTATCACAACCCGTAGAAGTGCGAGGTAACTTAGTAATAAAATCCATTGATATTTGATCCCACTTCCACATAGGGATCTCGGGTTGTTGTAGCAGACCAGATGGTTTTTGATACTCCACTTTAACCTTCGAGCAGGTCAGACACTTACTCACATAAGTAGCTACATCTGCTTTCATGTTAGGCCACCAATAGTGCGCCTTCAAATCGTGGTACATCTTGTCAGATCCAGGATGTATAGAATACTTGGACTTATGAGCCTCACTCATGACCAAATCTCTCAGATTTCCATGTAGAGGTACCCATAGTCTATCCATGAAGTAACGAATCCCATCCGCTTTTACTTCTAATTGCTTTTCCATTCCTCGTAAACCTTCTAAACTCATGTTTTCTACCTTCAGAGCTTCAGTTTGAGCATCACGGATTTGTTCAGGTAATTGCGTACTAATCGTTAGTTGCAGAGCTCGCACACGTCAAGGTTTAGCAGTCTCTTTTCTACTCAACGCATCAGCAACTACATTTGCTTTCCCCGGGTGGTACTTAATAGCACAATCATAGTCGTTTAACAATTCCACCCAGCGTCTCTGTCTCATGTTCAACTCTTTTGCTCAAAGATGTGCTGAAGACTCTTGTGATCGGTGTAGATGGTGCATTTGGTACCGTACAAGTAATGTCTCCAGATCTTTAAGGCAAAAACTACCGCACCCAGTTCCAAGTCATGGGTGGTATAGTTCTTCTCATGAATCTTCAATTGTCTAGAGGCGTAAGCTATCACTTTATCCCGCTGCATCAGGACGCATCCAAGTCCTTGAATAGACGCATCGCAGTAGACTACGAAGTCATCACTACCATCCGGTAACGCTAATATTGGTGCGCTACACAATTTATGTTTCAGCAACTGAAAAGCAGATTCCTGACTCTCACCCCATTTGTACGTCGTTCCCTTGTGAGTCAAGGCTGTGAGAGGTTGTGCAATCTTAGAGAATCCTTCAATGAATCGTCGATAATATCCCGCTAATCCAAGGAATTGTCGTATCTCACTTGGTGTCTTAGGAACAGACCAATTCTTTATCGCTTCAATCTTAGCAGGATCAACATGTATTCCCTTCTCGTTGACAATATGACCCAAGAATTGTACCTCACGTATCCAGAAATCACACTTAGAAAACTTTGCATACAGTTGTTCCTCTCTAAGTAATTCCAAGATTCAACGTAAGTGCTCTCCATGTTCTTCCTCGGTCCTTGAGTATATCAGTATGTCATCAATAAAGACGATAACAAACTGATCAAGATAGGGTTTGCACACGCGATTCATGAGGTCCATGAATACTGCTGGTGCTTTCGTCAACCCAAATGGCATGACCAAAAATTCATAATGACCATATCGTGTACGGAAAGCAGTTTTCGAGATGTCCTCTTCTCGAACTCTCAGCTGATGATACCCAGACCTCAGATCAATCTTAGAGTAATAGCTTGATCCTTGCAGTTGATCAAAAATCATCGATACGAGGTAAGGGATATCTATTCTTGATAGTAACCTTGTTCAGTTCCCTATAGTCAATGCACATTCGAAATGTACCATCCTTCTTCTTCACAAATAGAACTGGCGCTCCCCAGGGCGACGAACTCGGTCGGATGAACCCTTTATCCAACAACTCTTGTAGTTGGACAGATAATTCCTGCAGTTCATTCGGAGCTAACCGGTACGGTGCTCTCGCAATTGGAGCGGCTCCTGGAGTCAACTCAATCTGGAATTCAACTTGACGATGAGGCGGTAATCCAGGCAGGTCTTCCGGAAACACCTCGAGAAACTCACGAACTACGGGATATCCTCTATCTTCTTTTCCTCAGTCTGTTTATCTGTGACGAGTGCTAATATGGCTAGTCGACCCTTTCGTAACAACTTTTGTGCCTTCATAAACGAGATGATGCCTATCACCGCACCACTCCTATCACCTCTGACCGTAAGGACTTCTTCACCAATGGGAATCCGTATGATCTTCTCGTGGCATATGACTTCTGCTTGTTTATCGGAAAGCCAATCCATGCCTACTACCACATCAAAGCTTCCTAACGTAACAGGCATGAGATCTATGGTGAATGTATGACCAGCAAGCTCTATCTTGCAGTCTCTAAGAATATGCGTTACGTGAATCTGTGTACCGTCAGCTAACTCTACGGTGTATTTAGATTCTAAGGCTAAGGGCATATCACTTAAAAGACTACAGAACCTAGTGGACACGAAACTTCTATCGGCTCCGGTATCGAATAATACAGTAGCAAAACAACCATTAACCGAAAATTTACCAGTTACTGTTGTAGGATCGTTTAGAGCCTCACCTGAGCCAATGACGAAGGCTCTTCCTTTGGCTCCGTTTATTGGCCACCTGTTGTTGTTTACCATTGTTGTTGCCATTGTTATTATTGTTGCCATTGTTTTGTTGCTGTTGTTCCCATTGTTGTTGTTACCATTACCATTCCTCTTAAGCTGGGGACAGTTGCGTTTGTAATGGCCTTCTTTTCCGCATTCAAAACAACCTTTCGGAGTTTCTTGTGATTGTTGTGGCTTCTTCATCAGTTCACCCCGACAGTCTTTGGCTGCATGACCAATCTTCCCACAACGTTGGCACTTGTAGTTATCACATCGACCCACATGGTGGTAGTTACACCGGTTGCACTTTGGCAGTCTTCCACCATACTCGCCGGGTCCTTGATTTGAGTGCGCCTGGTTGAAGCTTCGGTTGTTATCGAACTTCCGTTGATGTTGCTGACTTTGCTGCTGTTGTTGAGGTTGAGATTGGCTGCTGGATGACGATCCCTTGTTGCTTGAACCATCCCACTTGCGTTTCTGGTCGGGCACGCTTGCCACCGCACCCCGTTTAGGTAACCGACCTTGCTCAACTGCCTGGTCAGTCAGCCTGTGGGCGGTTCGGATAGCTTGTTGTATGGTAGTGGGGTTAGAAGCAGTTACCATACTTTGAATTTCAGGCACCAATCCCCGTATATAATGCTCCACCCTCTTGTGCATTTCATTCACCATCCCTGGGCATAAAGTGGCTAACTCATGAGTACGAGTCGTGTAGGCTTCAATTTCTGAGCCTTGTATTTTGAGTTGCCAGAACTCAATCTCCAGTTTCTGCACTTCATTCCGGGGGCAGTATTCTTCAGTCATGATTTCTTTGAATTCATCCCAAGGTAGTTCATTGGCCACGGCTTGACCCAGCATTTGTACCTGGGCATTCCACCAGGAAAGTGCTGCGCCTTCCAACGTCCCGGTGGCATACTTCACCTGATCAGCAGGCGGGCAGTTGCATTTCGCAAAGACAGACTCTGTCTTCCCAAACCACCTTACAAGCCCTACAACTCCTTCCGTCCCGCTGTAGGTATGGGGTTTACAGTCCATGAAGGACTTGTAGGTACATGGTGGTGGTCCTGTTTTGACAACCCAAACATTAGTCAGATATCCTAGGCAATTAACTAGGATAATTAATTTAACCTCTTGTTATCATGTACCTGCTGGTTGTCCCGGTTGGGCAGCAGCCACTGCCGCCTGAACATGTTCATTAATTAATGCCGCCAATTCCGCAGGCGTCATGTTTATGGCTCCGGCTCCACGGCCTCCGGCGCCATGTCCACGACCACGCCCACGTCCTCGTCCACGTGCGTCCATATTTCACTTTAAAATTCACAATTACAATAATGAGTAACATCCAACACATTAATCTCATCAAGGTACAGTAAACAATAAGAAATAATGCATTCACCACAACCACAACATTTATAACAGAAATAATAATCAAAGATAAATAATTTACAATTGAGTCACAAAATATTCCATCAATGTCAAAATTTAAGTTTGTCAGTTGGGTGGGAAACAACCCTTCCCACATAGGTTTCAAAGAAAAGAAACACTACATAGTCCAAGTCATTTAAAAGGTAGGATCAGTCCAGTACGTCAGATCCGTCACTGTCCTCATCCATCTCTACTGGTTCTTCTTCGGGGGCTTCCTCGGGTTCTTCTTCTGGGTCTTCCTCATCAGGGTCCACCAAAGGTGCAGGAGCTTCAGCAATCTGGAGTGCTGCTAGCTGTGCCTCCAAATCAGCAAACCTATCATCAACCACTATGTTATGGTGATCTTGTGCGTCCATACGCTCACTAAGTGTTACCACGTTGCCTGCCAGCGTATGATGTCCACCAATGGCCATCGAAAGTCGCTCCTGAAGCGTATCTACCTGGTAATGCAGCTGACGCATCTCAGATCGTAATCCAGAGTTCTCATCAGTGAGTCCTCTAATTCGCTGTCGCTCTGTGTCCAGCGTGGCTACCAAAGCTGCAAATGCCTGCTCCAGAGGGATGCTCAAGGTAGGAAGTGTAGGCAAAGTAGAGGCGGTCGATGACCTAGTCCTAGGTCGTGTAGGTGCTACTGGTGGTACGCGTTCTCTATAAGCCATACGGTTTATGTAAGTGGGGTAAAAATCCTAGTTACGTGGAGGATCGAGCTCAGGAGGTATGAAAGGCTGATCCCAGTCTATCTCGCTAGGAGGATAAGGATGTCGTGGCCAGTTAAATCCCCTATCCGGTACAGGAGAAGTAGGAGGTGACTCAGATCGTGCAGGTCTCTTGCCTAAATTTCTGGACGTCGATGCCATGCTGCGAAGTACGTGTTGCGTATGCCAATGAGTATACAGTAAGGAGAGTAAGCGATAAGTAACTAACAACTGTGCGGTTATAGTCTAGTGTGTGTATGCAACCTAGTTCCCTATAACCAATGGCTCTGATACCAATCTGTCACACCCTCAAAATCTGCGAGCGGGGTTTTACCGCGAGGCGCGTGACATACCAGGATCTCAGTCATTAGTTACCAAGAACGACTCTATATGATAAATAAACAAAACCAGAGTTAACGTTTAAAATACTGCGGAAGCGTTTTTAAAACTAGAAAACTCAAAACAAGTAGTATGTAAAGAGAATGCGCAAAACATACGCGCCCCAAACACAAATGTTTAATAGGAAAATAAACCCAAATGTGTAAACAAACAATGTAGACAACTCAACGATGCTGGTGTGCGTGCTCCTAGGCAACTGGCAACCTTAACCTGAGAATAGCATACTAAACAAGTCAACACATGGTTGGTGAGTTCAAGAGTTTGCGTTAAAATATAAACCAATCAACAGTTTCCAGAGCATAAGTAGTGTATTGCAATAGATAGCTAGTCTATTAACATAAAAATATTAATCATAGTGATTTCGCGATCGAAGCTGACTGTGTTACGTTTGTTGCCTCCCGTCACGACTTACCGGGTCGTGACGAATATGTTAGGACAAAATTGCACCCGTATGACCTCGAGTCACACAGGTGGGGCTCGTCAGACCCAGTAGTACTACCCAAAATTTCCCCGCTATTCAATATTAACAATCCGAAAGTGTGAGGACTTTCCATGGTAAACAACACTATATCAATATTATACACACTCATATATAAAAGCGTTTGTGATCAACAGTATGCTATCTCCCCCAAAAGAGATTATGTAAAATAAGTGGGGCAAGAACTCACCTGATACGCGCAAGAATTAACTTAGAGCTTAACTTGAAAGAAAGAAGGAAAGACAACCTTCAAAGGTCACCTAGAATACAAGAGTACACAAGCACGTGTACACAAATCAACATGAAACCCTAAGTGCTCTACAAACCAAAGAACTCAAGGTTTAAGAAAGACAAGACACATTTGACCCAGTTGACCCGTTTGACCCGTTGGTGACATTATAGGTGATAATTCGTTAATACTAACACAACAGCATATCATACATGATCAACATACAACCCAACAATAGTCCTAACATACCCATATGACCCATTACCATGAATTCCCACAAACAGGCCAATTCAGATAACTATCCAACTAAACATTCTTACAACACAAACAACACATTTAGTTACCTTAGAAATCATCCATGAATACACTAGCATGATCCTAATATCCCAAACATGCTCAAATCATCCAATTCAAGGATTTGCACAAATAAAGTTTCCCTTTTGGGAAAGTTCATCCCAAATTCATCAAACTCACACTACATTCATGAATTCATCAATTATATACCAATTCAAGTCCATGACAACATCTAAACATGATCAACAACACTTAATCATCATGATTCATCAACTTTCATACCCAAAAGTTACTATCTTTAGTAAGGTATGAACTACAACATGCATTCTTGAATTCCTAACATTCATATCAACCATCTAGCATCTAAACATCATTACAAACACATCCATAACATTCATACATCAACCAATCATCAATTCATGCAAAATAAAGTTACTATTATTAGTAACCTATGAACAATGTATCAAAATCATAGCTTTCTTGCATAATCGACGTTAACTAGCATATATACAATCCAACTAACATAATAACACTAACCAACATCAACAAATCGATCCACAATTGCAAGTTTCGAATTAGGGTTTCGGCCCTAATGTAATTTCCATAAAAACTTGTAAAAAATCCAACCTTTATTGCATACTTGACGTTAATTAACATGTAATCTATCTAACAAACACATTAACATCAACAATTAGGCATCAATCAACCACCAATTTGCAGTTTTCGCATGAAACATTCGGCCAAGATGAAGACTCATCAAAAACATACAAAAATCTAACCTTTAAACGTGTAATGGCTTGAAATTGATGATTCCAACGTGTTCTATGCCTTGAAATCGACCAAAACCGAAGATGATTGTTTGTTCTTGGGCTGAATTCGAAGAGGAGAGGGAGAGAGGATGCAAGTCGCGGCCGATGGGTGGGATTAGGGTTGGAGTTTTGATTTTTATTTTATTAAATAACCCATAATTACCCTTTAACCCTTATAATTTGTATTTTATAAAAATTAAGCTTTTTGAATAGTTTTTGAATAGTTTTTAACTACTAAACACAATTATTATTAATCACAAATAACAATCATGCATAATTCCCATTTATCACAAAACGCACGAAATAAATATGCACGTTTTCACGTTACGCGATAAAATTACAGTTAACATTCAAATCACATAAGCATAACTTAATAATCACATTGTTAACTTAATTATCATCAATTTAACATTACTGATTATTGTTAAGTCACCAACGTTCAACGACAACTAGTGTGTGCTCCCGACACGTGTATGCAAGACTTAACGGAACAAACGGAGTTTGGTAACGGAAAATTACCGGATGTCACAATAACATAAGAAATAAATCAACAATATAAACTTTTATTGATAATAGTTTAAATTGAATACATAAATAATTTCTAACACATAAAAATCATATAGTGTTGTTATCTCTAACACTTTTATCATCAGATGTATTTATCACATCTGGTGACTCATCCTCCCGTAGAGTTAGTTTATACAAACCAACTACTATGGTTCCAATAGCATGTAAGTGGGTGGATTCCCTTTTACGAAACACGCGCCACTTATTTTTTGATGCAAGTAAGATCGAGTAACCAATACTATTCACTTGCTTGGAGATATGATATATTTCTTTAAGTTGGGAACATGAATAATATTTTCTAATGTTAGGGAATTTCCAGCTAACATTTTCACTTCCACTGTTCCAATGCTAACTACTTGTGTTATACGACCATCTAGCAACATGTCCCTTTTGTCAACGTCATGATAGTTCTTGAAATCAGATCGACTAGAAGACACATTAACAATGGCTCCATTCATCAAGAACCATCCACGACAAGCAATGGCTCGTGTCCTTTCATTTATTCCCGAAATGAATCCAATGACATCTGCTTGTGGCATATGTCTTGAGGTACTCCCTCAGTAGAACTTCATGCCATCATATCATCATTTCTTCATTTCATCTTGAGACTCATGTCTTGAATAGTCACCAAGCTGGTCAAAATAACCAAGTGTTTAAATAATTAACCACCCACAAGTACTAGCACTTAAACATATATATAGATGTTTTAAGATAAACTATTTACATCTTGATTACTAAAATCCAAGCATATAGACTTTAAACAGTTTAACTTTCATAACACTAGTTCTAACACGCACGTTAGACACTAAACATTTACATAAAACATTTTATAAACATTTAATGTTTTGAAAAATGCAAACACACATGTTACATATCCAATTGTTTCATGAGATCATTTTTTGTAACTCTCAAATTAGAATTACATGTTTACACAAAACATTCTTATAGAGAAACATTTATTATTTTTAATTATAGTAAATACTAACACATTTGTTATATTAAAACGGTTACATAAAACGTTTGCTAGATAATAAAATGAATTCTAAAACACACATTAGAAAACTAATCATTTACCAAAAATGATTTAGTATAATGGTTTATAGCCTAAACCAATCCTAACACATGTCTTAGAAAATAAATGATCAATGATTGTTTACATAAAGCCAAAAATAGAGACAAAGCATTCGACTTGTAACATGGTATTTATAACTCAAGATTGCATTCCAATCTTGAACAAGTCCACCCAATAGTTGTACAAAACAACTTATTGCCCATACAAATATATCTATAAGATTTTAACCAAAAAATCTCAAATAATTTATATTTATCCTTTCGTAAACCCAAATCTATATTTAGAGGATTTTAAGATTGTCATAACAATCTCATGAAATTCTATTTTAAGTTTGTAGGACATGAGTTCATAATTTATAAATAATACATAAAATAACGATAACGATACTCTCGTTACTGATGAGAAGTACTAAAGCAACACCGTATACAATCCGAATATAAATAATAACATGATTTATATGAAATAAGATCAATTCATAACCTTAGCCTTCGGAGAGAACTTGTTTCACTTGAATTTTAAAACCGCAGAGATTTTTTACCGCTTAATCTTTGTCTGCACAAAGAACTAATGAACAAGTTGAGTGGTGGTTTAGAATTTCTATTCAACAGATGTCCCTTAAAACGGATTTCACGCCGCCTCTCAGATGAATGCATCTGCCTCCAAGGGTACAACAACCAAAACAATATGTTTGTATTGCCAGAGATGTCCTCGCACCCGAGGTAACAATAGAAACGAACGTGTCCTGAACAAGAGCGTATAGAGCGAAGAATCGAAAGTAATTTACATAATTTGCATGAATTGAAACCAATAAAGGTAAACACATAGTGTGTTATTGGTGTGGATGGGGGTGAGCAGAATCTTAATCATTTCATGAAAGTAAACAACTTAAGTGCTAATCAAAATTTCACTAAACCAACAAGAATATGATATTTCTTGTTCACTACCATAATCTTCTAGTGGGGTTGAATGGCGTTTAGGCTCTTCTTTCTTGAAGGAAGATATATTTGACCTCAGAGTGACCTTCTAAGAAATGCAAGCTCGTGGTGGGGAGGCAGGTATGGGTTTTTAAAGAACAAACACATTGTTCTTTATGATATTTTGATTCAATAGGTACTTTTCTCTATGTTTCTTTTCATCCTTCTCAAACAAATGTCTATGAACATATCATAAGACCTAAAAAATAGTGCACTTTTTAAATTAGCTTACAAAGGTTATCTTAGGGATGTTTGGGGTTTCGTTTTGAAATTGATTACATGATATATTAGTAACTGTTAGAAAACAGGCTTTAGGATTGGTGTTTGTGCTCTTTAATATGACGATAATCTAATAATTAATTGTATTATGTAACACTTAAGAGGTAATGTGGCCAAAAATATTTTGAAGATCAGCAAATGGTTCGTATATGTTACATGTTTTCTAAGTGAACATAATATGTGGGATTGATGTGCATTGTTAATGAAATTTTTAGTTTTATTTCATATTTTTGCCGAAGGTGCTTGGACGTTGATAGTCATGTCATAATGAAAGTACCTGGCCAACAAATGGGTACAATACTAGAGTGTGGACTTATTGAGATACAACTTATTTACGTATATAGGGAGTTTGGCTTATGAATACAAATAAATAACTAACTTAATTTCTTTATGAATGCATTATGCAGGTAAGGCTTTTTATGCAAATGGTGAAAGAGTGAACTTTATTTAATGATTTTAGGTTTCATCGAACCAATGGACTAAATCTTCAATGAATGTGAGTAGGTTGTATGTATGTATATATATATATATATATATATATATATATATATATATATATATATATATATACACACACACAAAGTGGCTGATGAATTTCACATTTTAAATCTCCTGTGACTTTCCATGACTATTGATCTAAATTTTACACATTTTGACGATCAACAAGAATTAGACTTTTTTTACAGAGGGAGGAAGGAGTGAACTTGGTACTAAGGGTATGTGCTCAGCATAGATAATAATTTGGAAGGAAAGCGGAAGCTATGTATATGTCTGTGTGATAGGAAAGGCATGTTTGTTTTCTTACCAATAAATCTACACATACACATTTAATCATAAAGTAAATTTATTAATAACATTTGATTATATATATCAGGGTAAGAAGGAATATATGAGGAATCGCTTTCAATAAGCACATTCAAAATCACCATGGTTATACTTTTTACATTTCAAGCTTTGTTCTTTGGCATTACTATTCCCTTTCAAAAAATGAGTGATCAAAATCACATTGTCACCAAGAACCTTGAATGTTACTTGGTAAAACATGAAACAATTATTAAAATAAATACACGACATTTATGTAGGTTTCATGCTTTTTAAAAATTTTAGAGTACTTATGCTGTTTTTTTATGTTTGTAGTTATAGAACCAGAATACATGATACATATTGTTGCATGCAATTATAGAATTATAGGGGAAACACTAGTGATATTTTTTTGAAGAAAAAGCTACAGACATAAAAAATAAGGATACTTGTCGTGTGGTAATAAAGTGTTGGTTAAAACCGAGTATCAATACGTGGACGCACCAGGTCTACTCAACAATCTTAGTGATTAACTATCAAATTTGGTATTTATTTGTGAAAATGATTAGTTGCTTTAAGGTAACCAGATTTTTTAGAGTTTAAAAACAATAATCTAATGTAAATTGAGGAGTAAATTTAAGACTTTTAGGATAAAATAGGAAATTAAGGCTATCATTCTAATTTAGATTACACTTATGTAACTATGATGAATTACACGGAGTGATTAAATATATAGATTAAAGTAGTTATGTTAATGTTTATAAATACGAGCCAGCATGTAGTTATTGTAAACCAGCTCCGTAGTAACAAGGAAAGTTACATCGAGTCACTTAAAACACAACCACCGAGCTCCTAGTGATGTAGGTAATATTTGTGCACCCTTTTAGCATATGATTTTTAAAAACATAACTTAATGTTAAAAGGAAATTTGATCAAGTTCCTTTTTAACATACCATTTATTTTATAAAACCATAACAATTATTGTAGATTTCTCGGACCGATAAAAGTGAACCCGCAGATAATCAGAAAGTTAAGGTGATATGATTTCTAATAACCATTTCTAGTTCATTAGCCATGGATTTATTATGAAGACCGATTTCACAAATAGAAGTTAGTTCATACGTTTTTCAACCTTGTATGACACTCATAGTTACAAATCATAAGTTTATAACTTCCCATTCAAATGTAGATGCTACCTCAAAAGTTTACCTAAGATTACCATAATATTAACATAACATAAAACACACCATTAGTTCATCACAAATTACATAAGTTTCATCAAATTAGGATGATAATAAGAGTTTAGCTCATAATGAGCTTGAACATAACAACAACTAAAATAGAAGATAAATATGATTCATAGGTGAAAAGGAACAATCAAACTAGTGATCCACACGAGTGAAGTTTAGACAATCCCGAGCTTCTTTTAAGTGTTGAATGTACCTCCCGAGCCTTCCAAGGATCTTCAAGCTGGATTCTTGAGAGAATTCGATAGAGTTTAGCCCTCCTAAAATATCTTTCAAATATTGAAAATGAGCTCCTATTTATAGGCTTTTTGAAGTGTTTGAGCACGGCCCCATATCCAATAGGGCATGAACCTGTGCAGGTTTGGTTGGGCACGACCCCGTATCCAATGTGGCATGACCTTGTGCTTCATGTGGGGTACACCCCCGTGCTTATGTGGGACGCCCCATGCTTGGTTTTTGGGGGAAGATTGTTTAGTCCCATCAGGGTTGCCGAACACGGGGCTGTGCTAATTTTAACACGAGGGTATGTTTTAAGCTAGGCATGGGGGTGTTCTTAGTGAGACACGGCCCCATGCTTGGACTTTGAAGCTTAGTTTTCTTCAATTCCTTCTTAATTATGTTCCCTTTTTTCCATTTTGGTCTTTTAAAAGCCTAAAAACGCAATTAAACACAGTTAAGTTTAATTTCATCATTTTAAGTAAGAGTTTTAGGAATGATTGATATGCTTTTGATATGTTTTCTATGTATAATTCAGAGCACATCAATCACTAATTTAACAATTTTCCCCATCTTTAAAATTGCTCTTCCTTATTGAGATAACTTCACCATTTTTTACCTTCTTAGCTTTTTTGTATGATGTTATTCTCTAATACAATTACACCATTAAATAGATATAATATCTTTAATTCAAGTATACTCTTGCTATATTTTTAAAATTTTTTAATGTTCATTATGGATCACTAGTTATACCACTTTAACTCTAATTTACAATGGTGATGTGGCCTGTTGTGAACTACTAATTGGGTTAATGGGTTATCGAATAAAAAGGATTAACATTTGATATCTATCATATATATATATATATATATATATATATATATATATATATATATATATACATATATAACCCACTACCACCATCCATTACCCCTCCCACCTAGATTGAAGAACACCTAAATTCAATAACCTTGAGATTCATAAGTGCTCAAATACACCAATGGTTGAATCCCCGACAAACCGTTTAAACACAATCAATTGAATCACTATTTACCTCACCCATGTACCAATTTTCCTTTAATATCTTATATTTTATGTTAAAGATTATGCCTAACCTTGAGGGCAAATTCTGAAGATGACTACATCAATCGATTAATGCCTAGATGAAAAGGGGTTGTAAGAAATGGCTGAAGTGGTGTTTCATGAGTAGTGATAAGTACCTATGGTTGATGGGGATGCACCTTGGGAAGAGACTGAGAGTATAATGGTAATAATGATTTATATAAAAAAGGGTTAAAATATATAATCATTTGAGTACCTATGGGTATTTTAGTCTTTTTTTAAATTAATCAAAAATCTAAAATAGTTAGATAAAGGATTAAAACATAAAAAGTTAAGGTGAAAATCATGAGTATAAATCATAGTTTTTAAACACGGTTAAAATAAGATATTCACACGGACTCAAATAGTACTTAGCTATATATTGAACATAGAAATTATGTTGAAGCTCACTGAGAAACACGTGGTTAGTGTTCTTCTCAACTTGCCGCAAAACTTACCTACTAGGAGTGTTGTCCCCAGTTCCGGTAAGCTCTTTTTCTTCCCAATCACTATGTATTTTTCAACTTATTTACCATCATAAAGTCCTACCCTCGTATTTAAAAATAGACAAATAAAATATTATAATTGCAAATATCATGTACGTATGTATTGTGCTACACAATATAGTTTTGAAGAACGAGGGTGCAACAATATCTCCTAGTCACATAAAGGATCCTCCCAGAATAAACCAGGGTCTTATTGAAAATTTGAAGCATTTGTACCTTTTAAGCAACCAACATTTATGATTTTGAATAAGGTTTTCTATCACAAAAATTACATATAAACAACCAACATTTATAATGCTTCAAAACATAAGATGAATATTTATAGCATTTGTACCAATTAAGCAACTAACATTTACAATCATAGGCCAACCATTAGTTTCAAGTCATCAAGAGAGATTTTTTTTCCTCCAAGGTCATGGACGTTATATTCAAAAGTTTTGGATGCTGACAGAAACACGTAACCCATAATTTGTAATGGATTGCTCACTGGTTTCTTGTGCTTTTGGGGTTGTATGCGCACTTATAGATTTTATTTATGTTCAAATGGTAATCTACATGGAAATTTCTTGGTATGGTACTCTAGTCAATAGATGGTCACCCAATATAATTTTCTATGTGTAGTTAATTGGAGTTGTTGTAGGTAGTATTATACCATTGTATAGATGTTTCACATCTATTGGTCATTATAATCTCTCTAATAAATGGAGTAAAAATACTTTAAATGTGTTTTGGGTGGAGAAACATTGGATCAAAAGGCTTTAACAATGGAAATGTAGCCATGTCTCGTCATATATTCTCGTTCGTCACTACAAAGTAGTTTTCCGTTGCGTAAAAACACCTTCTTGGATGTCTGCATAACATTCCATATTGTGGTTTTAGTTATATGCAAAACAATATGTCACTTTTTGAGAACTTTCCTCATCTTAGTCTTTTGTTTTTGGCATTTCGTCAAGTCATTTTTAAAGAAAGTTTAAAACCGTATCAAATGAGAGCTCAGAAATAGATGAATATGCAAGGTACGTTGTACAAATTGAAGAAGATGAGAAGCTTTCAAAAAGAATATTAAGAAATACGCTTCATTCTTTAACCAAGCATTAGTGTTACGTATCAAAGCATTAGTGTTACAATTCAAATCATTTGTGTGTACTATTCAAAATATTTGTGTTGTATTATTATTTAAAGCATTCGCAATCCTGTTCAATGCATTAGTGTTACTTTTCAAAGCATTCACATTACTATTCGAAACACCCACATTATTTTTTAAAGTATTTGTATTTGTGTTACTTTGCAAAGCATTTATATGTACTATTCAAAGCATTTATGTTGCAAAACTGTTCAAAGCATTTGCATTACTGTTCAAAGCATTTGCATTTGTGTTATTGTTCAAAGCATTTGTGTTACTGTTGAAAGTACTTTTGTGTACTATTCAAAGCATTTGTGTTACTATTAAAAGCATTCGCATTATCGTTCAAAGCATCCGCATTACTGTTCAAAGCATTCACATTTTTGTTACTGTTCTAAGCATTTATGTGTACAGTTCAAAGCATTTGTGTCGCAATACTGTTCAATACATTCGTATTTGTGTTACTACTAAAAGCATTTGTGTGTGTTGTTCAAAGCATTCACATGTGTGTTACTTTTAAAGCATTTGTATGTACAGTTTAAAGCATTTGTCTTACTGCTCAAAGCATTCGTGTTACTGTTTAAAGCATTCACGTTATTGTTCAAAGTATTTGTGTCTACTGTTCAAACCATTTGTGTTAATGTTCAAATCATCTGTATTAGTATTAATGTTCAAAGCATTTGTGTTACCATTCAAAGCATCTGTATTAATGTTCGCTGCATTAACTAGGTATTGGTCATCCGCATTAGATGTCTGTATTAGTTGTTCTCCCGCATTTGAATACTCACCCACATTCCCTATTATTCGTATTAGTGGACTAGGAGTTGACTAGGTGTTAATGTTTCTTAAATATGCAGTTCTCATACATTTGGTTTATATAAATGTGTTACCTAATGTTCTATGTTATGTGATGATATAAAAGATAACCCATAAAGTATTATTTATAGAAAATGGAACATTATATAATAAAAAGAATAACAGTGGAACCTAATGAATGTTACACATGCCCTAATGATGAAGCAAAGCCTTGTAATCACAAAGGGACTTCACTTATGTGAGTCAAAATATGGACCCTTATTCATGAGTAGGTTGTTAGCCTTGTAGCGGGTCAACTGTCAAGGGTTAGCTACCACTTTATATGTGTACTCAGGGGTTGGCATTTTCTTGTTAACCATATGTTTGGGATCTCGCTTTGTGCATACTCTGTTTATCAAAGAGGAAAGATAATGAATGAGAAGAAGATAATGAACACGATAAAAGATATTATGAATGTCAATTAGACTTATATGAATGTTTAAATATGCATTCATTAAATGAAATTAATAGTATATTTTCTATATAGTGTAAAAACTAAAACTCACTCATCAATGCTGACTTTGTATGCATATTAGTTGGTAGGAAATGATGAAAGCTGAGGAGGACATGGGAAATAAAGTTACTTGGCATGCAGAACTTGGTATCTATGTTTATCATTTGATGTTTTAATTTAAGAAAATATTTCAATGATTTAAATTAAGGACAAATGTTTATTATTTATGATTTATGCTATAATATGAATTATTTAAGTTTATAGCTACAATGTTTTATTTATTAATGTAATATGTAATATTTTATGTTATAAAACTATTTTCACAAGCTGAACTTAAACTTGGAGACAAAGTTTAAGAGAATTAGGTAAAACTATTTTCACAACCTAACCTTAAACTCATAATGAGACCAAATGATGGGATGCTAGCCCAAGTATCTACATGCCATCTGGTAAAAGTTTTTAAGTAAACAAGTACTATATGTGTGTGCTACTTGAATATATGTGAATAGTAGGTTCGAATAATGATGTTTGTTAGGATAGTATACGCTTAGGACATGAGGATAAGGTAAGTAGTTAATCATACTTGGCTAGTGTAATTAAGCACTTACCATACTTGTAATGATTTGAGCGAGTACCTTGAATGACCATGTTAGTGTCTCAAATCTTATAGAAGGTTAGGATTATGGTTGGAAGGAGACCTATTGAGGCATCTCGTAGTGATGGATGTGCTACCGATTTACGTGTCCACAGAAATAAGGTGAGATCTGTCGAGACAGCTTAGGATGAGTCTGATGCTCATAGTCACCAGAGTGTTGAAGGAGGTGCTAAGTTGGAGTCAAATATGAACGAAGTAATTGTTAAAGAAGTTTATTAGGTTATGCAAAAAGTCATACCTTCTATTCTAATAGAAGTCATTAAAGAAATCATGAAAGGGGAGGATTCTAAGAAGCAAAATGTAGGAACTAAGCCTAGAAAGAAGGAAAAATTTAAAAAGAAAGTCATGGAAAAAGAAGTGCTAGAACCAGCAGTGATAGTTGACAGCGAGGATGATGAATGGGATTCTATGGTGTAAACAATTGAGAGATGTAATTATGGTGCATTTCAGAGATATAAGCCAGTAGTTTTTTTATGGAAATGGAAATACAACTGCTGCTCACCAATAGGTTAGGGAGATGGAAGTGGTGTTGAACACTAGTAAATGTTAAAAAGAACTAACAGTGGAGTTTGCCACTCGTTCATTTGTGGATTCAACGTTACATTGGTGGAATGACATTGTTCAAGTGAAGGGCATAAGAATAATAACAACTTTGAAGTGGTCTTAGTTAAAGCAGTTGTTGATCGAAGAGTTTTGCCCGCATAGAGAACTTGATAAGATGGAGATAGAATTCTTACCCCTAGAGGCAAGGAACATGATTTATTAGGAGTATACTACAAATTTTAACAAGATGGAAAGGCTTATGTCGGAAATGGTGATTCTAAAATCCAGAAAGATTAAATGGTGTATGCAAAGAGTGCCTATGCACATCCAAAGATGCATGATCGCTGCCTGACCAAGAGCATTTAGGTTGGTGGTGGTGTTGGCGGAGAGGTTATATGATGGATGGAAGAAAGTACCTTCATATAAGTTAAGTTAAAACTGTAATGGTGATCGGAATGGAAATGGGAAACAATTCAAGAACGACAATTTGATATTTGAAGCGAAGAAAACAATGGTGAAGGATAATAGGATAATGAAAGAGAGCACTAAAGGCATGAAGTAGTGTTGGAAATGTGGGAAGGGCCATAGTGATGAGTGCTGATTATGGACGAACCTGTGTTTCAAATGTGAAAATATGGGACATAGGGCCAAGAATTTTACAAAAATAGTTAAGTCTTTCAGCTGTGGAGAAATGGGAAATTTGTATCAAGATTGCATGGAGCTAAGGCCAAAGGGTTAGAGTGCAAGAAAAGGGAATACAAAAGGAGGAGAAGAGGAGCAGAAAGCTAAGGCAAGGGCCTTCACGATGAAAAGAAAGAAGGCCAGAGTGGGCCCCGGCTTTGTTTGGTATGTTTTCTATTTAAATGTGTTTATACATCTATACGTTAAGACTGTAGGATTACTAGAATTTTACTCCTACATCTGTTTCTATGATAAATTGAATTATAGAAGTAGGGAGACTATTATGCCCTCTAATGTAAGAACTTTAAGTGGTAAACCGACTAAGGTATTCTCGTCAATTGGTGACTATTATAGATAACTAGAGGGTTGTAAGTTTCTTGTTTACAAATAAAAATAAAATAAAGTTTAATAAGATAAAATGAACTTAGGAATGTTTAATGTTGATCTAGGGATGGGTTAGGTTATAGTAGTGTGCCAAAAAAAGAAATTGGAGTAATAGTGCCTAATAGGAGTCCAGTTGCAAATGTGTGGTAAGGAACATAAGGACGTGATTCAAGGATCAAAAGGGAGATTGACTTAGCCCCTATCCTAAAGTCATCTGAAGAAGTTGGATTTGGTGGTTTCTATAGATGTCTCGTGTTTAGGGCTGGTTGTGTTCTAAGGCAGCAAGGAAATGTTATGGTTTATACTTCATGACAATATAAGATTTAGGAAGTCAGCTAACTTACGTATGACTTGGAGCTGGTTGATATGGTTTTCACGCTAAAGATCTGGAGACCTTATTTATATGTGATGAGCATACCATCTTCACTAATAGTTAAACTTTAAAGTATTTTTCAAACAAAAGGGACTAAACATAAGGCAAAAAAGGTGTTTAGAGATAATTAAAAACTATGCAGGTGAGATTTATTACCAACCTAGGTGAGATTTATTACCAACCTTGCAACGTCGATTAGATAGCCGACACCCTAAATCATAAAGAAAGACTCGAGTCGATTAGAGTAAAAACTTGTTAGATAATTGCAACACTAGATGTCATGTGATAGGTCCAAGGAGTTTAAGTCAAAGCTTAAAAAAAGAGATTAAATTGGCAGGTCACATGTCAAAGAAAAACATCCTTGGTGTCAAAACCTGATTTAGATGGTAAAAGTCTTGGAAAGATAAATGATAAAGGTCATTTTAGTTTCAAGTGGGGTGATAGAACCATGTTAAAAGCATTTCCATGGAAGGAAGTTATTTGATTTTTCAAAAGAGGAAAGTTAAGTATAAGGTACAATAGGCCATTCAAAATCGCTTCTAGGGTTGGTAAAATGACTCGCGGATTAAAACTACCCGTGGAGTTAAGAGGAATTCATCCTACATTCCATGTATCTCACTTGTGCATGTGTTTGGCGGAAGATGACATTTTTCCCCTCATAGATATTGAAGTGGGTGAAAGACTAAATCACGTGGAACAATCAGTTGTTATCCTTGATTGGAAAGAAAAACAATTACAAAATAAAGTGATTAGCCAAGTTAAGGGGCAGTGGAAGCATCGAAAGGGTTTAGAAGCAACAGAGTAATTTAAGGAGGAGATGAAATGATACTACCCAAGTCTCTTCAAGGGGTAGCAGGTTTCAGGGACGAAACCTAAATAAGGGGGTGGACTTGAAACACTTGAAATTTTAAAAAGAATAGAAAAGAAATAAAAGACCTAGTTTTAATAGAAGTCAAGGGACCAAAGGCGGGCAAATGAAACATTTACCCTAATATGAGGGTATAAAAGGAAGGGCCCATACATGTTTCTTGTGCTAGAAACATTTCAAGAGAGCTAGAGAGAGTGTGCTTTAGTTCTAGAGGGAGAAAGTTAAAGAACTCATAAAAGGTATGATTTTTATCATAATTGTTCATAAATCTAAAATAGATCTAGGCTTGAATGATATTTATGATGTGTTTAAATAAATAAAGCTTGAAGCATTACGTTTGCATGTGTGTATATCTCAGGTTTTAACCTCTCAGTTCTAGGGTTTTTCTCAAAAACTAAAAAATGTGAGTTCTAGATCCTTGTTTTTACCTTTTTACTTACATTGGGGTTAACATGCATACTTATATATATTTTTAACGAAACTATGATTTCATACGACAAAGATGACATTTTATGCTCGTTTGTGAATTTTTAGTATGAAAATTGGCATTATTAAAAGCATTCGTGTTACTGTTAAAAGCATTTATATTACTATTAAAAGCATTTATGTGTACTATTCAAAGCACTTGTGTCGCATTACCATTTAAAGCATTTGTGTCACATTATGTTTAATGCATTCATATTACTTTTCAAAGCATTAGTGTTACTATTCAAAGCATTCGTATTACTATTCAAAGCATCCGTATTACTGTTCAAAGTATTCACATATATGTTACTTTCCAAAGTATTTGAATGTACTTTTCAGAACATTTATGTCGCAAAACTGTTCAAGGCATTCGTATTAGTGTTCAAAGAATTCGCATTTGTGTTACTGTTCAAAGTATTTGTGTGTATTGTTCAAAGCATTTGTGTTACTATTCAAAGCATTTGCATTACTGTTCAAAGCATTCACATTTGTTTTACTATCTAAAGCATTTGTGTCGCATTATTGTTCAAAGCATTCACACTACTGAGCATTCGCATTTGTGTTACTATACAAAGCATTTTTATGTACTGTTCAAAGCATTCGAATTTGTGAGGTTGTTCAAAGCATTTCTATATACCATTCAAGCATTTGTGTTACTTCTTAAAGTATTTGTGTTACTATTCAAAGCATTTGCGTTACTGTTCAAAGCATTTGTGTTACTGTTCAAAGCATTTGTGTGTAGTGTTTAAAGCATTTGTGTTACAGTTCAAAACATCTGCATTAGTATTACTGTTCAAAGCATTTGTGTTACTAACTAAAGTATCCATGTTAATGTTCGCCGCATTGACTAAGTGTTGGTCATCCGCATTGGGTGTCCGCATTAGCTGTTCTCTCAAATTTATTTACTCACCCACATTCATTATTATCCGCATCAATGGACACTTAGAATAGCTTCACCATGAATTTCACTAAGTGCTGACTAAGAGTTGAATAGGTGTTAATGTTTCTTTAATATGCAGTTCTCATACACTTGGTTGATATAAATGTGTTACCTAATGTTCTATGTTATGTAATGATATGAAAGATAACCCGTAAAGTATTATTTATTGCAAAGCGAAACATTATATAATAGAAAGAATGATAGTGGAACCTAATGAATGTCACATGGACCCTAATGATGAAGAATAGCCTTGCAAGCGCAAAGGGACTTCACTTATGTGAGTCAAAATATGGACCTTTATTCATGAGCCGGCTGCATGTCTTGTAGTGTGGGTCAACTGCCAGGGGTTAGCTACCGCTTTATATGTATACCGGTAGGGGTTGGCATTTTTTGTCAACCATATGCTTGGGCTTTTGCCTTGTGCAACCCTAGTTTATGCAAACGGAAAGATAATGAATGGATAAAAGATAATGAACACGATAAAGGATGTTATGAATGTCAATTAGACTAATATGAATGTTTAAATATGTGTTCATTAAAGGAAGTCAATAGTATATTTTCTATATATTATAAAAACTAAAACTCAATCAGCAACAATAACTTTGTATGCATATTTGTTGGTAGGAAATGGTGAAAGCTAAGGATGGCATGGGGAATATGGCTACTTGACAAGTAGAAACTAGCATACATGTTTATTATCTGATGTTTTAATTTGAGAAAACTACTTATATGATTTAACTTAAGGACACATGTTTATTATTTACGATTTATGCTATGATATGAATTATTTGTTTTTCGCTGCAATCTTATATTTAGTAATGTATTATCTAATGTTTTTTACAATGAATGACCAACTATGAGGACTCTCGGGTTTGGCGCTTAATAGAGTATAATTACAGATGTGTTATTAGCTTGTTTTACTAACTTACCACATTTGATAAAAATGAAGTGCCATCATCATGCGATAGAGAAAGGAGGAGACAACATCCGAATTTGTAAGGCCCTGATTCCAGGAAACCTCATAGTTGGTCATTCACAGCAAAACATAGATTTAAAACATTCGTTTAGACAAATATTTGCAGCGGAAAAGTACATTAAGTTTCAACCCATTACGACATAATTCTAATAAAATGTTAACATTGTCTTTAAAACATCAAATAGTCTTTAAAGAAAAGGTCTTCTTAATAACCTTCTTAATCAGGGATGCTAGTCTTCAGTTGCCAAGAAGCTTCGCATCCATGGCCTCATCCTTCTAAGCCCCAACAACTCACCTGTAAAACTAATATACATACAAAATTCAGCTTCACTGAGTGAGTTCTAGATTTTTTTATCAGAATATCATTTAGTGAGGTATGTTAACTTTATCACTCTAAAATAGTTATCACATGAACAAACATTTACTATACACAGACTGTCACTTTATCAGTACTTTATCATTAAGGCTTTCGCATATTTATTTTCTATTACCCTTCTTTATCCATCAATTCCCAGTTACTATGTCTCGGGATCTGCCCAAGGGTTAGACCCCCCACTTGTGATAAACACAAGACTTTACTTTATCCATACTTGTGATGAACACAAGACTTTACTTTATCCATGAGAGCACAACAAATGCAACTCTCCTTTATCCTTTACTTGCAAGACTTTACTTTAGCAATGGTATATTGTTATGAGCTCAATAATATTTCTTTCAGTTTCACTTTCATCTTTAGTTATACATATACTTATACATGCTAAGAATCAACTCATAGTCCATATATTCACATTCTTCAACAAAAGAATACAAACAGTATAATAGACCCTCCGTGGGACAGTGGGGGTTCCGGGGCAGTAGCCCCTGATAGTGGGGTTCTAGGGGCAACAGCCATAAAAAATCTTTGCCATAAAAAAATGGTATATTTAGTATGCATATCTCCCCAAAACATTGAAAACGTGTAAATAAGGGGGATCTAGTCACCTGGTTAGTAAACAACTTCATGTCTAAGTTTTCTTAGCTAGGATCATGATACACGGTCTGCATATAAGTTAACACACAAATAGGTAGTTTTCTACACAGTTTCGGTAGCAGTTTCGCACGCAGTTTCGCTGCCAGTTTTGGAAGGCAGTTTCGCTGCCAGTTTCGCATGGCAGTTTTGCTGCCAGTTTCGCCCAACTTTCGTTGGAATTTCCTAGATTCGCTAAATCTACAAATCTACCTATGCACTTACGAAACTACCTGCGAAACTATAGTTTTGCAGGAAGGAGATTGCCTTAGTTTCGCATGATGAATCCACAATTTCACAGGAAGAACTGGCAGTTTCACTAGACGAATACAAATGACGAACCAACTAATTTTTAACTCGAAATCTCAACTTTTACATCCAAATCCTTAGTTTTTCATCCATGAAACTATATCTAAGCTTTTTACATGATTTTATACGTAAAAATGTGACCTTTATATGATTCTTTGAAACTTTTAAAAACCCAAAACCCTAGAATCTGGGTCTGACCTACCGAGGCCTTTAGAGGATGATTCTTACCTAGATTTCTTGCTCCTTTCTCATGGTTTGATGCTCTAGCACTCAGATCTTCAATCTCTTAACCAATGAAGCTCCAAATCTTGAGTTTTCTTCACTTTCTCTCTCTACTCTCTCTCTCTAGAAAGTTGGTGGCTAGGGTTGCAAATGAGGAAGATTATGGCTGGTTAGGTGGTTTAAGTGGCTGATTATGGGCCTTTAACCACTTAAATCTTTTTGCCCATAAGACTAATTTGGTCCATAATCCATTTCTTTCCTTTATTTTTATTAAAAATCCCTTAACTAAGCCCATTATTATTGAATGGCTTGTTTTCACTTTCCGGGGCGTTACAGAATTTTAGCTCAACTTTTGCTTAAATCCAAAAAGATCCTTAAGATCCTTAAGGACGTCAACTTCTTAACATTGATCAAGACTCCATAGAATACATTGATAGTAACTGTTATGCAATAAGTGTCCCATGCTTTGGCGCATATGTCTAGATAATCTACTTTTGATTTCTGCATATGTATTATTACTTTGGTTATTATTGTGTATATGATAATGGATGGAAGTAACAAGTTATCAGGGTATCTCATGCTACTAATCAACTTGGCTCCCACGTTTCTTACGTTTGAAAAATATACAAAACATACAACATTGCAAATGGCAAAGCCGTAAGAGATAACTCACTGGCCCATATTAGTATTATCATTTTATTCTACTAAATTTCAATTTGTAAATATGATAAGAAGTCTTAAAATGGTAATTGGAAAATTGTCTACAATACAAAACTCTAGCCACTCCAAATACATATTCTCACACTAGAGTCGAGTCACGAAAAGTACCATCTTTATGGTGAGCTTAACCAGTGTACTTGGTATAGTTGGTGCTTATCTCAGTCGTCTCGATCATTTCTAGTAATGGGTTCACCAAGGCGAGCACACTTTCTCATGTTGGTCAGTAGGAGATTCTCTTAAATCTATATTGACACGATCCTCTTTTGACTGCTTATATATTTAAGTGTATTCTTCTCCTTCACTATTTAATACATAAAGAATACTAGGAAAGAAGTTTCTAAAGTGTGAATGTATGTATATACATACACTTTAGCGTTAATATTCATCAAGTAGTCATGTTAACTAAGCCTTAAGCCTTTAACCAAGTGGTTACTAGTTCAAATCTCACATACCTAAAAAAATTAATCTTAGATTGCCTAGGTCATACGCATCTGCTAGACCCATCTCTCTAACCTGTTAGACCCTCCAAACCCAAAAAAGAAAATCCATACTATGTCTAACCTTCAAAACCTATTACCGATCCAATCCCTGACCCAATGCGACCCAATGTGATATAGGCGGAAGCAAAAGATAATAATTGAATCTGTTGATTTACCAAGAATTCCATGAACAACTCTTCTAACCATCGTTGATTTCACGAAAAATGCCGATAATTAGGGTTTTCACACACTAACACACACTTTGATAAAGAGAAAAAGTATTTTTATCAACTTCAAAACTGATATTCTCCTATTGTTTACATGACTATAAAAAGCAAATCAAAAGTCGAATGGGCAACAAAACATAAACGGGCCAAAATCTGGGCTAAAAATAAAGTCCAACAAAATCTAGAAATAGAAAAAAGTAAAATAACTCATAAAATAATCCATTTTAGGGGTAAAATGATGCTGGTTTGTGAAAACATGCTTCTCGGTCCAACGGTTGTTTCGATTGGTCGCAGGCCCAAAACATAGACTTCTAGCCAAGTTATGGCCATATTAGTGAAGCCCTTTGCATAATCGATCTTGGTCCTCCAAAAACAAAATGACTTGCTCATCCATACTTGGGCCCGCACCATTCCCTCCTGGGTAGACAACATTTGTCGTCGAATTCCTAATGGGCTCATTATCAGAATAATCACTATTATAAGGAAGCAAATGTTTCACATTAAACACATCAGAACATTGAATGTGGCTAGGTAACTTTAGTTGATATGCACTGGAGTTTATCTTTTACATAATCTCAACAGGCTTAATCTTCTTGGAAGACAGTTTGTTGTACTCTCCAACTAAAACACAATCTTTAGTTAACATAGCCCAAACAAAGTCACCCTCTTCAAAATCAACATGCCTTCGGTTTTTATTAACTACTTTCTTGTACTTGGCATTGGCTTGGGTCAAATTATCAGGAATAGCTTTATGAACGTCATGTAACCCCTTCACAAAATCTTGAACCTTCTTGGTAATAGAACCAGAAACAGGAAGTGAAATTAAATCAAGTGGTCCTCGAGACTCGAGTAGAGTACGTGAAATGGACTAAACCCAGTGCTTTGATTAACAACATGATTATGAGCAAATTCAGTTTGGCATAGTTTCTGATCCTATGCTTTCACATGATCACTAACTTTAGTTTGACCATCTATTTGTGGATGATGAGCACTACTGAAACTGAGTTAGGTATTCACCATCCTCCATAGACTACGCCAAAAGTGACTCAGAAACCGGGTGTCCCGACCAGATACAATAGAAGAAGGCAATCCATGTAAGCGATACACATCACGAAAGAAAATTTGTGCCATATTAACAGCCTTAACTATTTTCTTATAAGGAATAAAATGAACCATCTTAGAAAACCGCTCAACAACAACAAAGATAGAATCATAACCCCTTTGTGTATGTAGCAACCCCAACACAAAATCCATGTTAATATCAACCCATGGTTGTGAAGGAATAAGCAAAGGCATATAGAGACCCGCATTACTAGTTGTGCCCTTTGAAACTTGACAAATACGACACCTCTTAATATAACGATCCACTTCTTTCCTCATAGTAGGCCAGAAATAAGAAGTTTGCACCAATTGTAAAGTATGATCACGACCAACATTCCCCTCACCATGTAACTTCTAAACAATTTGCAAACGCAGACTGGAATCACGAATACATAGTTGACTCCCTTGGACAGAAAACCATCTTGTAGAAGAAAATGTAATTTCTGCCTGGTTTGCACATCCTACATAATAACTGAAAAATATGGATCAATGGCCAACTACTCACGACATCTAGACCCGGAACATCAACCCTGATATACACAAGTAGATTAACCCTCCTACTCAAGATATCAACAACACAAGGAATGTTAAGCAGTGCCCATGCTTATGAGATACCTTGTCTTATGTACGGATATGCCTTAAAGAATCATGATCAGTGAACAAAACAAACTCCTTATGAAACAGATAGTGACGCAAATGCTTTATAACTACTATACCTTAACTTTGGACCTATTAATTTCTCACTAAAATAAGCAACATGTTGGCCTCCTTAACTTAGAACCCCACCAATTCCAACCTTTAAGGCGTCAGTATGAAGTTGAAATACTTGAGAAAAATCAAGCAATACTAGAATAGGTGCTTTAATGAGCTTGTCTTTTATAACTTGAAATGCTAATTCCGCCTCTTCTGTCCATACAAATGTCTTCCCCTTCATGCAATCTATCACTGGAGCCATAATAAAACTAAAATGTTAAATGAACCATCTATAAAAAGACGCAAGTCCATGAAAACTACAAACTTCAGTAATGGTAGTAGGAGTTGGCCAATTTTGAATAGTTGCTACTTTAGATTCATCCACCTGTATTCCCTCACCAGAAACAACATACCCCAAAACAGAACCTTTCACTAACACACATTTCTTTGATGTTGCATAGAAACTATCCCAGCGAGTAAGGCTAAAACTTGCCTTACATGCATGATATGCTTATTAGAAGAAGCAATATAAATAGAAATGTCATCAAAATACACAACTACAAACTTCCCAATAAAAAGCTTGAGCAAGTGGTTCATCACACACATAAAAATGCTAGTTGCGTTTGATAAACCAAAAGGCATTACCAACCATTCATACAATCCTTCATGAGTTTTGAAGGCAGTTCCACTCACCACCAGGTCTAAGAAGAATCTGGTAATATCCACTCTTTAAATCCAACTTTGTGAAAATAATAGCACCACTAATCGGGTCAAGCAAATCATCAAATCTTGGAATAGGAAATCTATACCTCACAGTAATCTTGTTGATAGCTCAACTGTCAACACACATACGCCAAGTGCCATCTTTTCTTGAAGTCAATAAAGCAAGAACAACATAAAGGCTCATACTTTCATGAACATGGCCCTTAGAAATCAACTCCTCAATTTGTCTACGCAACTCCTCATGCTCTGCTAGGTTCATCCTGTTATGTGGCCTATTAGGCAATTATGATCCAGGTTCTGGATCAATATGATGTTGGATGTCACGCAAAGGTGGCAATCCGTAAGGCAATTCAGTACAAAGAACTTTTAGAAAATTCCTAAAGTAAGGGAATCATAGCATCAGGAATGTTATCATCTCTAACCTCCAACTCGTTCTCAAACTGAGAAAGTGTCAACAATGTAGCAGTGGGTTTCGTAGCCACCTCCTTAGGTTTTGTTGGATCAGATGGGTTTGTAGATTAAAAAGAATTTCTCTTTGATCAGCAGTTAACGAATGTCGAATCTAAGTTAACTACTTGCTAGCAAAACACAAATACTTCGAGTAAAGAAAAAATGCACAAGTTGTTCTTTCAAAGTATTCATTTGATTAGTTATTTGAGTACAAAAAATACAATCGAAAAATAAACAAAGTGGCTTTGAAAAGCTTGCCTTTATTATACAAGTATGAGGACTTTATACTGAAATCTAAACAATAAGAATAAACTATTCTATGTTCTGAGTGTATAACAAAACAGACAATCGGCACATCAGAGTTAGGCAGCTTCAGTACTATGTTGTCTCCAAAAGTCAAAACACGACAACTGTCAGTATAGACAGTCTTGTCTTATGTAACAATTGATCAGAAACTCATGGAGTTCTGTGCTGATCAGTAGCAGTCGATCGGCAACTCTTCTGTTGAATGCTGATTGGTAGTAGTTCAACATATGCTGATCGGCAATCATTCAGCATATGCTGATCAGAAGTGGATTCAGCACTTGGACGAATTTGGCAGTTACTAGCCAATGTTAAATTCTTGAGTTTTTGGTAGCTTCATCCTCTTCATATATCAACAAATTCCCTCTAGAATAGTGCAACCAAAACTCTGTCTTCACCCTTCTAGCATTATAATTAGCATCAGTTCATACATGTATCCTCTTCTATCTCTTGAGGGGTTTTCAAGAGGTAGATTTACCAAGTCTTTCATCTTGTGCTGAGATAGTCATAAAAGATCATACTCTTTGACTTCCACTTTGCCAGCACTAGCATATGTTAGGCAGAAAGTATTGTTTAAGGAATTGTAACTCCAATGTGTACTTGGGCCATAAATGGTAAGGGGAGTCATATGCAAAACTTCTTTTTCTTTCCTTTGCTCAACCTTGTTTCCAAATTCTATTCTTAGAATGGCAGCCATGGATTTGTACTTATTTAGCATTCCTTCTATTCTGAGATTAGCTTGTACATTCTCTTTAAGTCTTCAAATCTGAGAAGCTTGTACATTCTCTTTAAGTCTTCAAATCTGAGCTTGAGAACTTCCAGCTCAAATAGAAATAAGGATTTTGATGACTTCTTTCTTTCTATGAAGTTACTCTCAGCTTTCAAGTCATAATCCCATTTTATGATTGTTGTATCATCATCCTCTGAGTCTTCTTCCTCCTCAGATTCTAAGAGTTCTTCTTTTTATTTCGGTTGACCGGAGCCATATCTGATTCTATTAGCAGCACTGATGAATATCACTTTATTTGCTAAATCATTAGATCCGCTTTAAGAAGAAGATTCAGCTATTTCGGAAGCTTGTTGGACTATTGGAGAACCCTGCTTAGTAGCTTGAGTGGGTGGAGAAGCAGAAGGAAGTGATTGTGGTTGGTTGCTGGGTTTGGCCGATGGGGTGGTTTTAGCAGCTTTAGACTCTAGTTTCTTCTTTCTTTTGCTTTGAAGCCTGCCTTGATCTTTCTAGATGAGATTTGTAGATCGTCATTAGTACCTTTTCCACTTCTTTTGCCTCAGAATCATTGCTTGAATTCTTCAGACTTAGCCTAGTTAAATTAGCTATCTCAAACCGGTTAAGGCATATCAGTTGGTTCCTTGAGTAAGCCATTCTTCTACTACTGATCTGGCTATGAAGTATGTATTCTTCTTCTGATCATATTCCTACTCACTATGGGTTCATATGGTGATAGTGGAGTTTTAGGGATCTCTTCACCAGCATCATCTTTGACTAAGGTTAGTACTTTATGTAGAAACACTTTAGATTAATCATTCATACATTTAAAGATGCCAAAGTACTTAGCAATTTTCTTGAGGATGTCAAGGGGCAGACATGATCTCTCCATTTGCCCTCTTGATAGCAAATTTCTTCATCTGAGCAAGATAGCTAGCAGCAAACACTTTTGTTCCTTTGAGTTTCTTCTCCTCTACTTTCGGATCAACAATCCTTGCTTTTACAACTTTCTTTGGTGCTATCTTCTTCTTTGCAAGGATTGAGGAGATGGACTGACTATCTCCAGAGGTTGTTGATTTAGATTTAGGGGAAGCAAGAGGCTCAGTCGGTAGATCGGAAGATCTTTGAGTGACTATCTTTGTTTTGGCATGTTGTCTTTCCCATTACTCCTTAACTTCTTCAACTTTGGAAGCTCTCTAGCTATAACTTTTTGTTTGATTCCTCTGATATTCAGATCAAGAGTTGACATACTTATTGGCCCTACTTGTCTACCAGAGAAACCATAATACTTGAGGAACATCTTCATTTGTTGCTTGTCTCTAAACTCTTGTTGACTCTTTTCTCCTTGTTTCTTCTCTAATTCAGCCCTCTTTCTTCTAGCCAACTCAACTATTTTCTCCATCTCAGCATGAGTTATAACTTTCAGTTTAGATTTTATCTTAGCAGTGCTCCATTCCATGACCTCACCAAAATTGGACCCTTTCAACTCAATTTGAGCTGCTAGGAGACATTTTCTTGATCCTTCTTTTCTCTCATCTCAGTGCAGATCATGGATTTGGATTTGGTAGTTATGGTTGCTAAAGCCTTCTAAGTGGTTGTCCTTTTGGTGCTTTCGGCAGATGGCCGGAATGACTTAGATGGCACCCTTTTGATAACTTTAGCCTTTGGTTTAGGTGGAGCTTTTAATGTTTCTCAACTTGGTTCACCACCACTATTAATTTCTTTTGTTGCAGTTGTTGTAGCTCTTGATTCTTTTGCACTTTTGATCAATACAATGATATTCTTCTTAATAAAAGATTCTTGAGCTTTGCCTGCCTTTAGTTCTACAACTTCTTCTTCAACCTTGTGTGGGAATAGCTCTACCTTCTTAGTCATTGGAAATCCTGCCTTCAATTTCTATGACTCAATTTCAATTTTCTCTTCAGCAGTCATAGGTCTCTTACCTTTTTCAGAAGGAGAGATTTCAGTATGTCTGACTGCTAAAGGTCTAATGGTTACACCTGATGCCATACCAACTTACTTGGGATCATCGATAGTTATTTGAGCTCTCTCAGCATCCTTAGTGACTTCTGGGCCATCAGTTTCCACATTCCCCTCAGAGTTAACTGGGGTTTTCGTTTTAACCTCCGGTTGACCAAATATCACCTCAGCTGATTTTTTGAGTTAAGACTCAGGTGTGTCCTTTTATTACTTATGAAGTTAGGCTGGTTCAGCTTCAAGAGTCACCCCATGCCTTTCTATGTCATCTTCCATGGTCTGGGTGCCTCTTGTGTAAATTACCATTCTATCTAAGGATTCGTCTGTGGAAGCAGCCTCTTGCCTAGTACTTTTGGCAGTTTCATTAGTAGCTGATTTGTTCAGCACTACCGTAGTTACCAGTAGCACTTTTAGTAATGGTGCTTCTTCTTCAGTAGATGCCTTGGGAGAGTCTTCAAGTCCTAGAACAAGCTCTCTCTTTGATGATTCCTTATTAGATCTCTTTCTTTTAAGAGAGAGCAAGGGAGAAGTGCTGGATCTTTTCATCATTGCCATTCTCCTCTTCCTAACTTGAACCTTTTGTTTCATCCTCTTCATCACCCTCCTAGCTTCTATCTCCTTCCCTTCCGAGCTATCATAGCCATACCCATCGAGAAGCTCATTCATTTTGACTTTAGCTTTCGATAGAGCCTCATATTGATCAATCCATTTAGAGGAGAAAGAGATTGGCTGTAAAGCATGTACAACTTGGCTAGCCAATCTCTAAAGAATATCTTCAGCTTCTTTGGGCTCATCTTCCCCCTTTTTGGTAGCATCATCTAAAATTCCAGATTACACCAAGTAGGTGGAGGAAGGTACATTCAAAATTTCTTATGGTGCTGGGAGTTGAAGACTCAAGATGATTAATTATTAAAGGTCAATGGTTTCTTGAAGTTGTTCAACTTTGTGTTCAAGATCCATTGCCTTTGTTACCGCTTGCTAAAAAGTTGTAAGTTGTTCTTTTATTTTGTTGGAGGTAAATCCAAAGACTCTAATACCACTTGTAAGACCGGATAGGTTTGCAGATTAACAATAACTTCTCTTTTTATCGGTAGTTAAACGAATGCAGGATCTAAATTAACTGCTTACTAGCAAAACACGAATACTTTGAGTAAAGATAAAATGCATAAGTTGTTCTTCTATGATGGCAACTCTTGCAACTTGTTATTGTTGAGTTTTGAGTTGTACTTCCACCTTAAAGACTCTATCTACGGAATACATCAGCAAATAGTTCTCAAACTCTAGAACTGTGACTCATTCAGCATAACCTTGAAGCCTTGCATTTTCAGCTTGTAAGGC
This sequence comes from Flaveria sonorensis, assembly GCA_025506505.1. Classification (NCBI taxonomy): domain Eukaryota; kingdom Viridiplantae; phylum Streptophyta; class Magnoliopsida; order Asterales; family Asteraceae; genus Flaveria; species Flaveria sonorensis. Next base: position 46,889,101 of record CM046432.1, on the reverse strand, counting down.
ATTTAGTTTTTGAGCAAGCTCAAGGTTATGGGCCATCAATTCATGTATTTGTTGCATACTTCCCTCATCCACAGACGTGGAATCCTTGGGAGATATGGTCCTAGGCTGAGCCTCTGCACCCTCACCACCAGATGTAGTTTCTTGGCATCCTTGATTCCTTTCCCCAAGGAATGACTCCAAAAAGGCATTCTCAAGGTGAGTTGCCGTGGTTGAGGTCTTAGAGATGTTGTATCTATCTTGCTAATCAATTGATGGATCATCAATAGAGACAACCTCTTCCACATTGATCATTCCCTCCCTAGGATCAATCTTTTGAGATAAAGGATATGGGGCAGATGCTGCTAAATACATATCGGTCCCTACTATCTATATTGTATAAAAAGGGGAAGACATTGGATCATGTTGAAGTGTACTAGGGACATCATCATCTTGGGTAGTAGACATGTGTTTGGGAGATTATGGAGCTGAGTCTAATGGACTGGGATGTGAACCAGTTCCTAATGAGACTTTTTCCTTAGAAGTTGTCTTAGTAATATGGGTATCCCTTTTGGTTTGCTCAATGGATTGGTTGGACTCCGATTGAGGGCTTATGGCTTGGGTTTGGGTCTGCTTAGAAGAAGGAAGAGAAACCTTCTTCTTTGAGCCTTGTTTAGGTATGGTTGACACCTTTGACTTGATTAGGACCCTTGTTCCTAGTCTTGCCTTTTTGAGGGAAGATGAATAGGGGCCCTGCATCTTCTTAGTAGATTGTGCAGCAGTTCACTTTTTTTGTACCATTGGCTTTGATGTAAAGGGTGTGGTATTAGTAGTGGTGGGTGTTTCCATACTGCCACCCTGAGGCTCAATGACCTCAAGCATAAGTGTGAACAAGGGAGTTACCTTCCCTGAAAAATAGTTTGGAGTTGACTCGAACTTTGAAGATATTGCTTTGTTTAAAGTTCCTAAGATATGAACAACTCCTCCCGATTTGTTTGATAAGCAATGAACGAAGATATGAAGAATGATTCTCCAATTGTGATATACCTGAGATTTGGAGAAGTTGGACGACGGGAGGGGTCCTTCATACTCCATCTCCTTGATTGTGGCACTCACCACCTCTTTGAATAAAGAAGATACATCGTTTGCGTTATTCAACTTCAGATATTGACGAATCTTTGTGCATAAGATGGTGACCTTAAGTCCTTGCACCATTGCAATGAGGACCTTTGTTCCATGTTCTCGTTGAATGGAACATGTGTTCCAAAATTCTCTAATATACGTCTCATATATCAGTAGGTCTACTGAGATTGCAAAAGCATAATTACAATTGTGTAGGAATAAAAGAACAAGATCATAGACAGGATCACATATGGGTTGAAGTGATGCAGAGATATTATGATTCGGTCTGAATTCTAGGGTTTGAGTTTGAGAAGCCATGGAAAGATGATGGATTTTTGACAAGGCTTAAGAAATTGAAGGTTTTTGAAAAGGGGTTCGCTGTGTGATGAAGATCAAAGATGACAATGGTGGGCAAAACCTTAGATTTAATAGTTATAGAGAATATATAAAAATGTGAATTTTAAAAATATTATACCACTATAACTGTAAAATCAACGACGTGTGATAATGAAATAGTCTTTTCAGGCAAACTTCTCCGGCGCCACTACGTATCGGAAGATGGAAGTGGGACCTACCGGATCTTTTTCAAAAAACATTTTCCGAAATCATCGTATCTGCTGAATCACCCCATTCAACAGATACCCAGTTTTGCCTAGTTATCCAGCTGATTTGCTATGTTCGGTAGATACCTAGTTATCTGCTTATATTCCGTAGATACCCAGTTATTTGCTGATTTGCGAAATTCAACAGATATCCAGTTTTATCCATTTTATCAACAAAGCATTTCTTCGTAATTTATTAGATATTATTGAATAAATCATTTAACTTTTCAAAGTTCTTCAACCCAAAGCATTGTAACACCCGAAAATTTGTTTAAAATAAAGGAAAAGAAAAGTACCCTGAAAGAAAAGATAATGGGCACAAGTGGAGGGGGGTAAAGTGTACAAAGTACAAAACATTATTTTTATATGGTTTAAAAGGCATGGTCGCCCATGCCACCACTTTATCACTTCTGCTTTTCGACTGGAACAAGAAAAAAGAAAGAAGAGCTGAAGTTTCATCGGTTCCTTGAAGAAGAGGCTGTGTTTTCGAAGGTGTGTATCTTTCCTGTGTTATTGGTTCAATTTCAGCTGAATTTTCAGCTTGTGAACCGATTCTTATGTGTTCTTTGTGCTTGATTTTGTGTTTTGGTGTGTTTAGGCGTTTGAACTCCAGGTTGCTCTCGGGTTTGGTGGAGTTTTACTCGAAAGCAGTAGAGGTGAGTTCTAGGTCCCCTCTTTTAAATGTTTTCTACTGATTTAGGACTGATTTGCATATTTGAAGGACGTTTTCGAAACAAGTTATGATTTTTCAGGTATGGTGCGAACGATGTTGATGATATGGTGTGTTATGTGCTTCTCTTGTTGATCGTTTAAAGTTATGATGTTCTAAGTGTTAAACAGATAGATCTAAGTTGTGTTCATGATTAGAATGATGATTAGGTTCTGGTAATGGCATAAGTTGCATTTCATATTAGTTTTAGGACCATCCGCATTTAACAGTTAAGTCTTTAGTTCATGCGCATTTGTTATGTATTCATGCGCATTTGGTCTTTTGTTCATGCGCATTTGTTGTCTTTTGTTCATGCGCATTTGCTAAGTGTTCATCCACATTTTTTTTGCCCATGTGCATTTGCTACAGTGTCCATGTGTATTGTTTTAGTCATCCGTATTCGTTTCATGCGCATTTCCTGACACTTAGAAAATTTCCTGAGAATATTCATCCGCATTAGCTGTACTCATCCGCATTTGTCTAAAGACTTAGAATTATTCTGAAATTTTGGGAATAGGATCTAAGTGTTAAGAATTGATGAATAAGGAAAGATTATGCTTGTTTAATGATTCATATGTTTGTTTCTCTTCTTATGGCCTGCGGTTATGGATGATATTTATTATGTTTCATGGTATGTGATTATTAAAAACAATGAATATTTTCAAAGTATTATTCCTAACTAAGTGGACAAAAAGAAATAAAAAGATGCAGTGTAACCTAATGAATGTTACCCCTAGGCCCTTATGATGAATGAAAAGCCTTGCAAGCAAAATAAATGGAGGTGCACGACCTTGTTGTCGTTAGCTCAACTGATGTACGGATGTATAGCCCATGAGGATGCACATCTGGGGTCAATCCTGGGGATTGACCAATGAATGAATGGGATCCTAGTTCATGAGCAGGCTTCGTGCCTAGCAATGTGGATCAACTGTCGATGGGTTAGCTACCATGAAAAACGTTTGCCGACAGGGGGCATCTATTGCCAACCAACAATGTAGGCTCTTGCTTTGTGCAATCCTAGTTAATGAAAGAGAAAGATGAAGAAATAAAGATAATGAATCATTTTATTATTGATTATGTATATTGTTGAATGATCACCAAATGAAGTTTACAAAGTGTATTTTTCTATATTATTAAACTAGAACTCACTTAGCAACGCTGACTTTTTATATGCATATCAGTTGGCAGGTAAGGATGTTGCTGAGGATGGCACACGGGTGAGGCTACTTGGCGGGCAAAGACTGGCATCCATTCGTGCATAATGATATTGTTGTTTTGTAATACAACTGAATGAATTCTTTTGTAATTGTTAAAATACAATGATGTATTATTTAGCAACATCAAATATTAATGCATGAATGGTTTTTGACAACTTAATCCTCTGCGATATTTCTATTAAATGTATTTATCTAATATGAAAATGCTGTGATTGTCCAACGATGAGGTCTCCGGGAACGGGGCCTTACAAGCATATACAAGATATTTAAACCTTGTTTCATCAAAAATTTTGTGAAAAGATCTACATATTGTTTTTTTGTATGGACTTTGATTAATTTAATGATTTTCTTTTCTACACATTCTCTAATAAAATGATACCTGCTGTAAATGTGCTTTGTCTTTGAATGCTAAATAGGGTTATTGGTGATTGAAATAACTCTGTTGTGGTCAATATGAATGGAGTGTTCATGAAAGTTACTCTATAATCTTTAAGTAAGTTTGGATCCACAGCACCTAAGCATAATAACTAGATGCAACAATGTACTCTACTTCAGCAGTTGATGTAGAGACACAGGTTTGCTTCTTGCAATGCCATGAAACCAATCATGGTTTCTACGAAAAGACTTGTTGCATATGCTAAATGCAATCGTGGTTTCTACGAAAGTGATTTTCATAAATTTTTTATATTTTTGTTTTGTATTATTAGTCTTAATTAGCCGATGCAAACATCAGGAACAAACTCAAAACCAACAAACAAAGTGCTCCTGGATTTTTTAAATGAGATGAAGAAATCAAATGAGGTTCGAGACAAGAGTCACGAGGCTTTGACCAAGCAAGTTGGTCAACTAGCAGAAGAAGTGGCAGCTCTAAAGAAAGATCCAGGCAAGCTACCAAGTGATACGACCATGAATCCACAATATCAAGGGACAGCCATAAAGAACATGAGAAATGTCCATATTAATTCGGTTAGTATCCTTCCCAAATTTAAATTTTTCAATGATGACTTTACTTCTTTTTCAAAACAAGTTATCGGTAAGGAAAATCAAGACAAATGCAGTAGAAGAGAGTGACCCAGGAGCACCCATCCTTCTAATCAAAGTGGGGAAGCTCAAGATAAGAAGGGCACTCTTTGATTATGGGGCAGGTGTTAGTATCTTACCTGGTGCGTTATATGATCAATATGAGTTTGGCCCTCTATAGAAGGTTTACACCACCATAGTCTTAGCTGACTTGACCTGCAAACGTCCTCTAGGATGGTAAAAGACATTATAATCAAGTTGGGAGATTTCTACTACCCGGTGGACTTTATGGTGCTTGACTATGAACGAGAAACCAAAGGTTATTTTAGGTCAACCATTTTTTGCAACTGACAATGCATAAATCAACTATTGGGATGGAACAACTGATATGACATGTGAGACCCAAAAATTATGTTTTGATGTGTTTTGCAAGTCGATCACTTATTTTGTTAATGACAAACTTTTTGAGGCAGATGTGACTAACGTGTGTGTTCCTCCCTGCATCTCACATGTGAGTGAGCACATAACTTTTGAGAATGGTTTTAAGTATGATAGGTCTAAGCAAGTGGACTTGAAAGAGTTTGTGGATTCAAAAGAAAATAAAGAGCCAGTGATGAAGATGGAAATAAAGCATGAGAAGCCAAAACGGAAGAAAAAAGTTAGTGATCCACCTATTCTAAAAATGCTCAAGTTAAGACAATAATGTTCAGTCCATTTTTAGATAACGTTGGGAACCTAATAGATCAAGAAAAGCAAACAATAATTGAAATCTCAGAAGGTAAGCACCACTTTCTACCACCATGAGTAGTGACGGGTACGGTCTGGCTGAAGACCTAAAACTTAGCGTTACTTGCGAGGCAACCTGAGATATTTGTAAATTTTTTTTTTATGATCTTAGTTGTTTTGAACTTTGTGGGAGAGTTCACTACGCCTCACGAGACTTCACTCATCCACTCGGGCCTATCGAGAGGTTTAAAAGGCTTGTTGCATATGCTAAATGCAATGGTGATTCCTACGAAAGTGGGTTTTATTATTTTTTTTAGTGTTTGTTTTGTCTTTTTAGTTTTAGTTAGCCGATGCAAACATGCAAGTGTGGGGAAGCACATGGAATTTTAGGAGCATATTTGATGATGTGCTTGGCAGGTTTACCTATAGTCTCCATATAACAATATTGAAGCACTATCAGATCATCTGCCATCAGGTCCATGTGAACTTTCATTGACTTTATTTGCTATTTTTGTTTTGAACTTGGGGGTGTGAAAAAAATATGTGATCGGGGTGGAGTGATTCTATTGTTCAGGACTATGGTAGTTTGTTTAATCATGTTATATTATGTGTTTGGTCCTAATGGGTAAAGTGGAATGCAAAATGGGGATTGTAAAATGAATCAACTCATACATTGGGGACAATATATCCCAAGTATGGGGATGGGGGAACCCCAGGTAGACACATTTTGGAGAAATAGAAATTTAGATAAAATTTGTAAATTTTTTTCTTCGTCATGGTTAGTTCCTTTAATGTTTTAAAGATGGTATGTTTGTGATAGTTAGAAAAGGAATACCTAACTAGGGGTAGCAAACCTTAGGTGTAGTAAACTTGCACATTTCATGTTGGTAACTGAATTCACCGTGTCCATTATGAGAAGCCTGTTTCATTGTTGGATATCTTAATTGCTTAGTTGAGTGTGCAATGATTCTTGTTAGTGGTAGAATTTATGGAGCACGTGCAGTTCGAGACTCGAGACCGGGATTCATGTTGAAATGATTGATGCAATTGGATTAACCATAGAACAAACCTATAGGACCCACCTACCCGACATTTATCCATTGGTCACCAGTTTTGAGCCTGTTCCATTGTTCATTTTGTTTAAACCCATTATCATGACCGCTAAGCATTTTGTTTACCCTTGTGATGGAACTTGAGTTAATGAGTTATGTTTGAGTGGTAATTAAGTTGATTTGTTTCAAGTTTTAGTTGTAGTTTGAAGACAATTAATTTTAAATTGAAATCCACTATACGTTAGTAGTTTGAAAAAATAAGAAAAAAATAAATGAGGAAAAGAAAAGAAAAATTGTCGAAATAAATATGATCGAGTTAATGAATTTGTTTACCCTTGCATTGTGATTTTTTTAAGTGAATAAGTAGCTAGCTCAAGTTTTTCACCACTTTAGTCACTATCTCCTATATATTTCCTACCCGAACCTAAGCCTAACATTACAACCCTATGAAAGCCCTCACGATTGGTGTGAAGTATCGCATTAGTGGGTAGAAAATTGATTGCTATACAAGCCTATGCTCACTAGTTTGTATTATTGCATGACTATTCATAAATATCCAGCACATCATTTGCCGAGTTTAGAACTTACACCGAGTAGAGAGAATAATTGTGAAGGGTGTGACATGTGCAAGGGAGCAACCTAGAGTTTGGTAGCCTTAGTTAGGAAATCCAATAGGTTAGAGGATTGTGGTTGTTACTTGGTTGTTTTTGCTAATAGGAAATTAGGTATTAACTTGAATCTCCATCGAGGTTAGTATTTGTGTGTCTGCGTTTTGAAAATTTTGACCTGAGTTGCTAGATTTAAAGCAGTCTCGCTTAAGGGCAAGCGAGAGACAAGTGTAGGGATATGAAGTTCGGGTGTTTGAATGTGTTTTAATGGTGTTAATTGTTAGATTTTAATGAGTTATTTGTTACAAAGAGGTTATTGTGTGCGTTGCTTGTGATTGCAAGTATCGGGAGCTAAATGAGGTAAATAAGGCTAATTGAAAAGTCTTCGGATGGAGTTGAGCAAGCCCGAGTTAAAGACATGAAAAAAGACAAAGGATGGGAAAAAATAGTCACTGGTCACCGTAGGTCATGTAACCACCGTAACTTATGGTGGCCACAGACTGAAAAACAGTAGGCCCCCACCGTAACCTATGGTGGTGGGGTGACCTATGGCGCATCAAAATTGTAAAAAAAAATAGTAGGCCTCTAACGTAACCTATGGTGGTCACATGACCTATGGTACACGGGGCGCCGAATTTTTATAAAAAGACGGGAAATCTAGATTTTGACCAACCACTTCATTCCAAGTCGCCCCCAAGTCCCAAGAACAATCCCAAGTGATCCCAAAGACTTCCAGAGGTGATTTCAAGGCTCAAGATTTTACTTTTATCATTTGGTTTGATTCTCTAATGTCTAGAACAATATTTTCATTCGTTTTTGCTTCGTTTTTCATTACCATGTCCGGCTAAACCACCCATGATCTTCTTCGGATGTTAGGGTTTGTATACACTTGACTTGTTCTTTGTTTTCAATTGGGTTATTTTTGAACTAGGCACCTTAAGCCAAGGAACATTATTTGTTAATTGGAACTTCTAAAATATTTATGTTGATTGAAACCTATGTTCTGGTTTTTGTGAGTGTTTTTGATTTCTTTACATCAGGAAACCTCATGAGGGTTAGGATTGGGTTGGTTAACATAAGTTGGGTATGATCTAAGTAGTTCTTTTACAACAGTCTTGTTCAATCCCATTAGGTCTAGTTAAAGCAATAATGGTTATGTCTATGTGACCATTCATGAAGATCTAGGATAAGTTAGTAGTTGCAAACGTAAACCCATAGAGGATTACCTTTCCAATTTTTCTTTACAACTAATCCAATCTCAAATCAGTTTTACTTTTTAAAATCAGTTTTCTTTTCAACTTGTTCTTAATTAGTTTTCAATCCATAAATTAAGTTTTTCACTTTCACATATTCTCTATGGAGACGACCTTACTTACCCTATCTGCTTAGGTGAGCTAAGATCACAAAATTAAATTGTTTTTGATTAGGGCTGACAAACCACATCAAAATGGCACCATTGTTAGGGAATTAGTGCCCAAAGTGACTTTTTTGATTTTGTTTTATTTTTATTTAGTTTCTTATTTTTCTTTACGCTTGGTGTGTTTGTGTGTCGGTGACAACTTCGTGCATGCATTCCAGATACGCAAGGAACAAGTCCCAATTGATATTCGATCCAGAAGTTGAAAAGACAGCTCAACGAAACTGAGCAAATTCTTGAACTAAAGGGCTGTCAAGCTCAGTCAAAGGTGAACCAATGGAAAATCAAAACCTGCCACCAAATCAACAACAACAGCAACCAAAGGTTATTTTAGGTCGACCATTTTTTACAACTGCCAATGCTTAAATCAACTGCCGGGATGGAACAATTGATATGACATGTGAAACCCGTACGTTATGTTTTGATGTGTTATCCTAGTCGATCACTTATTTTGTTAATGACAAACTTTTTGAGGCAGATGTGACTAACGTGTGTGTTCCTCCCTGCATCTCACACGTAAGCGAGCACATAACTTTTGAGAATGGTTTTAAGTATAATAGGGCTAAGAATGTGGACTTGAAAGAGTTTGTAGATTCAAAAGAAAATAAAGAGCAAGTGATGAAGATAGAAATAAAGCATGAGAAGCCAAAATGGAAGAAAAAAGTTAGTGATCCACCTATTCTAAAAATGATCGAGTTAAGACAATGATGTTCGGTCCATATTTAGATTATGTTAGGAACCCACTAGATCAAGAAAAGCAAACAATTATTAAACTCTCAGAAGGTAAGCAGTGTAATTTTTTGTTTTTTTATGATCTTAGATGTTTTGGAACTTTATGGGTGAGTTCACTATGCCTCACGAGACTTCACTCTTCCACTCGGGCCTACCGAGAGGTTTAAAAGGCTCGTTGCATATGCTAAGTGCAATGGTAATTCATACGAAAGTGGGTTTTATTATCTTTTTAGTGTTTCTTTTGTCTTTTTAGTTTTATTTAGCCGATGCAAACATGCAAGTATGGAAAAGCACATGGACTTTTAGGAGCATATTTGATTATGTGTCTAGCAGGTTTACCCACAGTCTCCATATAACAATATTGAAGCACTATTAGATCATTTGTCATCAGGTACATGTGAACTTTCTTTGACTTTATTTGCTATTTTTGTTTTGCACTTACGGGTGTGAAACAACTATGTGATCGAGGTAGAATGATTCTATTGTTTAGGACTATGGTAGTTTGTTTAATCATGTTAAATTATGTGTTTGGGCCTAATGGGTAAAATGGAATGCAAATAGGGATTGTAAAATGAATCAACTCACATATTGGGGACAATGTATCCCAAGTGTGGGGATGGGGGAACCCAGAAAGACACATTTTGGAGAAATAGTAATTTAGACAAAATTTGTAAATTTGTAAATTTTTCCTCTAAAATGCTAACCGTTGGAAGAGGTTCTTGGTCATGGTTAGTTCCTTTAATGTCTAAAACCCGGTATATTTGTGAAAGTTGGAAAGGGAATGCCTAACTAGGGGTAGTAAACCTTAGGTGTAGTAAACTTGCACATTTCATGTTCGTAACTGAATCCACCGTGTCCATTATGAGAAGCCTATTTCATTGTTGCATATCTTGATTGCTTAGTTGAGTGTGCAATGATTCTTGTTAGTGGTAGAATTTGTGGAGCGCATGCATTTCGAGACTCGAGACTGGAATTCATGTTGAAATGATTGAGGCAATAGGATTAACCATATAACAACCCCATAGGATCCACCTACCTGACATTTATCCATTAGTCATAAGTTTTGAGCCTGTTCCATTGTTCATTTTGTTTAAACCCATTATCATGATCGTTAAGCCTTTTGTTTACCCTTGTGATTGAACTTGAGTTAATGAATTATGTTTGAGTGGTGATTAGTTGATTTGTTTCAAGTTTTGAGTGTAATTGGAAGACAGTTAAGTTTAAGTTGAAATCCGTTATGCGTTAGTAGTTTAAAGCTGTCTTGGTTGAGGGAAAGCAAGAGACAAGTGTGGTAATATGATGTTCGGGTGTTTGAATGGGTTTTAATGGTGTTAATTGTAAGATTTTAATGAGTTTATTTGTTAGAAAGAGGTTATTGCGTGTGTGTTTATGATTTGCAAGTATCGGGAGCTAAGTGAGGTAAATAAAGCTAATTGAAAAGTCTTAGGATGGAGTTGAGCAAGCTCGAGAAAAAGACAAGAAAAAAAGACAAAGGATGTCAAAAAATGGTCATTGGTCATCGTAGGTCATGTGACCGCTGTAATTTATGGTGGCCACAGACTAAAAAACAGTAGGCCTCCACCATAACCTACGGTGGTGGGGTGACCTATGATGCATCAAATCTAGAAAAAACAGTAGGCCTCTAACGTAATCTATGGTGGTCACATGGCCTACGGTACATGGTGCGCTGAATTCTATTTTTAGAAGTCAGTGCTTGTATTTGGTCATCCAGTTCTCCTATGGACTAATATAAAGACTGGACATCTAGGTTTTTAACAACCACTTCATTCCAAGTCACCCCCAAGTCCCAAGAACGATCCCAAGTGATCCCAAAGACTTCCGAAGGTGATTTCAAGGCTTAAGATTTTATTTGTATTGTTTGGTTTGATTCTATTATGTCTAGAACAATGTTTTCATTCATTTTTGCTTCGATTTTCATTACCATGTCTGGCTAAACCACCCGTGATCTTCTTCGGGTGGTAGGGTTTGTATACACTTGACTTGTTCTTTGTTTTCAATTGGGTTATTTTTGAACTAGGCACCTTAAGCCAAGGAACATTATTTCTTAATTGGAACTTCTAAAATATTTATGTTGATTGAAACCTGTGTTTCGGTTTTTGTGAGTGTTTTAGATTTCTTTACATTAGGAAACCTCATGAGGGTTAGGATTGGGTTGGTTAACATAAGTTAGGTTTGATCTGAGTTGTTCTTTTACAATAGTCTCGTTCAATCCTATTAGGTCTAGTTAAACTAATAATGGTTATGTTTATGTGACCATTCACGAAGATCTAGGATAAGTTAGTAGTTGTAAACCTAAACTCGGAGAGGATTACCTTTCCAATTATTATTTACAACTAATCCAATCTCAAATCAGTTTTACTTTTAAATTTAGTTTTCTTTTCAACTTTTTCTTAATTAGTTTTCAATCCATAAAATCAAGTTTTTCACTTTCCATATTTTCCCTTTGGAGACGACCTTACTTACCCTATCTACTTAGGTGAGCTAAGATCACAAAATTAAATTGCTTTTTATTAGGCCTGACGAACCGCATCATGCGTATAGTTTCCAAACCTTCTGTCTGGTAAATTGAAGAACCTCTTATTACATAGCTTCTACCTAGCTATTATCTCTTAAGGCTTTATCAACTATCATTTGTTCCAGTTGAAAAAGGAAGCATGAAAACAAACAGATGTTTGCTTCATTCACCCTGCTTTTTGTCTTGACACCAACATCTACATTGCCAATGACATTCTCAACTAGATGCTTTTTATAAATTCTTAGTCTTAGGATTACTTGGAGTTGTTGAGATAGATCCAAGTTGGAGAAATTTGTTTTAGGAAGTTTGACAGATGGATTGACTAATTCAACTGCCGAATTGACTCTATCTTAAACATTTGTCATACTTGGTTCCTTGTCAATAGATTGTCTAGTAGCATAATGATCATAAGACTCTTCATCTAATGAGACATAATAAGCAAGTGATGGATGACCCATATAATTTGTGGTACTAGCATCTGCTTCTGCTGAATATGGCTGAACTGTATCAGCAGATGTCCTGTTATGACTGATCCCTTGTGGTAGATCTACCTTATGGTCTTCAATACTTAGGGCTTGTATGTTTGCTGACTTATTGAGAAGGTCCCTTGAAACATTCTTAATCAAATGGTTAAATGCATTTATGAATCCATTTAGATCAAACATCCAACTTAGGGTATCTCCAACACTATTTGAGGAATTTTCATTAAATATGACATTTTTAGATTCCTCAATAGTATGGTCAATTTTGTTGTATACTCTATAAGCTTTATCTTGCGATGAGTATCCTATAAAGAACCCATCTACTGATTTCTTAGCAAACTTGGATAAATGATCATTGGTATTAAGAAGGGTGCATGGACATCCAAAGGGTCTGAGGAACCTTATGAATGGTCTTCTCTTATATGAAAATACATAAGAGGTTTTCATGTGTCTTGACTATCATTGCCCTATTCTAGACATAGCACACAGTGCTGACTACTTCAGCCTAGAATGTTATAGGAAGTTTAGAGTCAAACAGCATGGTACTTGTAGCCAGAATAAGTGTCATGTTTCTTCTCACAGTAACTCCGTTTTACTGAGGAGTTCTAGAAGCACTATATTTCCTTGTAATACCTTTGGATTCAAAAAAAGAATCAAGAGTCTGGTTTTTGAAGTCAGTGCCCTGATCACATATAATTATTTTAACCATTTGATCAATCTGGTTCTCAACTTTGATAATAAAGAATTTTTAAAATTTTAGTAGTTTCATCTCTAGTTTACAAAAAGAAAACCCAAGTAAATCTTGTAAAATAATCTATTATTACTACTATTACCAAGCAATATGATTTTCTTCCCAAACTCTTTACACCTGTTGGCCCGTATAACTTAATGTGTAACAGATGTATAGGAGTTGTGACTGAATTCAATTGTTTGGACTTATGAGAAGATGCTTTCCTTTTTGATAGGCAACAAAGTGGTCAGCACATGCAAACTCTTTGTTCAGCAGTACTGCAACTAACCCATTCCGAACTAGGTTATTCATGTTTTTGAGCTTCACATGTGCCAATCTTCTATGCGAAAGGGAGGACTCATTTAGTGAAGCTTTAGAAATAAAGCATGATATATTTTCTGAAGGTGATGTATTCTGCATGTTGAGCATGTACATATTATCCTTCCTAGGAGCTCTTAAAAATACTTTGTCATTTGGAATTTTAAATCTCGGAGAGAGGACAATACATTCATGCTCTATGAAAAGATTGTTATGTTTTTGGTCACACAACTGGGACAAACTCAGTATATTATAATTTAACTCTTTTACATAGTTCACGTTGTCAAAGCTTACCTTGCCATTGCTGACTATCCCTTTGCCAGTAATGTATCCTCTTTTTGTATCACTTTCAAAGGCAACAAATCCACCATCATATGGTTCTTGATTTAGCAGGCATGATCCGTCACCTATTATGTGTTGGGAGCATCCACTATCCACAATCCACAAGTTAGTTTTGGCCTGTGGAAGATCCTACACATAAACAAAATGGTTAGTGATGAATGGGGACCCAAGCCTTTTTAGTCTTAGGTTGTCTAGTTTTTAGCAGTTGTATATCAATGGTAAGTGTAAAGGGATGGTTTTTGGTTTTGTGTCATCTAAGGATTCAGTAGATGTCTTTAATTTTCAGGCTTTTCTTTTGACTTTGCTAGATACTTTGACAGCACCCTTCTTGCGATGATATTCTGAAGCTTTTGGAGATGGTGAATGGTTCTCCGAAGTCATCTTCTTCTTTTGGTTTGTAGTTGTGGACTTATTTGGAAGATCCTTTACATGTGCTGATTTTTCTTTAGAGTTGGCACTTGAGGGACTCGACTTCCAAACAGTTCTATAACCACCATTTTTTCTTTTTGATGGTTATTTGGCAGCTCAAGACCTCCTTGAGGGTTTGGGCCTTTTGGGATGTTTAATGGAGTGTGCTAGAGGATTGTATTGATAGTCTTTTGCAAAGTGATTGTCTTCCCCACATATTAGGCATGTGATTTTCATCAGCTTTTTGCTTACTTCATCATCTGCCTGATCTCTTATAGCTCCTTCTTCATCCTTTCATTCTTGCCTCCCTCGGTTCTACCCATCTTTTTGTTTATTTTATGGTCAGCATGGGTCGTTAGCTCTATATTTTTCTTTGGGAACCTTTTGTTGTGAATTTCCACTACTTCAGAAATGTACTTTTGAATATACGGTTGGGGTCTTATTTCTGAAGAGTTTGAGGTTCCTGCATAATAACTTCTGTTGTGGTTCTTCTTATTGCAGATGTGCTTTGAATGAAGCTTTGTCTTTGAGAGATTTTACTCAGTAGGGAACTAGTTGACTTTGCAAGATGGCTTTTCTTTCACAAATTCCATCTTCCGCATCACGGTCTTCTTTGTTTTTGCCTTGAGTTCTCTTCTCTCTTCATACTCCTCCTTTTCTCTTTTCTCCTCCTCTTTATCTACTTCCTCCATTATTCCGTCATTCTCTTTCTTCCTTGCTGCCTTAATTTCTTCAGTAGATGCCTTTTTATAGATGGGTTTGGCAGATACTTGATTCTTTACCTCAAGGTTGCAATTAGGGGTATATGTTGGACTATATGTCATTGGTGGTTCCATAGAATTATACCCTAAACCTTTCTTGGTTTGACACAACTTTTGAGAGTTTTCAGTAAAGGCAAGTACTTTTTCAAAATACAGGACCGATGAAGGGGGTCAATGAAATAGTTTCACAAGGTTGGAAAGATTTATAACACTTAACAGATCAAATAGGAAACCGACTGAATTGAAACAATGAACACAAGTAAGAACACACTAAGAACACAAGTAGTTAGTTTTCAAAAATGTTGTATATTGCTCTCAAGTGTTTTAAGAGTGTTACAAAGCTTAGTTCTAAGGACTGGTACATGAGATACTTTATACTACATCCTATAGCCGATCATACTTTGAAGGCCGGATGGAACACTAATCTAGAAAACAAGATCAATGTAAAGTAAAAAGGCAGATTGCCTTTTGAATAGTGACAATGACATGCCATAGCTCACATCCTTATATATTACAAAAAGGATAAAAGTACAAAAGTAGAAAGTTACAGACTCTGAGACCTTAATCTGCAGTTGAAAAAAGTATGGACTTATGATCTGGTTGTCGAGACTTGATCAAAAACAAGTTATTATATCGGTCATAGCTACCTTTATTGTGTAAGGGTAAGTAAGGTCGTCTCCACAAGGAATATGTGAAAAGTGTTTAACAATTGTAACTCTATTTACTAAAAGACACAACTTTATAATTAAAGATTGAAACTTTGAATGAAATAATGAACACAATTGCAAAAAGCAAGAATCTTTGAAACAAATTTGATTAAATAATAAGAAAAAAGTCACTTTCGGGTTTCCAATTCTGCAAGATCCACAATTAATACTTTTAAATTAGGGTTTGTAAAAAACAATACTTCAAGATCTTAGCTTTGATTAAAGTGGTAACAAAGGAACAATCTTTTAAGACTCATTCATTCATAAAGTTACCAATTCACCAATATCACGTTGTCTACTTTTCTAAATGAGCTCATGATGCAAGGAAACCGAAAACTGATAATCAAGCGCACAACTTTATTTATAAGTAAACCTTTTAACTTAATCAAAACATAAAAATTCATTCACTAATCCCTTGTTCAATACAAAAACCTAATCAAACATACCAATTGCCTCACTTGACAAGAATTGTACTCCCGAAAGTAATTACAAAATGCCTAGCCACTCATGGTCTTCATTGAATCTTCAATCTTGATTATATGATGATCAATGATGATTTGGTGTGTGTTGGTAAGCTTTAAAGCACCTAAAATCACCTTCAATTTACTAGATTTTGGCTAGGAGGAGTTGTACTTCGAGTTGGGGTTGGATAGGTTTAAGTAGACATCAAGATCCATAAAATCCGGGTGTTAGTTGCATACCGGCGTATGATACGCCCAGAGGCGGCGTATCATTCGCCCCACTCAGCTTCCTACGCCCAACTTTCCGTAATTTTTGTCAAATACGCCCACTGATACGCCGCCCATATGCCAACCGATGTATTATACGCCCATACCCGTCGTATGATACGCCGGTATGCCTAATTTTGTGCCTTTTTTGTAAGTTTTGATGTTTACATCTTTAGTCCTTGTAGTTTTGTGTTTTGCTCCTTTTTCTCCCAAATAAGCCTCCTTTAGCTCCTAACACCTATAAATCAAAACACAAACAACTTGAAACTATTCCACCATAATCATGATCTAAAATCACATAATTAGATCAATTAAACCTTGAATTATTAGCACTTGATCACATCCCCACACTTAACCTTTTGTTTGTCCTCAAACAAACTTTTTTGCACAATTAACCTTACTTAATCAAACATGCTAAGTTATCACAACTTTGTATAAGTTGAGGTCACAAGGCATAATTTCTTTTAAACTTTCATCATGTAAGATTCACAACCCAACATGTAATATCATTCATGTTTTAAACTTAGAATCTTTAGTTGGCATAACTTCACCTTTTGCTTCAAACATTCATGCATTCATATTCCTCACAATGAACACTACTCTTGGTTTGTTTTATGGACTAGTGATTATATACTAGTATATTTGGAACTCTCAAACCAAGACTGTACATCTTCATCATAAGCTCGTATATTGTCATATCGCCATCAATTAATACAATATAATACATAAATCAAGAGGTCTTTCATGGATTGTAATGTTAGGCTAAGGTTTAAGGTGGGATAGAATAGGAATTTTTGAGTGGCTAACGGTGAATGAAATCCAATTTAAACATGCTAGATGTGATGTGTATCAATTTCTATCCTCTAATAGCAATCATATCACAGAATTCTCACACTATTTTTGTTGCTTCATATCTTGGTCATTTTGACCTCATATTTAGCTTTTTTCTTCTTTTTTTTTTCTTTTCTTTCATTTTTTTTCTCATATTCACAACCAATCATACTATTATTGAACTATTACTGAAACAACACTTCTAAACATATCATGAATTGGATTTCATCACCCTATGTTTCATAAAAAGGCTAAGGCTTTATAGGCTTTTTGTGTTGGGTTATTCAAACGACAAGTTGGGGCTCAGCATGGTGTCTAAAGGAAGATTATCCAGGTAAGGGATTCAAAAGAAAAGGTTTAAGCAAATGGTTCATTCCTAATGTCTCTATCACATTTATGAACATATTGGTTAATGATCTTGACACGCATCAATTACACGAGTTCTAACTTAAATGCGCATTATGGTTTCCCTCATTATGTAAAAATATAAAGCAATTCAACATATGCTATGAATTGCTCAATTAGACTTAAATTCTCACGAAAATGGTGGGAAAGGGTTAAAAATGTGAACCACATATGTCATCTACCATCCGGTTCGTTATGCCTTCTAAGAATTCTACCTAAATTTTTATAGAAAGTCGTGATGGGAGTGGCTTACTATAATTTCAAAACAAGCATGCCAAGGGATCTATACATGCACAAACAAGTGATAATTAACCATGTATGAAGAAAATTTTTGGTCTCATGCACAATTAAGCTTATTAGAAGATTCATTTTTCAAAAAGGTTTAATTTTTTCAATTCTTCCCTCATCCCCACACTTGAGATACATTGTCCTTAATATATGGTAGTCACAATTGGTATTTTCATAACATAGGGAAGTAGATTCTTAATTTCATTCCTATTATTTCTAATCAAGGCAATTCATTACGAAAGGAGACTAGTATGGCATATCCTAATATATTATCAATCAATTTCAATGAAAGCATGAAAAGAATATTGTTCAAAAGCAAAGTAGTGGAAAGAGCACATGAACCTGATCGTTAGTGAGAGCCCTCGTTAACCGACTTGTTCCTCCCTGCAGGACCGGGTAAGGGTACTTAACACTTAGTTTCACACTGAGGAGAGATCTTAGATCACTTAACAATTCAAATAGGGAACTAGTAACTTAAAACAGATGCTACTAAGAACACAAGTAAATTAAAGAGACAGAACTAAGAACAACACAAGATTGGTTTTCAAGGATATTGTATATTGATCTCAAGTTTTTTTACAAGTGTTACAAAGCATAAAGAAATTACAAGGACCTGAGACACTTTTATACTACAACCTACAACCGTCGCTTACATGTAAAGACAGTTGGATTTGACTAATCTAAACAACAAGATCAATCTGATTGCCTTTTTGACTAGTGACTATGACAAGTCATAGCTCACTGACTTTTCCTATTACAAAAAGCCAAAAGGAACAAAAGGAGAAACTTGTAGGCGAAGACCTTATCTACTTTGTCATTAAGCATGGAAGTTTCACCAACTAGTGATAGCAGGTGAACCACCAGAGCATGAAGCGGAAAGTAGGTTGCTTTATGATAAAGTTGATGGAAAAGGAATCTTTTCTCTCTCTTCAGAATAAATCAATCTTGTCTTGTAGGCAGCTTCGGAAGAATTTGTCTTTGAAGCTTCGAAAGACTTCATCTTTAACTTCGGAAGAGTTGAGTCTTTGGCTTCGGAAGACTTTACACTTAGAATATTTTCCAAGTGAAGTGTAAGGCTTTCGCAGCAGTTTCTTCTGAACTTTGACTTCGGAAGACTTTACACTTAGAATATTTTCCAAGTTAAGTGTAAAGCTTCCGCAACAGTTCACCTTTGTTCCGAAGTGCATGTTGGAAGACTTGGTTGTTTTGGTATCCTTTGGTTGCATCGGCCTTTTAACTTTAGAGGTTCTTACACTCCCCACACTTGAGTGCTTACGTCTCGTGATTGACTATCAAAACAAAACAAAGCAAACCAAAGAGGAAAAAAAACAAAAACTAATAAAAGAGTTAAAACTCACTTTCGTAGGAATCACAATTGCATTTAGCATATGCAACAAGCCTTTAAACCCCTCGGTAGACCCAAGTGGACAAGTTGTAGTCTTTTGAGGGTTTCTAGTGAACACGCCCATAAAGTTCTCGGGTTGCCTCCCGTAAGCGCTAAGTTTTAGGTCTTCAGCCGGACCTTACCTGAGACCACTTATGGTGGTCGAATTGAGTACTTCTCTCTAAACTTCTCTTCAAAGAATTGGTTATCCCAGTATGGTAGATTTTCTTGTTCACTCAAGCTTTGGCCAAACATTGTTTCTTTAATCCTTGAATTCTTATGATCTGGTGGTTTACCCATCTTAACGTTTCGTCTCGGATTTTCATTCGTTGGTGGCTCCACCTTCACATTCTCCTCCTTTTCCACATTATCAAGCTCAAACCTGTAAGGATCAAAACTATTCTTCCTGGTGATATCCTCGCTTACATGTGAAATGTAAGGAGGAGCACACTCGTTAGTAGCATTTGATATAGAACAATCATTGTTAACTACATATGTAATTGATTTTGAAAACACATTAAAGAACAACTTATGGTTTTTGAATGTCATGTCGATGATTCCATCTTGGCAATTGATTTGAGTTTTGGCTGTTGCCAAGAAAGGTCATCCTAAAATTACCTTTGGTTGCTCATTCGTCCTTACTGGTGCATAATCAAGCACCATAAAGTCTACAGGGTAGTAGAACACTCCTAACTTGATTATCACATCCTTAACCATCCCCCGGGGTTGTTTCCAGGTCGAATCAGCAAGCACCACTATTTTGTCAGTTTCATGTAATGGACCAAAGTCACATTGGTCATACAAACTCCCCGGAAGGATGCTCACACCGGCTCCATAATCCAAAAGTGCCCGCTTGATTTTAAATTTCCCAACTTTAATGGGAATAATTGGTGCTCCCGGGTCACTTCCTTCTTCTTCATCTACTTCCTTATCGTTACCTACAACTACTTGAGGAGTAGAGGTTAAATCATAATCAATATATTTAGATTTAGGAAGGATACTAACCGAATTGATGTGCACATTCTTTGAACTTGAGGCTTGATGTTGAGGGTTCTTTGTTGTATCACTTGGAAACTTCCCCAGTTCTCGTTCGGACAACTATTCTACTAATTGCCCCAATTGCTTGGCAATGGCCTCATTGGTCTTTTCTTGCACCTCTTTGAATTGCTTAAACTCTTTCAACTCCTTTGCGAGGTCTTGAATTGCTGACAAAATTGCATTGTCATTGCCATTGTTAGTAGAAGCACCTTGTTGATGTTGTTGATTCCTTTGATTATATTGACCGCCTTGTTGGTAGTTTCTTTGATTGTAGTTGTTCCTTTGATAACCGCCTTGATTGTATTCTTATTGTTGGCCTTGATATTGGTTGCTTCCCTCATTTGGTACCTATAAAGAAGGATTCAGTTGATTAGTATTGTTACCATATCTAAGATTTGGCTGATTTCTAAGACCGGGATGATATGTGTTAGAATTCATAACATATGTCTTCCTTTCTCCTTGGTCTTGTAACTGATGTACATTTTCAATCTTCCCCAAATTCAAGTAGCATGTGACCGATGTATGGCTGATGTCATTGCATATGTCACACACTTCATACTCACTAGATATGTTCGCCACGCCACTCTTTCCAACTTTAAGGCTTCCAATTTCTTGTTCTAGAATCGTAATTCTATCCATGGCCACATGATCATTCACCATCTTTATGTTTGCACCCCTTGACCTTCGGCTTGATTCTGCACGCTTCTTGGAGATTACACTCATCCTTTCAAGAATATCCCAATCATCATCCTCATGATTTAAGGTGAACGTTCCTGCACTTGTGGAATTTACATCGCTAGCATCCTCCGGTGATAGCCCATCATAGAATGCTGAAATCAACTCCCATTTAGCTATGCCATGATGTGGACAAGTTCTTAGCATCTCTTTGAATCGGTGAAAAGCTTATGGAACTATTCACCTGATTGTTGTGTAAATCCTCAAATGGCTCGCCTTGCATCACTTGTCCTTTGGGAAGTATAGTATTCATCCAAGAATTGTTGTTGCATTGGTAACCATGTGTGAATACTTGCAGATGGTAGAGATAGTAACCATTGTTTGGCCTTGTCTTTAAGGATAAATTGGAATACGACCAATTTAACTTCATCTGGTTAAAAGCCTTGGCCACCAATGGTGCTACATGATGCCTCAAATTCGGATATATGCAAATAGGGTTCTTCGGTTGCCATACCATGGAAGTGAGGGAGAATTCCCAAGCGTTGTAATCGGACTTCAAAAGCTCATCTCCTTTATATTGGTGAAACTATAGGAGATGAATTGATGGCAATGGCAGGACGAAAGTGACTATCCACACCATGTGTTGGTACATAATGTTGCGCTCCTAGATTGGCCGGTATGCCATTAAACGGTTGACCTTCAACATTGTTGTGAATGGGTGGTTGAGCATAACTACCCTGATCCTAATTTGGTTGACGGTTTGGATAGCCCCGTTAGTTACCATAATCCTTAAAATAATGTTGATTTGGTTCGTACATATCAACTTGATCTTCAATCCACTCTTCCATATAATTAGTATGATGACTTTCTTCCACTAAAAACCATTCCTCATTGCTATGATGGCTCCCTTCCATGTCATGCTGAAAACTTGGATTACGAACCCAAAAATTTGGCATCGGTTGGAAGTTCATGGGCGGAGGTTGGTGTTGCACCCCTTGATTCACAGGGATTGGCCCCTAATGTTGAGGTTGCATTGGTTGTGGTTAAGGTGGAGGATCATCAGGTGGCGGGAACACGGGTAATGGAACATCTTCCAAAGGTTGGTTGGGTTGTCGTACTCCTTGGTTTTCTGGATTATTCATCATTCTTGACTAGTTACTTTCAGGTGTTCTTGAAAGTCTGCTTAATATCCGATGAGCTGTTGCTGATGATGTACCTTCTTCTGATCTTGTTTGACCACGAATTTGAGAAGTCCTTGAAGTTGATGATTTTTGAAACACACGATTCGCTCTTGTAGTCTTCTCGATTTTTGGATCAAATAGCAATGGTGAGGTCCTTCCTGAAAAAATGAATGCATTAATGTAATGGTTACCAGCAAACAAGAAAACACAAAATACCTCGCGTAATACTGAACAAGAAAACGAATAAAAAAAAGAAAAGTAAAATCTTTTTGGGGTTTTTTTTTTATATTTTAAGAAAAGCAAATAAAAACTATTAAACACTAAACACACTAATTCCCCGGCAACGGTGCCATTTTGATCTGGTTGTCGAGACTCAATAAAAAACAAGTTATTATATCGGTCTTAGCTACCTTTATTATGTAAGGGTAAGTAATGTCGTCTCCATAGGGAATATGTGGAAAGTGTTTAACAATTGTAACTCTATTAACTAAAAGACACAACATTATAATTAAAGATTGAAACTTTGAATGAAATAATGAACACAATTGTGAAAAGCAAGAATCTTTGAAACAAATTTGATTAAATAATAAGAAAAAAATCACTTTCGGGTTTCCAATTCTGCAAGATCCACAATTGATACTTTTAAATTAGGGTTTTTAAGAAACAATACTTCAAGATCTTAGCTTTTGATTAAACTGGTAACAAAAGAACAATCTTTTAAGACTCGTTCATTTACAAAGTTATCAATTCACCAATATCACGTTGTCTACTTTTCTTAATGAGCTCACGATGCAAGGAAACCGAAAACTGATAATCATGCACACAACTTTATTTATAAGTAAACCTTTTAACTTAATCAAAACATAAAAATTCATTCACTAATCTCTTGTTCAATACAAAAACCTAATCAAACATACCAATTGCCTCACTTGACAAGAATTGTACTCCTGAAAGTAATTACAAAAAGCCTAGCCACTCATGGTCTTCATTGAATCTTCAATCTTGATTATATGATGGTCAATGATGATTTGGTGTGTGTTGGGAAGCTTGAAAGCAACTAAAATCATCTTCAATTTACTAGATTTCGGCTGGGAGGAGTTGTACTTCGAGTTGGGGTTGGATAGGTTTAAGTAGACATCAAGATCCATAAAATCCAGGTGTTAGTTGCATACCAGCATATGATACGCCCAGGGGCGGCGTATCATACGCCCCCCTCAGCTTCCTACGCCCAACTTTCTGTAATTTTTGTCAAATACGCCCACTGATACGCCGTCCATACGCCGACCGACGTATTATACGCCCATACCTAGCGTATGATATGCCTGTATGCCTAATTTTGTGCCTTTTGTAAATTTTGATGTTTACATCTTTAGTCCTTGTAGTTTTGTTTTTTGCTCCTTTTTCTCCCAAATAAGCCTCCTTTAGCTCCTAACACCTATAAATCAAAACACAAATAACTTGAAACTATTCAACCATAATCATGATGTAAAATCACATAATTAGATCAATTAAACCTTGAATTATTAGCACTCGATCAACTTATCACCAACTTATATAAGTTGGTGAGTCTTCAGAGATGTTAGCAAAAAGTGGTTCAGCTTTTGTCAAAAGCATGTCAGAGAAAGCATGTCTTCTCTGTCTTTAAAAGAAATCAATCTCTTGGCTCTAGAAGACTTTGTCTTGAAGCTTAGGAAGACTTCATCTTTGGCTTCGGATGAAATGGTCTTTTGGCTTCAAAAGATTTGATACTTAGTGAACTTCGTTGAGTTGTATCAAATCTTCCAAAGTAACTTTCCTTGTACTTCAGATGTGCATGCTGAGAGCTCTTTGGTTGCATCAGCATCTAAGTATAACTCTTACAAACTCCCCCTAGGCTGATGCTACTAAAACTAGAGGATAACTTTAAGTCTTGATCTTAATCTGTTGATAGTCCTCATCAGAATTAAGATCATTCCCTTCATAATCAATTGGTCAGGATTCCTCAAACTGTCAAAGTATCTTCTAATGTCATAGAGATCATGCAGAGGAAGGTCAAGCATATTTCCCTAGAAGTACACATCTTAACCCCTTTGATCTCTAGTGACATACCATCTATCTGGGTTAGTAGCAAATGCCCAAGACAAGATGGGTCTCTTAGCAGCAAGAGGCTCTACTTGGATTGGGGTTGGATGAGTAGCCTCTTCTTGATCACCCTCAGGATGTTCTAACCCATCTTGAGGTGTAAAAGTGGATTCATTGGACTTCTTCTTCTTCTTCTTCTTCTTGTCCCTTCTGATGGCCATCCTCTTCCTCTTTCTATGTTTTAACTAAGTGGGTTGGTCTTGAGTACAAGATGTTTCTTGTTTGTCCTTTTTAGTTGGGTCCTTTTCCTTCACAGGTTCAGAAGGAGAAGGATCAGGACCCTACTGTGGGTCAGAAGATAAACTTGGCTGAGATGCAGCACTAGGTCCAGGTTGTGTTGTCTTTTGGGGTTCAACCTTGACTTTAGCTTCAGGTGCATCCTGACTTGGTGGAGAATGCAAGTCTACCAGCTCACCCTTCTGAATCTTCTTCTTGATCACTCTAATATGCTCATCCATAGTGGATAGAGACATTGGACCAAGTCTCCTTCCGAAGAACCCATACAGCTTCACGAAGCTCACCAACTTTCATCTATCAATAGACTTCTTCTTATTGGCTTAGTTGGTGGCTCTTGACTTAGAAGCCTCTTCCCTCATCTTCCTCTTAGCAACTCTTTATTCTTTTAACACTTCTTGTTCAAGCTGCTTGAGGTATTCAAACTCTATGTATTCATATGACAAGGGAAGCAGATTTGTTGCTTAATAGAGGCCTATGGCACTCAGGTAGGTTATCATGTTTTGTTTGTCTTGTTCACTACCTACCTGAGTTTCTTGTTCAACTACCATAGCCTTTTCCTTAGGGCTTTCTTAAACTGGAGAGAGGGTTGAAACTTTGTAAAGTCTCTTTCTTTTTCTTTCTTCCTTAATCTTGAGGAGCAAATTTGTAGCCTCAGCTTCCTTCCTCTCTTTCGACACTTCAGTGTCAGCCAGTTCATTTAGTTCCTCCAAGGGAAGAGAGATGATTTCATCAATGTTGTAGTTCCTTAACCCCAGATAGTTCAATCTGGCTGCCCTTAACTCATATTTCTAAGTGTTTGGCCTGGGGGTAGCCCTGATTGCAGCTTGCATAAAGCTTGAGGTCTCACTTGTTCTCTCTCTCCTTGCCTTCCTCTTTCTCTCCCTTTTCTCCTCCTCAATCTCCACAGAGGTCATGATCCTGTTCCCTTTGTCAGTCATAGGCCTGCGTGACTCAAGGTGGAAAGAGCTTTGGCCTTCATCACTTGGTATAGCACTTGAGCTCTAGCCAGGGAGAGGCTGTGAGACACCTTCACCAGCTGGTGCCTCACTGAGGGTACTGGGTGCTGAATCACTTCCTGTCTCAAGGTTTAAAGGTTCAACTGTTGGGCATTCAACTAAGGTTTCCCCTTCGAAGCTAATCTTAGGGTCTGCCTCAGTATCCAGTTGACCAACAGTTTTGCCTGCTAGCCTCTGTCTATATAAGTAGGAACTTCTTCTGAACTCTTCAAGCACCCTTTGTTGAATCCTTTCAGCTAACCTGTCAGCTTGCTTATTTTGACTTGGGTTGGGAAGTGGCAGGTCAACTAGAGGAAAGCTCTTATAGTATCTCAAGATTTGTAAATTGAAGACTTCTTGTTGCCCCTGAGAACTAGAGAGTACCAGGGCTCTTCTATGAACATCATACCTCCATCCTATTATTAGATTTCTAGCAGGGTAGGATGGGGTAGATATAGCCCTTGGAATTCCCTCCTCAAATAGGCTTTGAATCAAGACATCCATATCAATATGGGCCTGAGGAGGTTGTTGAGTATGGACAACTACAAGTGAGGATGGTGAGGCCTCTATGTCCATACTTTGGGCAGAACTCCTAGGTTCTGTGATTGTAGGTAGGACTTTCTCCTCCTTTTGGTAGCATCATTCTTTTGCATAAGGGAGCTAAGGGTTAGGTCCATCACATCCACAGGTTCTTGTAGACCTGGTTTATTTTACCTGGCAGGTCGCCCAGCTAACTTGCCCTTGAGATCCGTGATCTCAAGTTGTTGATCAATGACCTGCCTTTGCAAGGTAGCCACCTAAGATTCTAGGTGAATTACCTTTGAAACTAAATAGGTGCATGTTTTGGTCAGTTGTTGAACCTTTAGTTATAGACTCCCCTCATCTTTATTAGAAGAATCATGGGGGGATAAGAGAACATAACCAAAGTCATCTCCCTCACCACTAGCTTATGGTTCTTGGCTGCTGGATTTCCCCTACTCCATGACAGTATTAAGAGAAGTGTAAAGAGGTTGGGTTGCCATGATTAAGGTCTTAATGATGTAGTCACTTGCAAAAGTGAGAGCCTTTTTCATATGGACTTCTTGAACATGTTCAGGAAAGTACACCTCAATTTAGGGTGGATGATATGGGCTAGATATAGGTGTCTCAAGAGCTGTCATGTCTCCTTGAGCAGGTGAGGAGAAAAGAGGCTCATGTTACTCACTAAAACCCATATCCTCATCATCATAGAATTGAAGGTTAGGGATTGGTTGGTTTAAGTGTACGACTAGGGATGGTAGCTGTCCCCTGAAGGTTGATCACCTGAGTTTTGAGACTCAGAGTGAAGGCTTAAGGTTTGGGAAATGAGCTCATCAGGCTAAGCATGAGGAACCTCAGCATTGATCAATGAAGTAATGAGAGTGGTTTGCTCCTCAAGGGAAGTGGGAGCTCTTGGTTCCACTTCCTCCTGCATGAATGAATATATGGGGCCTGCTCAATCTGAATGGACTGAGCAAGGGTTCATTTGGATATTCTTGAGTAGGTGAGGATTATTTATGGCTGTGTGGGTGGTGTAGATGTAGAAGGTGTGGGTTCAACATTCATTGGTGCTGTTAAGCTGTCACCCTGAGCAATGAGCTCTAACATTTTTAGGACCAATGCTATTTCTACCCTAAAGAAGCCAACAATGGTCTTTCTTATGATTTTGAAGATGCTGGGCTCTATCTGTCCCAATTTAAGAGTAGTACCTGTTCCACTTAACTGTGAGCCTAGTTCATAGTTATGAATGTGCTGGACATATCTAGGGAACATTTAGTACTCTAAGGAGTCCAAGTTAGCAAGCCAGTTTGTATATACAAACTAAGAGTACTTGAACTTGACCCTTTGAACCATTCCATGGACTATATAGGATGTGTCCTCAGGAATCTGGTCCCATCCTCCATGTTTATTTGATAAAGGGTGAATAACAACATGGATGAGGTACTTCCACTGGTAAGAGACCTTACCCTTTCTAAAGGTTCTGACAGTATAGTCCCCTTCATAGCTCATCTGCCTGAATGATTCATTCACAACAGATTTGGGAAAAGACAGTTCGCCTTCTTCATCATCCAGTCATAGATGAGTGTTGATTGTGGCCGGAGTGATGAACATTGTCTTCCCCTACATTGATACAGGCAGTGCCTTCTCACCGTTCAAGATCACCTCTTGGCAGGTCCTCCAAAACTCCAGCAATTGTTCTTCATATAGTGGAGGGTCAATTGTTAGAGCGGTGAGGTAGTTTGATAGAGCAAGAAAATGGCAGGCATTTGAGAAACTAGGATCTTTCACAGATGACAACAGAGCAACCTGATTATGTAGCATGTGAAGATGCATGGAAAAATCAGGCTGGTTTCATGGTAAAGGGTTGGCCATTTGAGAAAGCTTTGGGACAAAGAAAGCTAAGAACCAAGAGGGTTTGTGGGTGAATTTAGGGTTGGAATTTTTGCAGATGAATAGGAAGAAGAAAGAGGGGGAACCAATGTAAGAATATTTATATGGTTGTATTTGAGATAAAGTTGATGCAAAATGATAAACTTAAAATCCGAATGTTGGTCCCATATCTGAAAAAGTACCAAAAAAGGTAGTTATCTTGGAAGTAGAAAATCTTCTAAAGGTAATTTGTCTTTGGAGGTTTTGAGAAAACTTCCGAAGCCAATTTAGCTTTGGAAGATATTCCTTAACTTTACAAGAATTGCTTCGGAAGAAAAATACTTAGAGTGTTTTGCTTCCGAGATATATTTAGTTTCGAAAGATATTAAACTTCAGAAGTCTTATTCGAAGAACAAATAAAGCTTCCCGGACTTAATTGCTTTCAGAAGAAAATTGTCCTTCAAAACAAATAAGTAATTAGAAGCATATTTATGCTTCGGAAGATATATCAGAATTTCTTTAGACGGTAAATTTCTTAGTAAGTAGTTATTAGTTTTAAAGACATAATTTTCTTTCGAAGTCAACTTAATGTCTTCCGAAAGAAAATATATCCGCAATTCTCAAAATTCTAAGAAATATCATTTAGAAAAATTTTCTCCCAAGGTAAACAGGGCTTATATGAGTAATGATATGAACAACTTAAGACACACATATTTGAAAAATAATCTTGAAATTAATTTAAAAAAAATCTACTCAAGGTTAATCATCCCAATAACTGATACAAGATACTTAAATCTCTATTCATCAAAAGCTTTTATAAACATATCAGTATATTGTCATTTGTGTTAACTTTGACTAGTATTATCAATCCCTTTTCAAAATTATCTCTTATCAAATGATACCTGATGTTGATGTGCTTTATCTTTGAGTGCTGCACAAGATTCTCTGTAATAGAGATAGCACTGTTGTCGCCTTTGTGGATGGGAGTCTCCTTGAAGTTGAATCCATAGTCTAACATCTGATTCTGAATCCAAAGTACTTGAGCACGGCAGCTTGCAGCAACAATATATTCAGCTTCAGTAGTTGATGAAGACATACAGGATTGTTTCTTGCATTGCCATGAGACTATCCTACCATTAAGGAATTGATGTCCCCCTGATGTAGACTTTGTAGTCATGTTATAGCCACCATAGTCACTATCTGTATAAGCATACAGATTGAAGTTTGAATTCTTTGGATACCAAAGTCCCAGCTTGTAGCACCTTTGAGATATCTTAGAATCCTCTTGACAGCAACCAGGTGTGACATTTTGGGGTTGGCTTGATATCTTGCACATATGCATATGGCAAACATGATATCAGGCTTGCTGACTATGAGGTACATAAAAGACCCAATCATAGCCCTGTAGTAATGTTCATCAACACACTCCCCCTCAAGATTAGGTCTTAGGGAGTGGTTTCTGTCTATGGTGTCTTAGCAACCTTGCTCTCAGTCAGATGAAATCTGGTTAGTATGTCTTGTACATACTTTGACTGGTTTATGGATATGCCATTGTTAACTTGCTTCACTTGAATTTCTAGAAAGAAATTGAGTTCCCCCATGTCACTCATTTTAAATCTATTCTTCATCAGCTTCTTAAAGTCTTTGCAGAGCTTGGATTAGTTGACCCAAAGATGATGTCATCTACATAAACTTGAACCAACATCAAATCATTCCATGTTCTTTTGATGAAGAGTGTGCTGTCAATAGTATCTCTCTTGTATCCATGTTGGACAAGATACTATGACAGTGTCTCATACCACTTTCATGGAGCTTGATGCAGCCTATAAAGAGCTTTTTCAAGCTTGTAGACATAATCAGGATGATCTGGGTCTGCAAAGCTAGGTGGTTGCTTGACATACACTTCCTCATCTATCACTCCATATAGAAATGCACACTTGACATCAAGTTGTTAGACCTTGAAATCCTTGGATACAGCAAAAGCAAGGAATATACTAATAGCTTCAAGTCTTGCCACAGGAGCAAAAACATCTATATAGTCAATCCCTTCTTCTTGAGTGTACCCTTAAACAACTAGTATTTCCTTATTCTTGATGACAAGTCCTCTATCATCTTTCTTATTCCTAAAGACCCACTTGGTACCTATTGGCTTGTTACCACTAGAGCTGAAGAAAATCTATCACTTAGTATTCTCAGCTCAAATCTTAGGTCAGGATTTCCTATTGATAAGCTACCTGTAGATCCTGAAATATCTTTACAAGATTTGTTAAAGCAGTTGGTAACTAAATCAAAAACAAATAGCCAATCTGGACCAGAACCTTTCACACTGGGAGTGTGCTCATTGAAGGTCATATTGGCTGACTCTTCAACTACTCTAGTTCTAAGATTGTATACCCTATAAGCCTTAGCTTAGGAAGAGTATCCAATAAATTGTCCATCAATTGATTTCTCTGCAAATTTGGCTATCTGATCTTTTGTATTCAAGATGGTGCATGGACATCCAAATGACCCGAGGAAACCAATGGAAGGTCTCCTTTTGTGCCATAGTTCGTAAGGTGTCTTACTATGAGTCTTGACTACTACAACTCTATTTTGCACATAGCAAGCAGTGTTGACCACCCCTATCCAGAAGGTGATAGGTAGTTTAGAGTCAGAGAGCATGGTCTTTGCAGCCTCAATAAGTGTCATGTTTCTTCTTTCAGTAACACCATTTTGCTGAGGAGTCCTGGGAGCACTATATTGTATTGTAATACATTTTTCATCACAAAATGTATTAAGGATTTAGTTCTTGAATTTAGTTCCTTGATCACATCTTATAATCTTGACCTTGTGATCATATTGATTCTCAATTTTTAGAATGAAGTTCTTCAAGATTTCAGGGGTCTCATCCTTAGTTCTAAGAAAGAAGACCAAAGTATATCTTGTGAAGTCATCTTTGATAACCAGACCATATGAAGTTCTTCCTAAACTCATTACACTGGCGGGGCCAAAGAGATCCATATGTAATAAGTATAGGGGAGTAGTGATGGAGTTCTTTTCCTTTAGCGTGTGAGGCATTTTGTGTTGCTTTTTTTCAGACATGCAACACAATGGTCATCACTTGTAAACTCTTTCTTTGGCATTTCAGTTACCAAATCATTCTTAATTAGTTTATTCATGTTCTTAAAATTTACATGGCACATTCTTTTATGCCAAAGGAAAGACTCATCACTATTGGCTTTAGACAGAAAGCAAGAAACTTCTCCAGATGGGGAGGTTTCTTACAAATACATCTTGTACATGTTCCCTTTCATGGGGGCTCTAAGCAGGATATGCTCTTGAGAAATGACCACCCCAGGCTTGAGAACAATGCACTCATGCTCAGTGAAGATCATGTTATGTCTCTAGTCATAAAATTGGGATATACTCGAGAGATTGTATCAAAGCTCCTTAACATAGTTTACCTTCTCAATGTTGAGCTTACCATTTGTGACCCTGCCCCTTCCTATAATGTAACCACCTGATTCTCCTCCAAAAGCAACTGGCCCTACATCAATTTTCTCAGTGTTCTGAAGCAAAGAGCCATTACTTGTCATGCGTCTGGAATAATCACTATCAATGATCTATACATTTCCCTTGTTGTTCAGCTCTTCCTTCACAGAAAGAGATGGTTAGTTACATTTGGAAACCCAAGCCTTGATGGTCTTGGGCTTATCAAGATGAACTAAAGATAGTTCAATAGTTATTGATTCTATATTCAAGCTTTGAGGATCTTTAGCTGTTGTTGATGAAGAAACTTCAATCACATGGTGTTCCTTCATCTTTTATGCCATCTTTGAAAGACCAGACTTGACCTTCAAAACTTTGGAAGTTTTGAAAACTTTGGAAGTTTTTACAACTTTGGAAGTTTTGACAACTTCGGAAGTTTTCGAGACTGATCCTTCGGAGGATTTTGCATCCACTGCAGCAGACTTCAGTGCTTCGGGAGCATTCCTTTCTTCCGAGACCAAATTTTCTTCTGACGGCAATTTTCTACCTATCTTCTTCTTGATTACCTTGGAGGTTTCGAAGGAAAGTGACTTTCCTTCCAAAGTTGCCTTCTTCTTCTTTCTCTCAGAAGTCTTCTTCTTCTTCATGTGGATGGTACTTTTAGGATTGTAGATGCAATCCTTAGCAAAATGAGTAGCATCATGACACGTGATGCATTCAATTGGCTTACTTCTGAGGATCTTTTTTTGAGAAGAAGGTTGAGCTTGATCTCTTTCCACTTTCTTCTTATTCTTCATTGATGATGCAGCAGGCTTTTAAGGGTGAAGCTTGCTCTTGGAACTGGATGGTTCAACCTCTGTAGTAGTGGTGCACATTTAATCAACCTTCTTTTCTTGACCAGGATGATTTCGATATGAACTAGGACCCCTGGTACTAGAGTCCATAGTTAAGTCTTCAGTCTTCACCACTTCAAATCCAGTAGAAATAAAGACTTGTTTTTGCTTGGAGTTGAAAGTAGCGTTGATCTATTGGGCTTTCTTTGATTTTATTTTAGCTGCCCTGATCAAGTTCTTCCTAGTTGACTTGGTCTTCCTTGGTTCTTTCTTCTCTCTAGGAGGATGGTGACCCTTCTTAGGATGATCCTTCACACTCACTATAGATTCATCCTTCACTATCTCCTCTTCATCTTCATCCTATTCTTGGATAGGGTCAATGAGACGCAGCTCTTCTTGACTAGTTCCAAACTTTGGAGATCTTACAAATAGTAATGTGGGTGGAGGAGCTATTTCACATGAACCAAAACCTTGCCTGTTTTGATAAAAAATCTTTACATGCATGGATGAGGATATGATGTTCTTGAAGGTTTCTTCTTCAAAAACACACTTTTTTGCCCTGGCTTTGCTGATCACAAGCTCAGCCTGGCATTTAGTTAACTTGGTAATGAGATCTTTGATTTGAGTCCTATAATTTGTGTGCTCATGCTTAAGAGTTAAAATTGTTTTCTCTAAATCTTCTATTTTAAGTTTATAGTCATTTTTAGCTCTTTTAAAATTGGCTTTTAAAATATTCAAAGACTCAAGGTCAGATCTCACTTCCAGGTTATAAGATGTATACATGTTCACTTTAGCAAGGCATTCAGGTGTATAGAGATGTTCTAATACCTTGGCTTCTTTATGGTCAGCCATCAATGCTTGATTTGGAGAAACATCCTCTACCTGAAAGCTCCAGTCAAAGCCTCCCTCTTCAATAGCAACAACAGCTTTTTGTTTTGGTTGTCTAGGCTTCTCAGATCTAGGAACTGCATCAGTGTATCTTGGTCTGGATTGTGCTTGGCCACCATTAGTACTTGGTGCCTTGCACTCCCTAGCAAAGTGTGCCATCTAGTTACAGTTGTAACACTTCAATTTGCTTTTACCCAGTCCAAACTTTCCACTAGATACATTGCTGGGAAACTTTCTTCCGGTTCCCTTGTAGAACTTCTTGGCTCTATGTGTGAGAAGAGCCATTTGTTGGACTATCTTTATATACTCCAGGTCATCTGGATGGATACAATCCAAGTCTTCAAGAGTGAAGAGAAAGTTGCCACAACTTTCATCAGCAGACACAAAGGCTTGAGATGAGCTTGTCTCTTGGAATGGGCTTCTTTGGATGTAGTTCTCTCTTGGTGTCTCAGGGAATGTGATGAAAGGGCCCTTTTGTGAGTTGCCAGGATAGCAATAAGATGATGTTGTGGTTCTCTAATATCCTTTTCAACCAGATGGAGGGCTGACCTCTGTTGATTGCTGGAAGAGCTGCTTGATGGATTCTACATGTTTATCTCCATCTGGTAGCCACTAAGGATACCATACAGCTCTGTGAGAGTAAGGGTGGAGCGTTTTTTAGTTCTCTTAATGAACACACAGTTGTGAGTCCATTGTTTGTGAAGAAAGAACATGAACTTCCTCATAATGTCCTTATTCTCAAGCCATGAGAGTATCTACAATCTCAACATACCTAAAGTATTGTTGAGTCATAGTTTCGCCTTATTTGTAGGTGAAGTTCTCAAACTGCTGCTTCATGAGTTCCTTGTTTTCTCTAGCTTCATCAGACCCCTCATACATGAGCATCAGTGCATCCCAAAGCTACTTAGCAGTTTTACACTTCTTGAAGACTCTATTATATAGAGTTGGGAAGAGTAGTTTGGAGAGCGGTCATGGCCTTCTGATCTATGTCAATATTCTTCCAATCTTCCTCAGAATAGTCAGCCACTTTCTCTGGAATCATCCCACCTCCAGTAGTGGCTGAAGAGGTGCATGGGATATGAGGTCCTGAGACAACAGATCTCCACATCCTGTTGTCTTAAGACTTGATGAACCCTTTAAAGGCCAGTTGGAACACTAATCTAGACAACATGATCAATGTAAAGTCAAAAGAAATATTGCCTTTTGACTAGTGACTATGACATGCCCTAGCTCACATCCTTATTTATTACAAAAAGGATAAAAGTACAAAGTAGAAAGTTACAAACTCTAAGACCATAATCTACAATTGACAAAAGTATGGACTTATCACCAACTTATATAATTTGGTGAGTCTTCAGAGATGGCAGCGTAAAGCGATTCAGCTTTTGTCAAAAGCATGTCAGAGAAAGCATGTCTTCTTTGTCTTCGGAAGAAATCAGTCTCTTGGCTTTGGAAGACTTTGTCTTGAAGCTTCGAAAGACTTCAACTTTGGCTTTGGAAGAAATAGTCTTTTGGCTTCAGAAGATTTGATACTTAGTGAATTTCATTGAGTTGTATCAAATCTTTTGAAGTAATTTTCCTTGTATATCAGATGTACATGCTAAGAGCTCTTTGGTTGCATCAGCCTCTAAGTATAACTCTTACACAAACTTTTTCAGTTTGAACATTGTACTTGTCTGCATATATTTTAGCTATGGCCAAATCATATTATGCTGACTTTAGTATGCTCAAGAGATCATCAATTTGGGTCTCTAAGTTAGTTTGCTCATGTTTTAATTGTGAAACAATCTTTTCTAGATCTATTATATTTTCTTTTTGAGCTTGATCATTTTTCTTAAAATCAGTTTTAAGAAGATTGATTAATTCAACATCCTTTATGAGATTCAAATTGTGATTTCTATACAAGTTAACGTTAGCAATGCATTCAGGTGTACAACAGCTTCAAAAGTTACCTGAGGTGAACAAATTAAGCTTCCAGCCATCAATGCATTGTTGATGAGAGTACATCTTCCACTTGGAAGCTCCAGTCATTCACCTCTTCTCCTAAGGCTACAACTGCTATATTTCTTTACTAAATGAAAAAGAAGGACTTTGATGAGTTAAGTGTTATGGAAGCTTTGATGAACATGGAGGAGATGGGGTTGACTTTGGTACTTTACATTCCTTGGCAAAATGTCCTAACTGGTTGTAGTTGAAACATTTCAATTTGCTTCTATCAAACTCAAATCCTTATCTTCTCTGCCTCAAAAATTTACTTTTGGTTCTCTCTTGGAGCTGCTTGGCCGTGAAGATAATCATGCCTATCTGGTAGTTAATTTCTATTTCTTCAAGGTCCTCTAGATGAATGCACTTTAGATATTTTTCAGAGAGTTGAAAAAAGTTGGCTTGTTCACTAATAAAGGTAAAGTTTGAGGGATATGATTGTGAAAAGGATGGTAAGGCTTGCTGATTCCATCTGCTAAATGATAGTGATGATTGAGACTTAGCAGTTGGAGATTCAAGATAAGTGATCATTGGTACTTGATGAGTCACCATAGGAGTTTGATAGACTTACGAGTAGGAGTGATATTAAAAGGGCTCATGAATAGGGGCCATGATTGCTGATGACTTTAAGGGATTTGAAGATCTGCCTAGTGATTCTTCAAATATGCATACATCTCCATCTGATAGGCACTCAGGATGACATATAACTCCTCAAGAGTCATTGTCTTCAGATTCTCAATTATTCTTATTAACACAGTGTAAACTATCCATGTCTTTGGTAAGGATCTCAAGAACTTTCTGAGAATATCACTATTCTCCATCTTCACTCCAGCTTCACTAAGAGAGTCTAGAAGTTCAACATATCTAAGGTATGTAGCAATCACGGTTTCTGCCATTGTGAAACCAAAGTTCTCAAACTTCTACTTCAAGACATCCATTTTGTATCTTGCATATCCTCCATTTCTTCACATCTAGACTTCAACGCTTGCCACAACTTCTGAGCAGTTGTGAATTTCTTTAGGCCATGCATGATGCTATTTGGTATGCTCATTCTAATCAGCCATAGAGCCTTTGAATCCAATCTAAATATTTTATGGGATCTTTAGGAATCATGACTCACCTTCACCAGCTGCTTGAACCATGGGGAAATATGGTCCATTCAGAATATAGAGCCATAGTCTCATGTCTTGATTCCTTATGAAATCCTCCATTTGAATTTTCCAGGTATCATAATCATGTGGTGTAAACATGGGAGGTTTGGTCTAAGTTCCATTCTCCAAGTAATGTTTACTTGAGATGGCTATAGCAGTCATTTTGAAAGGATAAAGAGGTATGAAGAAGTTTGGTGTTTGATAGTGAGATCAAAAGAAGAAACAAGTAATTTGTTTAAAGGTAACTTCAATCAAATCAAGAGGCAAAGCTCTGATACCACTTGTTGGATCGGATGGGTTTTTAGATTAACAAGAACTTCTCTTTTGATTAGTAGTTAACGAATATGAAATTTAAGTTAACTACTTACTAAAAAACACAAATACTTTAAGTAAAGATAAAAAACACAAGTTGTTCTTTCAAAGTATTCACTTCATTAATCATTTGAGTAGAAATAATACAATCTGAAAATAAACCAAGTGGCTTAAAAAGCTTGCCTCTATTATACAAGTGTGAGGACTTTATACTATGAAATCTACACAGTAAGAATAAACTATTCTATGTTCAGAGTGTATAGCATAACAGACAATCGGCATATCAGAGTTAGGCAGCTTCAGTATGTTGTCTCCAAAAGTCAAAACAAAACAACCATCAACATAGACAGTCTTGTCTTGTGTAACAGTTGATCAGCAGCTCATGGAGTTTAGTGCTGATTAGAAGCAATCGATTGGCAGCTCTTCAGTTGAATGCTAATAAGCAACTGTTCAGCATATGTTGATCGGAAATCATTCAGCATATGCTAATCATATTCTTAAGGCCTACCCAACTGTAAATGACACACATCCATGTGAACTGCATTGTAGAGAGGGAAGGTGAAGATTTGAAGTGTTTAAGGTATGTAACTCGTGTCATGTACTAGTAATGGATTATTGATGAATATAATATAGGAATGCGTAGTTTTTGTTCGAAAAGCTCTCTGGAAAGTCGGTTTGGTGTTAGAATCTTCAAGAGGTGAGTTTCTAGCCCCTTTTTATGCAAGTTCTTATGTTTTTGGTGCTATTATGCATACTAAAATGCTTTTTTTATGCTTATGATGATGTTGTTTATGGTGTTGAGTATGTTAGAACAGCCTTAGACGCGATAAGTTGGGTTTAGGCACGAAACCCTTAAGTTTTCACGCGAGGTAAATAGTTTAGGCTGCCATGGATTTCAAATCTGGTTGAGTTCTCGCACTACAAGTAGGTTCTCGCGTGACATGTATGTTCTCATATGACTGATGTGACTTGTTGTGCAAGGGTTTGACTTTAGTAAGGTTCTCACATGAAGCGAGGTTCTTGAGCGAGATGATGTTGTTGCGCGACTAGTTCTCGCATGATTTGTTATTTATGTGTTGTGTTATCTTATGTTCTATTTGTTTTCAAAATGTTAAAGTTTTACGATATGTCTTTACTTGGTATGTTAGGTATTACTATCAGTAAAGTATTATGTAATGAAACTGAAAGATAACAATAACGAAAAGTGGAACGTAATGAATGAATGAAAGTCTTGCAAGCAAAATGTAAGGAGGTTCATAATTCCCTATGTGGGTTTGTTAGCTCAACTGTGTGCGGCTTAGCTTGCCCAGAAGGATGCAAGCAAGGGTCTAATACTTGAGATTCACCATGTATGAATGGGGGTACACAGTCCATAGGATTGTTAGCTCAACTATGGGTGGCCGTAATGGTCCCGAAGGATACTCACAGGGGTCTGATCCTCGTGATCGACCATGAAAGGAATGGCATCTCTGTCGCGACGCCTTGAGATTGTGATCAGTCTCATAACTTATGTTGGGGGCCAAGCATATGACACTAATTCGTGAAAGCAAAAGATAAAGAATAAATGAATGAATGAATGATAAAAAGATAATGAAATGAACGTATTGATATGTATGTATTGATGTATGATCGCGTATGAAAAATAAATGTATTTATCAATATAAAGTGTTTTATTATAAAACTAGAACTCACTCAGTGTCACTGACTTTGTATGCATAATAGTTGGCAGGTAGTTGATGATGCTGAGGAGATGCAGGCATGGACATGGAAGTTACTAGGATACTTCAAGTCTGGCATCCACAATTTTGGAAATGATATGGTAGTAATATAATTTTTGAAGTGTAAAAGAAATGATATGATGTTTTTTCACAAGTGTAGTTTTAAATGAAAAAGATATGTTTTCCCGCTTCGAATGTTAAGTTTATAAACGTTTTATGCTGTGAATGACCAACTGTAAGGTTCCCGGGGACGGGTCCTTACACCACAATTAAAACACTTCATGCTACTACTACCGGCTCCTTTAGAAGTTGGTCCAGTATTACCAGCACCTTATTTTTTTGTTGGGCACAAAGCAAGATGTTAGGTTACCCAAAACGAACTTCCTCCAGATAAGACAGAAGATGAACCACTATTATGTCGGTTTTGTTTTTCAAAAGCTAAAGCACTTTGATGAGCATCAGAAAGTGTCACCGGATCGAACATGTTAATGAACTCCATAATTTGGACCCTTAGACCAGCAATGTAACGAGAAACGAGTTATTCTTTAGTTTCTTGAATATCATTTCTAGCAATTAACTGGTAGAATTCAGTTATGTAATCCTCAACAAACTTGGAACCCATCTTAAATTCCATAACCGTTATTACATTAATCGTTGTTAATTATGAGGAATAAAGTTGGCCCTCATGCACTTCTTCATCTTCCTTTAAGTTGTGACCTTTGACTTTCTAACTCTCTCCTGAGTCAGTTTCAATTGTTGCCACCACACAGACACCCTTCCACGAAAACTTGTAGCGATCAATGAAACCTTTTTATATTTTGGAACCTTCTTGAATTCGAACGCTTATTCAACGTCAACAACCTAATCAATGAATTTTTCT
Source organism: Flaveria sonorensis (assembly GCA_025506505.1). NCBI lineage: Eukaryota > Viridiplantae > Streptophyta > Magnoliopsida > Asterales > Asteraceae > Flaveria > Flaveria sonorensis. The sequence continues at coordinate 46,850,132 of CM046432.1, read as the reverse complement.
GGGTTTAAAGTATCACCATCAAATTCAAGAATACTGGTTCTCGTTCCTGACTCCCAACGCCTATTATCACTCTTTTGGTTTTGCTCTACTTGTTTGTTAGAAGAAGAACCGTCACCCTAAAAAAATGGATTTTCATCATACGCTGCTTCGTGACAATTACGATTACGCCTTACTTATTCATTAAATTTTGCATTTGATCAGCCAACTAGTCCAAAATTTGATCCAACCGCTCCTCCATTCTTGCCATAATATGCAGCTCTAATTCCTACTCATGAACATCATTAAGTGGTCTTCTCCTTGGAAGCATCTTGATCAGGAAATTTGGATCCAAAACCAACTGGTGTAGGCGGAAGTAAAAGATAACAATTGAACCTGTTGATTCACCAAAAAATCCTAAAACAACTCTTCTAACTATCGTTGGTTCATGAAGAATGCCGATAATCAGGATTTTTACACACTAACACACACTGTGGTAAAGAGAAAAACTATTATTTATCAACTTCAAAACTAATCTTCCCTGATTGTTTACATGACTATGAAAAGCAAATCAAAAGACGAATAGGCCACAAAACATAAACGGGCCAAAATCTGGGCCGAAAATTAAGTCCCTCAAAATCTAGAAATAAGACACAAAGTAAAATAACTCATAAAATAAGTTGTTTTGGGCTGAAACGATGACCCAAACCGTGCAAGGCGGTTTGTGAAAACGTGCTCCTCAGTCCAACGGTGGTTTCGACTGGTCGCAGGCCCAAACGGAGACTTTTAGCCCAAGTTATGACCATTTTAGTGAAGCCCATTTGGACAGGCGATCTTAGGCCTCAAATAACGAAATTGCTTGCTTCTCCACACTTGAGCCCGCACCACAGTGGCGCATTCAATAACAACCTATAAATGCTTAACAAGATGAGTGGTCTTACATGCTTTTGCCGTTGTAAATTCATATTGTATCTTATAGAATAATGGAAAAGAGAGTGGTTTAAAACTTTAAAATTACTATGTTCTATTGTTTGTGGAAATTATAATAAACTTTTAGGAAGATCCTGACCATTCAAAAGTCTTTAATTTTTTTTATCTCACCTCGTTAAAGTCAATGATAAGCTTCTAGAAGGAGCAGTTTAGGCGTGGGGTTTCACACTCTCTCTTCTAGGATCAAACAGTTTTCCATTCTCCTTCTTTTCCTCTTGACGTCACCCTGATCTATAGCTTTAACCATTTTCACCGTCACTTGAAACAGAAGAGCTTTTATGATCTCATTTCTCCTAGTTAAATCAACGATCGAAGGTACAGTTCAAACTAATGAAATTTTAAATGGTTCTCCGCCATCATATTTGAAGCCTTTAAAGGGGGTGTATCTCTCTGTAATTCATGATATTAATCTAGTTTCTTACATTTTTATATTGGTTTGCCTTTTGATTTTATGATCTTGATTACTTTATTAGTTTTTGTTCAGGGCGGACCCAAGTGTCTCATTTGGAGGTGATCACACCCGATGAGTTTTTTTATGTTAGTATATATACGATCTAATCTCGAATGACCCTAAAGAAATTTTAACATCGAACCCCAAGAAATTTAACACTGACCCCATGCAAATTTGAGTCCAGCCCAAGAAATTTTAACACCGCGTTTTGACACCGACACCTAAGAAAAATATTTTTAGATTTTAATGTTTTTGCAAATATAAACCTATTAAAACTTAATTAACACATATTTACCGATTAATCATTTATACACAGTTATAAGCCTAAAAAATATCAAAAACAATTATTCATTCATATTACCTTATTAGTTGATTATTTGCTAGATTAATTATTAAAATATTAATTAGTATATTCCTAGATTAGATTACATAGGCTTAGGCTTGAGCTCCGCTTGTGTTAAGAGGGCTTAAGCTTGGCTCGGACTCCCTTGTTTACTGTTTTATTATTTTCTATCATAAATTTGTATATAAAATTAGTTATCTATATAAATATACACTGAATAATTTATATAAATAAAAAACTCGTTTAGGCTCGCGAATTGGCTTGAGCTTCATATGTGAAGCTCCGGCTCAAGCTCGTTTGAGCTCAACTCAATCCGAGCTTTTGACAAGTTGATCTCGAGTCGCTCACAAGCCGCTTTGAGTCGTTTATACTTCAAGTGTTAAATGCTAATGTTAGTTTAAAATTTAAAACTTATTGTTGGATCAATTATCAAATTATTTGTTTTAATTTGGATTTATCTACTTATTATGTGACCCAATCCTATTTGACCCAAACTAGACCGTACTATACCAAAAAAATTAATATTTAGCGATAGACAACGTACCCAAAAATTCCGACCTCCTGAAACCACTATTTCTGGTGGCTTACTGCACAACGAGATGAACGCCTAGAAGGATAAGTGACGAATCAAGGTTCCTAAAACCAAAACAAGACATGTTAAGGGTAAAAACAAGATAAACGATTACATATGTAAGCTTGAATTTGAAGGGTAACTTAATGTATGAAGACAACTGTTAAAATATGTGATACTAATTATCATTTCAATTAACCAAAATTATTTATTTTATATGTTTATGAGGGAATTGAACACAACGTTGAGGTTTTTTCATTATGTAAAGTTACATATGTCACCAAAACCCCTCTCTATCAACGCATGAGTTCACGGAAACAAGTCGACACTAGTTTTTCTTTCTTCATGGCTTTACGCTCTCGCTGAGTCTTAATGCTATCTTTTAATAATAAAGAATCGGAAATATAACAACTAGTGATCACTATGAAAAACGGATTAGCTCAAATGTAGTATCCAGATTTCATCGTATAAGGCTCTCAGATTGGTTTTTTTCTCTCTTTATTTTTTAAACTAATTTAGCATCAAGTAAGTCAATGGTATATTTGTTGGTGCTTCGTGTACTAAACAACCGTTTACTTTGGTCAAAGCTTAGCTAAATAACGCGTTTATGATACTTTCAGTCATATTCACAAATTAATTAATTGAGAATGAAAGTGGAGGAAACATTCAACAAACTGTATCATTTTAGAAAATAAAGTATTTGGAAAGGAAGCTTCAGTGTAATGAGATTGGAAAATATTATATTGATCACTCCTTCAAGGAAACATCTAAAGCAATATCCCAACCTATCATTGTAATCATATCATTAATTATATCTATGTAGCATGTATAATAATATACACACACATATATATATATGTAGCATGTTGGCACTTGCTTTAATTACTAAAATAAGCACATTCAAAACTTATACCTTGGTCTAGCATAATGGGTTTGGAATCTCCGGAGGACGCAATGCCGTGGGTGGGCTTGTATATAGTTGTCGCATCTTTCATATGCACACTTGCAATGGCAGCAGATGTTTTTCGATCATTTTGGCAGCGAAAGCTATGGTTTCCGAATAGATTTTTCACTCTCAATGCTTCGACCATCACGCTTATTGCAATAGCATTGAAGCTTCCAGTGGATCTAACTACTGATATGAGTGAATTTGAAACTCGTGAAGCAAAGATGATCGGCATCTATTTCTTGATCGTGATGTTAGCCAATTTTCTCCCTTCTTTAGGGCTTATGGATGACAAAGAGCTTCTAATGAACATTGTGGCCTTGGGCATCCTTGTGATAACTGTTATTGTAAATGTTTCAATCCAATATTATACTCAGGTGCTTATGCCTGTCCCATACACCTTAACTGTTTATGCTTTGTTATTTCCCTTTGTTTTGCCGTTTTCGGTAGCTTTGACAGTTTCGGCATCTAGAAGAATATTAGAACATCGGTACAAGGTATCCGAAAAAATGGTTTCAAGACAACAAGAGAAAAGATTTTCCTTCAAAGAACTTAGACGTTATGTTAAAAAGTACTGGGTGATGACAGAAACTCGTAACCCCCAGTTTGTAATTGCTTGCTCGCCTGTTTCTTCCGCTTTTGGGGTTATATGCGCGTCCCTTACTTTTATATCAACTTTATATTTCGTACTTAGTATAAAGTATATTGGAATTCCAAAATCGGATTATAAGTGGTCGATCAAGATGATTTATATCATCCAATCAATTGGGACTGTAGTTGGCAGTATTGCACCAATTTTTAGATGTGTCACGTCTATCGGTCATTACAACGTCTCCAAGAAATGGAGTAAGAACCAGTTAAATGTGTTTCGAGTTGAGAAACATTGGACTGAAATGCTTCAGCAGTGGAAGCGTAGCCATGTTCATTCTCATATTCCAGGCCGTCATTGCAAAATAATTTTTCATAACACGAAAGAAACTTTTTTGAACTTTTGTATCGCACTTCATATTATGGTGCTGGTTCTATGTAAAGCAATGTCTCTCATTCCCAGAACACTTGTACTCGTATTAATTTATTGCGGGTATTTCCTCAAGTTGGTTTCGAAAAGGTTTAAAAAGGAACCAACGACATCTAATAGCAACGTAAGCTTAGAAATAGAAGAATATACAAGGTATGTTGTACAAATTGAAGAGGAGGCCAAGCTTTCAAAAAGAATATTAAAAAAAACGTTGCATTCTATTACTCAACTCCTTGATGAGTCTGAAAAGAAAGAGCCACATAATCTTATGAAGCTTCTAGAGAAATCAACAGGATTCAACGGAGTAGGGAAGTTCGACAATTACCAAGTCCCGCCTTTATATCAAGAAGAAACCCATAATTGCTGGAGCCTAGTAGTAGTTACTTTGACATCAATTGTCATTGCACTACGTGATACTGAAAACAAACATTTCAAAGTGCTACTTTCTGGCATGAGAGAAGGCCTTCAAATTGTAAGACACATTGAAGAATGTCTTAATACAAATGATGACTTCATAAAGGTTAGAAAAGCAGCAACCCATGGGTGGACAGAAGTTGAAGTATACCGCACATGGCTGCAAATTGAACTTCAAAATAAGGCTCGTAAAGGAAAAACTTCAAAGGAGATTCTGAAATGGTTGGGTGATGAAGCAGCAAAAATTGTGATAGAGTTTAAGACTAGTATAAGGCAAAGCAATCTTCTCTTGCCTTATAAGTTTATACTTGCAAGTTCCATGTACAGAATCAGTCAGACAATATTGTTGCAATGTAATGAGCAAGAAATATTATCAAACGATGAAGAACTGCTTGAATGGATATCAAGTATGACAGCAGACATATTATTTGCTTGCTTTACCAACTTACCACGTGTAATAAAAATGAAGTGTCATCATCATGCAGTAGAGAAAAGAGGAGACAACATTCGAAAAGCAGCTCAGCTTCTTGGTAAATCCAAAAATATCCTTAAGAAGCTTAAAGCACATCAATTTCCTGACATGGATTTGGACTCGATGGCATACATTGATAAGTGGCGTGCAATAACCATGAGTCAAATGCCCAATGCTGGTGTTTCATCAACTAGGATTCAAAGATATTCATCAAATTCTAACGAGTCACTCATAATAACAATTATGTAATATAGATAGTCAGATAAATAGCTTTTCATATTTATCATGTCTCTAGAGTAATCCTACATGTGATTTTCGCTTATATAGTTATATGTAATATGTCATTACTATGGTTGTTTTTTAATATCATTCAGATTCAGGTACAGACCTAGCTATTTGAGTCAACTTCACTCTTACATTGTAACCTTTTTCTTTTTGTAAAATTTAGATGTTCTGTTTCTCAATAAAATGATTAGTAAGCCTAGTCAATCAATTGATTTTTTTATTAAAAAGAAAATATAAGCCGTATTTGATACACCAATTCTCTTTCTAAGAAGAAAATCTAAATTAACAGGTAAACGTAATGGTCCCATCACCAACATTAGCTTGAATTCTGTTCAAAAATGTAGTACGGTTCAACCTTAGTAACTGGCTTTAACGTTTGCTGCGAACTCTAAAGAGTTATGGTCTGTAACAAAGAACCCCAATCTCACCACAAAGTTCACCAGCTTTAGCTTCTCCAACAACCTGCAATAAATAGTGAACTATCCCAGCTAATAAAGCAAGTCGTTAGACACACCACGAAACAAGTAAGCCTTATCTAGAAGTGTATAAAAAAGAAACTAAAAAATGGTTGATCGAATAGCTTTTGGTAGGGAATCAAGCCTTTCTTGTTGTTGGAGTTCCTCTGAATTAGTTCTGAATTTTAGGCACAAGTGTGCTAGCATCTGATCTTGCAAACGATCATGCAATTGATTTCGCTGTGCAAAACTTGAAGCAGCTTGAATTGTGTCCTCTCTATATTCACAACAAAATAATTTCTGTTCCCATAATCATATTTCAAAACAGGATTGGTGGATTAAAAACAAATGAACTTAACAACTTTTAATTGTTTTCAAGCAGTCCACTGGCTCATTACTGGACTCACAAGGCTCAACTTACTGGATTCATCCTTTCGGCACTGCTGCTTGGGTTATGGATCTAAGCTTCTGATTCATTAGCATCACATATCAAAAACACAAAATCGCAACAATGATAAAAGAATATGTTATAAATTTACTCTAATCGAACACACCCTTGAAATCATCATTCGAAGCATTGAAATTATATGAACTTATTGATGCGATCGTTTGGTTTAAAGTTATTGCATGACATGGAAATGGTTATAGGGTTACCCAAACTAAGCTCAACCATGGTTTGTGAAACCTACATAATTGGTAAACAAACCAGGCTTCATTTTTAAGTCTTGATCATGCATGGCGAGCCAAGACTAAACTAGAGCTGGTTCATACCGATTTATGTGGGCCTATGCAGGTACCTAGCTTGGGTAACAACATGTATTATCTCCTTTTTATGATGATCTTACTCGCATGTGTTGGATATACTTTATATCTAATAAAAATGAAGCATTCATCAAATTTAAACACGTTAAATCCTTAGTTGAGAAAGAAAGTGGATCCTCTATCAAAGCTCTTAGATCAGATAGGGGAGGTGAGTTTTGCTCTATCGAATTCAACTCATGTTGTGAGCAGGCTGGCTTCAAGAGAGAACTCACTCCTCCCTACGGTCCACAACACAATGGTGTAGTTGAGAGAAAAATAGAGAAATTATGAATCTTACCCCAAGTAAGTTGAGGGAAAAAGAACTGCCAAACTTCCTTTGAGCAGAGGCTGTAGTGAGTGCAGTATACACTATAAACAGGTCTCCCACCAAGGCTTTGGTTGGACAGAATCCCATTTCAAGAGACTAGCTTATCTCAAGCCTTTGTGTCTTCTTATGAAAGTTATGGTAGCTTTCACTTCACTCTTGAAGGCTTGGATTGTATCCATCCAGATGACCCAGAGTATATGGAGATAGTCCAGCATATGGCTCTTCTTACTCATAGAGCCAAGAAATTCTACAAAAGAATCAGAATAAAGTTTCCCAGCAATGTATCCAGTAGAAAGTTTGGACTAGAAAAAAGCAAAGTGAAATGTTACAATTATAACTAGATGGGACACTTTGCTAGGTAGTGCAAGGCACCAAGTACTAATGGTGGCCGAGCACAATCCATACCAAACTACACTGATACAGCTCCTATATCTGAGAAGCCAAGCCAACCAAAACAACAAGTTGTTGTTACTGTTGAAGAAGGATGCTTTGACTGGAACTTTCAGGTTGAAGATGTTTCTCCCAACCAAGCACTAATGGCTGATCATGAGAAGGCAAGGTATTAGAACATCTTTGTACCTATAACCTGGAAGTGAGATCTGACCTTGAGTCTTTGAATATTTTAAAAGCTTATTTCAAAATAGCTGAAAATGAATATAAACATAAAATAAAAGATTTAGAGAAAACAATTTCAACTCTTAAGCATGAGCAAACAAATTACAAGACTCAAATCAAAGATCTCATTACCAAGTTAACTGAATGCCAGGCTAAACTTCTTATCAGCAAAGCTAGGGCAGAAAAGTGTGTTCTTGAAGAAGAAACCTTAACATCATATCTTCATCCTTGCATGCTAAGATTTTTTATCTATACAGGCAGGGTTTGGGTTCAAGTGAGATAGCTCCTCCACATACTCTACTATCTGTAAGATCTCCAAGGTGTGGAACTAGTCAAGATGAGCTGCCCCTTATAGACCCCATCCAAGAAAAGGATGAAGATAAGGAGGAGATAGTGAAGGATGAATCTGTTATGAGTGAGGAGGATCATCCTAAGAAGGGTCACTATCCTCCTAGAGAGAAGAAAGAACCAAGGATGACCAAGTCAGCTAGGAAGAACTTGAAAGATAGTGAAAAGTGATCACGCTCAGTCTTCTACTCAGAAGAAGACTCTTAGAAGTATGAAAGTTGAATGCATCATGTGTGATGGTATCACTCACTTTTCTAAGGATTGCATCTACAATCCTAAGAGTACTATCTATATGACCAAGAAGAAAACATCTAAAAAGAAGAAGAAGAAGATAGCTTTAGAAGGAAAAACTTTTCCTTTCGAAAGCTCCAAAGTGAAGAAGAAGATAGGTGAAAAATTACCTTCGGAAGAAATATTGTTCTTGGAAGAAAGGAATGCTTCAGAAGTACTGAAGTCTACTGTAGTGGATGCAAAAGCTTCCGAAGGTCCAGTCTCCAAAACTTCCAAAGTCATCAAAATTTCCAAAGTCTTGAAGGCCAAGTCTAATCTTCCAAAGATAGTATGGAAGATGAAGGAAGGCCATATGACTGAAAGTTCTTCATCACAACATCAAATGATTCTTAGAGCTTGCATATAGGATCAATAACCATTGAACTATCTTCAATTCACTTTAATGAGCCCAAGACCAATAAGGCTTGGGTTTCCAAATGTAACTAACCATCTCTTTTTGTGCAGGAACAGCTGAAGATCAAGGGAAATGTATGGATCATTGATAGTGGTTGTTCCAGACACATGACATAAAATGGCTCTTTGCTTTAAAACTTTGAGAAAATTAATGGAGAGCCAGTTGCTTTTAGAGGAGAATCAAGTGGTTACATCACTAGAAGGGGCAAAGTCACAAGTGGTAAGCTCAGCATTGAGAAAGTAAACTATGTTAAGGAGCTTGGGTACAATCTCTTGAGTGTATCCTAATTTTATGATCAGCAACATAACATGCTCTTCACTAAGCATGATTGCATTGTTCTCAAGCTCGGGGTGGTCATTCCTCAAGAGCATATTCTGCTTCGAGCCCCCATGAAAGGAAACATGTACAAGATGGATTTGTAAGAAACCTCCCCATTAGGAGAAGTTTCTTGCTTTCTGTCTAGAGCCAATAGTCATGAGTCTTTTCTTTGGTATAAAAGAATATGCCATGTAAACTTTAAGAACATGAATAAACTAATTAAGAATGATTTGATAGCTAGAATGCCAAAGAAAGAGTTTACAAGTGATGACCATTATATTGCATGTCTGAAAGGAAAGCAACACAAAGTGTCTCACAAGCCTAAGAAAAAGATCTCTATCACTACTCCCCTACACTTATTACATATAGATCTCTTTGGACTCACCAGTGCAATGAGTTTAGGAGGAACTTCATATTGCCTGGTGATCACAGATGATTTCATAAGATACAATTGGGTCTTCTTTCTTAGAACTAAAGATGAGACCCCTAAGATCTTGAAGAACTTCATTTTGAAAATTGAGAATCAATGTGATCACAAGGTCAAAACCATAAGATGTGATCAAGGAACTGAATTTAAGAACCAAATCCTTGATATATTTTGTGATGAAAAAGGTATTACAAGACAATACAGTGCTCCCAGGACTCCTCAGCAAAACGGCATTGTTGAGAGGAGAAATAGGACACTTATTGAAGCTGCAAGAACTATGTTATCTAACTCTAAACTTCCAATCACCTTCTGGGCAGAGGCAGTCAACACTGCCTGCTATGTGCAGAATAGATTTTTAGTAGTCAAGACTCATGGTAAGACTCCTTATGAACTGTGGCACAAAAGGAGACCTTTTATTGGTTTCCTCGGATCATTTGGATGTCCATGCACCATCTTGAATACCAAAGATCAGATAGCCAAAGTTTCTAAGAAATCATATGATGGATATTTTATTAGATACTCTTCCCAAGCTAATGCTTATAGAGTATACAATCTCAGAAATAGAGTAGATGAGGAGTCAGCCAATGTGACCTTCATTGAGCACACTCCCAGTATGAAAGGCTCTGGTCCAGATTAGCTATTTGATCTTGATTTACTTACTAACTGTTCTAAAAAAAACTTGTGAAGATGTTTCAGGATCAATAGGTAACTTATCAATAGGAGATCCTGACCCAAGATTTTAGCTACGAAGACCAAGTGATAAATTTCCTTAAGCTCTATTGGTAACAAACCCTGCAATTGGAAATCCTATCAGTAATACCATGACAAACTCTTCAGCTGATACATCTGAAGTGCCTATTAATTACAGCATTGAGGCACAAAATTCAAATGAAGGGGTTTCTGATGTAGAAGGAGATGGAGATGGTGAAAGTGATCAACAATTTCATGATACTGACAACCTCTCCATTGAAGACAACATTAATGATGTCACACACTCATTAGATCAAGTTTCTCTTGATGAGTGTACTGATGTAGTGGGTGATACTCAATCACCAGATCTGAAATTCACTAATTTAGATCTGTCAAACCAGCTAGCTATGATTCCTTAATTGAGAATCCACAAGTCCTATCCCACCACAAACATCATTAGAGATGTTGAAACTAGGGTAAAAACTAGAGGACAAACCCATGATAACAATGTTTGTCTATACTCTAGTTTCTTGTCTCAAATTAAGCAAAGGAAAGTAGATGAAGCTTTGAAATATGGAAGTTGGGTTGAAGCAACGCAGGAGGAGCTGCTTAAACTAAAGAGACAAAAGGTTTGGAACTTATGCCATCTTCCTCATAGGAAGACACTAATAGGTACCAAGTGGGTTTTGTGGAATAAGAAGGATGATAAAGGACTTGTCATCAAGAACAAGGCAAGACTAGTTGTTCAAGGGTACACTCAAGAAAAAGGGATTGACTATACAGATGTTTTTGCTCCTGTGGCAAGACTTGAAGCTGTTAGGATATTCCTTGCTTTTGCTACATCCGAGGATTTCAAGATCTACCAATTTTATGTAAAGTGTGCATTTTCATATGGAGTGATAGATGAGGAGGTGTATGTCAAGAAACCACCTAGCTTTACAGACCCAGATCATCCTGATTATGTCTGCAAGCTTGACAAAGCTCTCTATGGGTTGTATCAAGCTCCAAGGAAGTGGTATGAGACACTATCACAGTATTTTGTCCAACATGGCTACAAAAGAGGTACTATTGACAACACACTCTTCATCAAAGGAACAGGGAATGACTTGATGATGATTCAAGTTTATGTAGATGACATCATCTTTGGGTCAATTAATCCAAAGCTCTATAAAGACATTGAGAAGTTGACGAAGAATAGATTTGAAATAAGTGTCGTGGGAAAACTCAATTTCTTTCTTGGAATTCAAGTGAAGCAGGTTGAAAATGGCATCTTCATAAACCAGCCAAAGTATGTTCAAGACATACTAACCAGATTTCATCTGACTGAGTGTTAGGTTGTTAAGACACCCATAGCCAGAAACCACTCCTTATAACCTGATCTTGAGGAGGACTATGTTGATGAACATTTCTACATGGCTATGATTGGGTCTCTTATGTACCTCACATCCAGCAGGCCTGATATCATGTTTTCCACATGCATATATGCAAGATATCAAGCCAACTCCAAGATGTCACACCTGGTTGCTGTCAAGAGGATTCTTAGATACCTCAAAGGTGCTCCCAAACTAGGCCTTTAGTATCCAAAGAATTTTGATTTCAATCTGTATGCTTATACAGATAGTGACTATGGTGGTTGTAACATGACTATAAAGTCTACATTAGGGGATATCAATTACTTGGTGGAAGGATAGTCTCATGGCAATGCAAGAAACAATCCTGTGTATCTGCATCAATAGCTGAAGCTGAATCCATTGTTGCTGCAAGCTGCTATGCTTAAGTGCTTTGGATTTAGAATTAGATGTTAGACTATGGATTCAACTTCAAAGAGACTCCCATCCATATAGACAACAACAGTACTATCTATATTACATATAATCCTGTGCAGCACTCAAAGACAAAGCACATCAATATCTGGTATCATTTGGTAAGAGATAATTTTGAAAAGGGACTGATAAAACTAGCCAAAGTTAACACAAATAAACAATATGCTGATCTGTTCACAAAAGCTTTTGATGAACAGAGATTTAAGTATCTTTTATCAGCTATTGAGATGATTAACCTTGAGTAGATTTTCTTAAATTAACAACAAGATTTTTTTTCAAATATGTGTGTCTTAAGTTGTCTATATCATTACTCATATAAGCCATGTTTACCTTGGGAGAAAATTTTTCTAAAAGATATTCCTTAGAATTTTGAGAATTGCAGATATATTTTCTTTCGGAAGACATTAAGTTGACTTCGGAAGAAAATTATGTCTTCAAAACTAATACCTACCTACTAAGAAATTTGCCTTCAGAAGAAATTCTGATATATCTTCCAAAGCTTAAATATGCTTCTAAGTACTTATATGCTTTGAAGGAAAATTTTCTTCCAAAAGCAATTAAGTCTCGGAACCTTTATTTGTTCTTTGAATAAAACTTCTGAAGTTTAATATCATTCGAAACCAAATATATCTCGGAAGCAAATTACTCTAAGTATTTTTCTTATGAAGCAATTCTTGTTAAGCTAAGGAATATCTTCCGAAGTCAAATTGGCTTTGGAAGTTTTCTCAAAAACTTCCGAAGACAATGACCTTCAAAAGATTTTCTACTTCCAAGATAACTACCTTTTTGGGCACCTTTTCAGAGGTGGGATCGACATTCGGATTTCAAAGTTTATCGTTTTGTATTAACTTTGTCTCAAATCCAACCATATAAATATTTATACAACGGTTCCCCCTCTTTCACCTTCCTATTCATCTACAAAAGTTATAACCCGAAATTCACCCATAAAACCTCTTTGTTCTTAGCTTTCTTCATTTTAAAGCTTTCTAAAATGGCCATCCCTGAACCTAGAAACCAACCCGATTCCTCCATGCATCTTCACAGATAAGATAATCAAGTTGCTCTGTTATAATCTGAGAAAGATCCAGGTTTCTCAGATGTTTGTTATTTCCTTGCTCAATCCAACTACCTCACAACTTTAACTATCGACCCTCCACTATATGAAGAACACTTTTTGGAGTTCTGGAGGACTTGCCAAGAGGTGACCTTAGACGGTGAGAAGACACTTTCTGCCACAATGCAGGGGAAGTCAGTTTTCATCACTCTACAATCAACACTTATCTACGGCTGGATGATGAAGAAGGTGAACTGTCTTTCCCAAAATCTGCTTTAAATAACTCATTCTGATAGATGGGCTATGAAGGAGACTACTCTGTCAAAACCTTTAGGAAGGGTAAGGTCTCTTACTAGTGGAAGTACCTCCTCCATGTTGTTATCCACTCTTTATCAAATAAATATGGAGGATGGGCCAGATTCCTGAGGACTTATCATATATAGTCCATGGAATGGTTCAAGGGATCAAGTTTAAGTACTCCCAGTTTGTCTATACAAACTTGCTTGCAAACTTGGACTCCTTATAATACTACATGTTTCCTACATATGTCTAGCACATTCTTAACTGTGAACTAGGCTCACAGTTAAAGGGAATAGGTACCACTCTTAAACTGGTACAGATGAAGCCTGACATCTTTAAAATCATAAGAAAGACCATTGTTGGCTTCTCAGGAGTAAACCCTAGTCAAAAAACTATTAGAGCTCATTTCTCAAGGTGACAACTTAGCAACACCAGCCAATGTTGAACCTATACCTTCTACATCTGCACCACCCATATAGCCTCAAATAACCATCACCTACACAAGAAAATCCAAACGAACCCATGCTCAGTCTACTTAGATTGAGCAGTCCCCATACAATCACCCATGTAGGAAGAAGTGGAACCAAGAGCTCTAACTTCCCCTGAGGAGCAGACTACTCCCTTTACTTCTTTAGTCAGTGCTGAGGTTCCTCATGCTCAGACTGATGAGCTCATTGCCCAGACCGTAAGCCTTCACTCTGAGTCTCAAAACTCAAGTGATCAGACTTAAGGGGACAGTTACCATCCCTAGCCGTTAGACTTAAACTAGCCAATCCCTGACCTTCAATTCTATGATAATGAGGATATGGGTTTCAAGGAGTACCATGAGTCTCTCTTCTCCTCCCCTACTCAAGGAGAGATGAAAGCTCCTTCAACACCCATATCTAGCCCACATCATCCACCTCTTAATGAGGTGGACTTCCCTTAACAGATTCAGGAAGTCCATATGGAAGAGCCTCTCATTTTTACAAGTGATTACATTATTAAGACCTCAACCATGGAAACACAGCCCCTTGACACTTCTCTTGAAGTTGTCATAGAGCAGGGGAAATCTAGCAGCCAAAAACCATAAGCTGGTAGTAAGGAAGAATACTTTGGTCCTATTCTCTCATCCCCCCATGATAAACATGAGGGGAGTCTGCAACTAAAGGTGCAAAAACTATCTAAAATTTGCATCCATTTAATTTCAAAGGTAAGTCACCTGGAATCTCAGGTGGTTACCTTGCAAAGGCAGGTCAGTGACCAGCAACTTGAGATCACCGACCTCAAGGGCAAGTTAGCCGAGAGATCTACAGGAAAACTCAACCATGTCCATAAGAACCTGTGGATGTGGTGGACCTAACCCTTAGCTCCCCTGTGCAAGAGGGTGATGCTACCAAAAGAGGGAGAAAGTTCTACCTACAATCACAGAACCTGGGAGTTTTGCCTAGAGTATGTACGTAGAGGCCTCACCATCCTCACTTGAAGTTGTCCATACTTAACAACCTCCTAAGTTCCATATTGATATGGATGACCTGATCCAAAGCTTATTTGAGGAGGGAATTCCAAGGGCTATGTCTACCCTATCCTACCCTGCTAAAAATCTAATAATAGGATGGAGATATGATGCTGATAGAAGAGCTCTGATACTCTCTAGATCCCATGGGCAACAAGAAGTCTTCAACTTTCAAACCCTTAGATACTATGAGAGCTTTCCTCTGGTTGATCTACCACTTGCCAACCCAAGTCAAAACAGGCAAGCTGACAGGTTAGCTGAGTGGATTCAGCAAAGGGTGCTTGAAGAGTTTAGAAGAAGATCCTACCTATATAGACAGAGGATAGTATGCAAAATTGTTAGTCAACTAGATACTGAGGCAGACCCTAAGATCAGCTTTGAAGGGGAAACCTTAGTTGAAGGCCTAGCAGTTAAACCTGTGAACCTTGAAACAGGAACTGCTTCAGCACCCAGTACACTTAGTGAGGCACCAACTGGTGAAGGTGTCTCACAACCTCTCCCTGGCCAGAGCTCAAGTTCTACACCAAGTGATGAAGGCCAAAGCTTTCTCCACCCAAATTCATACAGGTCAATGGCTGACAAAGGGAAGAGGATTATAACCTCTAAGGAAATTGAGGAGGAGAAAAAAAGAGGAAGAGGAAGGTAAGGGGAGAGAGAACAAAAGAGACCCCAAGCTTTATGCAAACTTCAATTAAGGCTACCCCAGGCCAAACACTTAGGAGGATGAGTTAAGGGTAGCCAGATTGCACTATCTAGGGTTAACAAACTACAACATTGATGAAATCATTTCTCTACCCTTGGAAGAACTCAATAAACTAGCTGATAATGAATTGTCAAAAGAGAGGAAGGAAGCTAAGGCTGCAGAGTTGCTCCTAAAGATTAAAGAAGAATGAAAAAGAAAGAGACTCTACAAAGCTCCTACCCTCTCTCCAGTTCAAGAAAGCCCTAAGGCAGAGGCTATGGTAGTAGCACAAGAAGCTCAGGTAGGTAGGGAACAAGACAGATAGAACACTATAACCTACCTGAGTGCCACAGGTCTCTATCAGGCAGCATACCTACTTCCCTTATCTTATGAATACATTGAATTTGAGTACCTTAAACAACTTGAGCAAGAAGTATTGAAAGAACAAAAAGCTACTAAGAGAAGGATGAGGGAAGAGGTTGTAAAGTCAAGAGCCACCATTCGAGCCAATAAAAAGAAATCTGCTAACAGATTGAAGATGGTGAGCTTTTTGAAGCTGTATGGGTTGGAGACTTGGTCCAATATCTTTATCCACTATGGATGAGCACATTAGAGTGATCAAGCAGAAGATCAAGAAGGATGAGTTGGTAGACTTATATTCTCCACCAAGTTAGGCTACACCTGAAGCTGAGGTTAAGGTTCAACCCCAAAAGATAACACAACCTGGACTTAGCGATGCATCTCAGCCTGCTTCATCTTTTGACCCACAACAGGGTTTTGATCCTTCTCCTACTGAACCTATGACGAAAAGGGACCCAACCGAGGAGGAGAAACAAGAAAAATTTGGTACTCAAGACCAACCTCCTTAGTTAAAATATAGAAAGAGGAAGAGGATGGCCATCAGAAGGGACAAGAAGAAGAAAAAGAAGTCCAAGGCATCCACCTCTACAACTCTGGATTCAAAACATCCTGAAGGTGATCAAGAAGAGGCTGCACATCCAACTTCAATCAAGTAGAGCCTCTTGCTGCTGAGAGACCCATCTTGTCTTAGGCATTTGCCATAAACCTAGATAGATGGTATGTCACTAGAGATTAAGGGATTCAAGATGTGTATTTCTAGCAAAACATACTTGACCTTCCTCTGCATGATCTCTATGACATGAGAAGATTCTTTGAGAATCTAAGGAATCCTGACCAAATGATGATGAAGGGAATGGTCTTGATTCTAATGAGAACTATCAACAGATGAAGATCAAGACTTAAAGCTATCCTTCAGTTTTGATAGCATCAGCCTAGGGGGAGTTTGTAAGAACTATACTTAGAGGCTGATGCAACCAAAGAGCTCTCAGCATGCACGTGTGAAGTACAAGGAAAGTTACTTTAGAAGATTTGGTACAACTCAATGAAATTCACTAAGGATCAAATCTTTCGAAGCTAAAATACCATTTCTTACAAAGCCAAAGATGAAGTATTCCGAAGCTTTAAGACAAAGTCTTCCAAAGCCAAGAGACTAATTTCTTCTAAAGACAGAGAAAACATGTTTTCTCTGACTTACTTTTGACAAAAGCTGAATCGCTTTTCGCTGCCATCTCTGAAGACTCACCAACTTATATGAGTTGGTGAAAAGTTCATACTTTTGTCAATTGTAGATTATGGTCATATTGTCTATAACTTTCTACTTATTTATTTTTATCCTTTTTGTATCAGATAAGGATATGAGCTATGGTATGTCATAGTCACTAGTCAAAAGGCAATCTGCCTTTTGTCTTTACATTGATCTTGTTGTCTAGATTAGTGTTTCCAGGTGGCCTTCAAAGTATGGCTAGCTGTAGGATGCAGTATAAAGTATCTCAGGTACCAGTCCATAGGACTAAGCCTTGTAACACTTTGTAAAAACACTTGGAAGCAATATACATCATTTTTGAAAACCATCTTACATTGTTCTACTTGTGTTCTTATCTTGTGTTTATTATTTCACTATAACTGGTTTCCTATTTGATCTGTTTAGTGTGTTAAGTCTCTCCAGCCTATGAAACTGTTGCATTGACCCCTTTCACCGGTCCTGTATAGTCAAATGTTGATTTGAGGTCATGTTACCATCAACTACGGGTCCAAGAAGAGCATATTCCAAAGATGGTGTTTAGAACATGTCCTGGTCACTACAGTTCTTAGTCATGCCTTTTGAACTGATAAATGCACCAGTTGTATTCATGGATCTAATGAAAAGGGTATGCAAACCATACTTGGATAAATTTATGATCGTGTTTATTGATGATATATTAATATATTCATGAACCAAAGAAGAGCATAAATACCACTTGAAGTTAATCTTGGAGTTACTCAAGAACGAGAAACAGTATGCTAAGTTCTCCAAATGTGAATTCTGAATGCGAGAAGTCCACTTTCTTGGATACATGGTGAATAAGAAAGGCATACATGTAGATCCTTCCAAGATTGAAGCGATTAAAAATTAGGAAACACCTAAGTCCCCAACTGGATTGTTGCAAGGCAGAGTATCAAAAACCATCAGGATTGTTGCCTCAGCCAGAGATACCCCAATAGAAATAGGAGCAGATTTCTATGGATTTCATTACGAAATTACCTAACATCAAATGGTTATGACACAATATGGGTAACTGTTGATAGATTGACAAAGTTTGTGCATTTCCTACCATTCAAAAAGACTAACAAGATGGAAAGTTGTCTAGGGTATATTTGAAAGAAGTTGTCTCAAGACATGGAGTACCGATTTCCATCATATCTGATAAAGATAGTCGATTCACTTCTAGATTTTGACAATATTTAAAGAAGGCATAGGGTACTCGGCTAGATATTAGTACCGCATATCATCAGAAAACAGATGATCAAAGCAAAAGGACTATCCAGACCTTGGAAGACATGCTTAGAGCTTGTATGATAGACTTTAGAATTAAGTGGGATATTCACCTACCTTTGGCTAAATTTTCATATAATAATAGCTATCGCACTAGCATTAAATTCGCCCCTTTTGAGGAACTATGTGGTCGCAAGTGTCGATCACCTTTGTGTTGGACAGAAATTGGTGACAATCAACTCACTGGCCCTAAAATTATTCAAGAAACGATAGACTAAATTTTCAAAATTTAAGATAAACTGAAAGCCACACGAGATCGTCAAAAAAGTTATGCTGATGTGAGACGTAAACCCTAGGAATTTCAAGTGGGGGATAAGGTTTTATTAAAAGTATCCCCTTGGAAAGGTGTCATTAGATTTGGAAAGCATGGTAAGCTCAACCCTTGGAAGTACCTGGTTTGAAGATCTGCTTCAGGTGAGTTTCTAGACCGCTCTTTTACAGATTTTAAAGCTTTGGGGCTATTATGCATACCGGGTAAACGTTTTTGAAAGTTAACAGAATGTTATGCTTGTTGTGGTTCGTATGGTATTCAGTGGTTTTATGTTTTGATGCTTGTTTTGAGGTTAGAATTGTTGCTAGAATGTTTAGATGCCCTTAGTATGCTAGATCTATGCTTGGGTAGTGTTAGAATGCCTTTCGGATGATTTTTGGCAGTTTAGACAATTCAGAAAGATCCCATGCACCCAACTGTCTTCATGCGCCCAGGGTCATGCGCCCCA
The DNA here is from genome assembly GCA_025506505.1 of Flaveria sonorensis. Classification (NCBI taxonomy): domain Eukaryota; kingdom Viridiplantae; phylum Streptophyta; class Magnoliopsida; order Asterales; family Asteraceae; genus Flaveria; species Flaveria sonorensis. Next base: position 46,831,033 of record CM046432.1, on the reverse strand, counting down.
ACAGGAGACATGCGCCCAAACAGTATCCTTCATGCACCCAAAAGTTGGCCATGAGCCTAAGTGTTGCTCATGTGCCCAAGGGTGCTGATGCGCCCAGGTGGTGCGCCCAAATAGTGGCCATGCGCCCAGATAGTGTCCAGGTGGCTAAGTGTTGGCCATGCGCCCAAGTGTAGGTGGTGTGCCTGAATAGTGGTTCATGTGCCCAGCAAAAGTGTGGAAATGCCCAAGTATAGATGGTGTGCCCAAATAGTGCTCATGCGCCCAGAATTGTTTCTGTGGCCAAGTGTTGGAACGCCCGAACAGGGCTCATGCGCCCAAATAGTGCTGATGCGCCCAGGAGGTTTTATACTTAGAATTTTCTGCTGATGCACCTAGAATGTTATGTTGTGCCTAGTTTTATACTTAGGGCTTTCTTAGGGGCTTTAAGAGGTGATGTTTGAGATAGGTCCTGTTGGGATGTGGTGGCTTCTGCATGATGTTGTGTGTGTGGTGTGGTGTCTTTCTTCGTTAAACGGTTTTCAAAACGTATGTATTATGTTTTATTATACGTTATGTATGATGTATGACTTTACGTGGTTTGATGTTTGATGATCGTAAAGTATTATATAACGAAGTCAAAGACAATAATAATGAAAAGTGGAACGTAAAGAACGAAGGGAGTCTTTGTGACTCGAAAGGAGTCTTTGTGACTCGAAGGGGGTCTTCGTGACTCGAAGGGGGTCTTCGTGACTCGAAGGGAGTCTTCGTGACTCGAAGGGAGTCTTCGTGACTCGAAGGGAGTCTTCGTGACTCGAAGGGAGTCTTTGTGACTCGAAGGGGATCCTTGTCACGTACCCTAGTACTGTGTCGGTCTTCGGACATGACGAGGGGGTTTGTTTACAGGCCCCGGCACAGTATCGGTCTTCGGACATGAGTCGGGGGTATTGCATAAGATAGGATCCAGATTTCCGTGAAAGATAATGATGAATGTACGAAATGTACGTAATGAACAATGATGAATATAATAATAAATATTATCAATGTGTACGTATGATGTGTGATCGCATACGATTTCGAAGGTTATGTTTTAACAAAAGTAAAGTATTTTATCTATAAAACTAGAACTCATTCAGTTTCGCTGACTTTTTGTATGCATAATAGTTGGTAGGTACTTTGTTGATGTTGAGGAGTTGTAGGCATGGATGCATACGCTACTGGGGACGTTTTGAGATTGGCATCCACATTTTGACATGTTATTGTATTTTGATATGTAAACGATTTATGTAACGAGATAACATGTTTTAATCATTAATGAAAGTAAGTTTTTAAATTCCGCTGCATAAGTAATGTTTATTCTGAATATTTTATGCGATGACGGTCCAGCTGTAAGCGTCCCGGGAACGGGGCCTTACAAGTTGGTATCAAAGCTAAAGTTTAAGAGAATTGGGTAAATATTTTCAAAAGAACCTAATCTTAAACTGGGAATGGGACGGAAAGAAAAGGGATGCCAGTCCTAGTAGCTACATGCCTATAGGTAAAAGTTTTATGTAAGTAAATGTTAACCGTTATTATGTGCGCATGTTATGTGGCTTGTGTGCTTCTGTGCGGATTTAGATACTGATGTAGTCAGGATAGGAAATGCTTGGGAAATGAAGAGTAAAGTAAGTGGTTAATCACAACTGGCCACTGTGATTAGGGAGTCACTATACTTGACATATCTTAAGCTATTACCTTGATTGACCGTGTTGGTGTTTGAATCTTGTAGTGTTTTAGATGGCTGGCGGTAGGTCTTCTGAGGCTTCGCGAAGTGGTGGTCATGGTGGATGTGGGGTTAGACTGCGTGTCACAAGGAGCAGAGCTAAGACTGCTGAGACGGCTCCTGATGAACCAGCGCTTCGTCACCAGGAGGGTGAGGACGGGAATGCTAATCTGAGAGCCTCAATGAAGGAGGCAGTGGTATAGGAAGTCCAACAGGTCATGCAGACGATTATGCCGACTATAGTGACCAGTGTCATTAGACCTATGAAGGAGGATGAGAAGAAGGAGAGTGAGAAGAGGAGAACCGCATGACGAAGAGGTGAAGCTGGAGGTTCTAGGGGTATGGAGCAACCCGATGCTGACATGGTTGTCTCCAGTGACGATGAGGAGGATAAGGAAGTTGTGCAGGAGACTGCGAAGGGATGCAGCTATAGAGCATTCCAAAGGTGTAGGCCTCCTGTGTTTGATGAAAATAGGAGTGCTGCTACTACACAACGTTGGGTGAGAGAAATGGAAGCGGTACTTGAGATTAGCGAGTGCCGTGAGGATCAGAAGGTGAAGTTTGCTACCCACTCATTTGTGGATTCAGCCTTGTGCTGGTGGGACAATATTGTTTAGGCTGATGGCACCAGAGCAATCGGGAGGATGAGGTGGAAGGATCTGAAAAGTTTGGTGGTCGAGGAGTTTTGCCCTCATAGAGAGCTTGACAAAATTAAGAGGGAGTTCCTACAGCTGAGGCGAGAACGATGACTCACCAACTGTACACCACGAAGTTCAACGAGATAGTAAGGCTGGTGCCAGATCAGGTGACGCCTGTGTCATGAAAGATCAAAAGGTATATTTAAGGTCTGCCAGCAGATATCCACAGACATCTGATCGCTGCCCGGCCAGGGACGTTTAGGTCAGTGGTTGATTTGGCAGGGAGGTTGTATGAAGAGCGTGAGGCGGTGGCGATAACAGATGAAGAGGAGAAGCGGAGCTATGATAGGGATGAAAGTGGAAGACGAGATGATGACGACGAATTTATGGCTAGAGGAAATACGGGGAGGTTCGGCGATCGAAAGAGGATGACTGAGAGGGAAGAGGTGTGCAGGAAGTGTGGCATAGGTCACAAGGGGGAGTGCAAATGGGGATCGAGCACCAGCTTCCAGTGTGAAAGAGAGGGCCACAGGGCGAGGGATTGTCACATGGCTAAATGTTACGACTGTGGCGAGATTGGGCATAAGTGCAGAGACTGTAAGAAGTCGAGGGCAGGAAGCTCCGGTGCAAGGAAGGAGAACAGAGGATGAAGGTTAGAGCATTTGACCTGACCGGGAGGAGGCTAGAGTGGACTTCGACGTGACGTCAGGTGCGTTTCTGGTAAGTTAAATTTATGCCTCTATGCTTTAAATTATGGTGCTAGTAGTAGTTTCATTCCTGATGCCTTTGTGTTAAGTTGCACGTTAGGAGTAGGAAAATTGATGCATCTTTCGATGTAGAAATTGCTATTGGTAAGTCCACTGGGTTACCGGATGTCCTAGAGAATTACGTGATAGTATTGAGAGAGCGCGTGTTTCCTGCTAGACTGTTCAGGGCAGACATGGATGGATAGACGTGCGCCTTCGGAAGGATTGGCTAGCAGCCTATGAGGCGAACACCGAGTGTTGCAAGAAAGTGGTTTGAGCAATCGCGCCCGACAGGAGTTCGGTGCCGATCTACGATGAAGAAATGATGATGAAGGTCTCGTCTTGGGAAAGGAGATCACTTGATTCAGAAAGCAAGGGAAGCTAATACCGAGTTATAAAGGACCAATCTGAACTGTTGCTCAGGTAGGAGAAGTGGCATGCCGACTGGAGCTACCCGACGTGTTAAGTGGAGCTATCCGACATTTTCATGTATCTTGTCTAAGAAAGTGCTCAATCAATGAGGATGTGATCGTGTCACTGGAGAATACCGAGATGGATGAAGGATTCAACTATGTGAAGCAACTGAGGGTCATTTTTGATAGAAGGGAAAGAAGGGATAAGTCGAAGGATGGTTCCACCTATACAAGTGCAATGGAGCCCAGAAGGGGACTAAGCCTAAGTGTAAGAACAAGGAAGAGGTGAGACAGCGTTACCCGTGACTATTCGAGAAGCGACAGGTTCGGGAACGAAACCTATATAAGGGGGGTGGACTTGTAACACCCCGAATTTTATTTAAAGAAAATGAAAAGAAAAGAATTCAGAAAGAAAAGTAAATGGGCACAAGATGAGGGGTGCAAGGTGTAAAAGTGCACAAACTTCTTTATTTTAATAATATAAGAGGTATCGCCGCCCATAAAGCAGGGATCTGCTTTCCTGCCCTCGGCCAGAAGAAGAAAAAGAAGAAGAAGAAGGAAATTTTGGGGTTTTGGAGAAAGAGGAAGAAGAAGCTGCTAAGGTGAGTTCTCTTGAACATGAGTTCGGTTTTAGTTGGGTTTTAAGTCCTAAACCGAAGTTCTTGATGTTTTAGAAGTTGTTCTCGGGAATTTGAAGCTGAAATCGTAGGTGGAAGTACCTGGTTTGAAGATCTGCTTCAGGTGAGTTTCTAGACCCCTCTTTTACAGATTTTAAAGCTTTGGGGCTGTTATGCATACCGGGTAAACATTTTTGAAAGTTAACCGAATGTTATGCTTGTTGTGGTTTGTATGGTATTCTGTGGTTTTATGTTTTGACGCTTGTTTTGAGGTTAGAATTGTTGCTAGAATGTTTAGATGCCCTTAGTATGCTAGATCTGTGCTTGGGTAGTGTTATAATGCCTTTCGGATGATTTTTGGTAGTTTAGACACTTCAGAAAGATCCCATGCGCCCAACTGTCTTCATGCGCCCAGGTTCATGCGCCCCAACAGGAGACATGCGCCCAAACAGTATCCTTCATACGCCCAAAAGTTGGCCATGAGCCTAAGTGTTGCTCATGCGCCCAAGGGTGCTGATGCGCCCAGGTGGTGCGCCCAAATAGTGGCCATGCGCCTGGATAGTGTCCAGGTGGCTAAGTGTTGGCCATGCGCCCAAGTGTAGGTGGTGTGCCTAAACAGTGGTTCATGCGCCCAGCAAAAGTCTGGAAATGCCCAAGTATAGATGGTGCGCCCAAATAGTGCTCATGCGCCCAAAATTGTTTCTGTGGCCAAGTGTTGGAACGCCCGAACAGGGCTCATGCGCCCAAATAGTGCTGATGCGCCCAGGAGCTTTTATACTTGAATTTTCTGCTGATGCGTCTAGAATGTTATGTTGTGCCTAGTTTTATACTTAGGGCTTTCTTAGGGGCTTTAAGAGGTGATGTTTGAGATAGGTCCCGTTGGGATGTGGTGGCTTCTGCATGATGTTGTGTGTGTGGTGTGTTGTCTTTCTTCGTTAAACGGTTTTCAAAACGTATGTATTATGTTTTATTATACGTTATGTATGATGTATGGCTTTACGTAGTTTGATGTTTGATGATTGTAAAGTATTATATAACGAAGTGAAAGACAATAATAATGAAAAGTGGAACGTAAAGAACGAAGGGAGTTCGTGACTCGAAGGGAGTCTTCGTGACTCGAAGGGAGTCTTCGTGACTCGAAGGGCGTCTTCGTGACTCGAAGGGAGTCTTCGTGACTCGAAGGGGATCCTTGTCACATACCCTGGTACTGTGTCGGTCTTCGGACATGACACGGGGGTTTGTTTACAGGCCCCGGCACTGTACCGGTCTTCGGACATGAGTCGGGGGTATTGCATGAGACAGGATCCAGATTGCTGTGAAAGATAATGATGAATGTACGAAACATACGTAATGAACAATGATGAAGATAATAATAAATATTATCAATGTGTACGTATGATGTGTGATCGCATACGATTTCGAAGGTTATGTTTTAACGAACGTAAAGTATTTTATCTATAAAACTAGAACTAACTCAGCGTCGCTGACTTTTTGTATGCATAATAGTTGGCAGGTACTTTGTTGATGCTGAGGAGTTGCAGGCATGGATGCATACGCTACTGGGGACGTTTTGAGATTGGCATCCACATTTTGACATGTTATTGTATTTTGATATGTAAACGATTTATGTAACGAGATAACATGTTTTAATCATTAATGAAAGTAAGTTTTTAAATTCCGCTGCAAAAGTAATGTTTATTTTGAATATTTTATGCGATGACGGTCCAGCTGTAAGCGTCCCGAGAACGGGGCCTTACAAAATACAAGTCGATGACGAGCATCACTTTGTGGAAGAACCTGTGGAAATCATGGATCGGGAGATCAAACGGTTAAAACAGAGCTGTATTCTTATAGTAAAGATACGATAGAACTCAAGACGAGGACCGGAATTTACTTGGGAATGCGAAGATCAGATGAGATGGAAATACCCTCAGTTATTTGAAAAAGTATCAACTACAGATAACACAAGCCAAATTTTAGGACGAAATTCATTTAACGAAGGAAGATTGTGGCAACAAGCAATTTCATGTTAAACCCTGTTCATACATCTATTGAATTTATGTGAAATATGTGCATGTTAGACTTGATTTTGGGTAATTAGGTCATCTCATGCTTAGCAAAGTCCATGCATTACATGTCATTGCATTAGTAACTCTAAAAAATTTCAAGTCATGCAGTATAACCTGGCACTCACGAACGTTGGTGACAAGTGATCTAAAACACACACACACACACACACACACACACACACACATATATACATATATATATATATATATATATATATATATATATATATATGTGTGTGTGTGTGTGTGTGTGTGTGTGTGTGTGTGTGTGTGTGTGTTCGAAATAATGTAGAATTTTAACACGTATGATTACCCTTACGCGCTCAATAACATTTAATGCATCATCTAAGCGTACCCTATTTTACTAAATCATACAACTGAGTTATGATAGACCACCAAATATAATAAAGTGGGAGCTTTTGTATTTCTATTAAAATCAAACCTTATAAAATAATTAATTAATAATAATAATAATAATAATAATAGTAATAATAAAAATAATAATAGTTATAGTAATAATAGTAATAGTAATAGTAGTAATAGTAATAGTAGTATAAGCTTTTTATTACCCATTTGATGGATAATTCTTTCTGTTCCTCTTCCTCTATAAGAGGAAGATCTTCCACGACCTCTTCCCCTTTCCCAGGGGATCATTCCTGAAATATTAAACATAAAGATTAAAATATTTATCCACAAGAAAGTATTATTTCTTTATACTTTAGATCCTTTAGTTGTTTTCTTAAGGATCATATTCCATATTCAATTTGTTTAATAGCATAATCTTTAGCTTATATCCGATATAAATGGATTTTAATAATAATAATAATAAATAATAATAATAATAATAATAATAAATAAATAAATAATAATAATAATAATAATAATAATAATAAAAGGCAGGACCTTGTATGGGAAAAGAGGAGAAAACCATAAAGCTCAGATAAGGGCAAAAGATCAAGAAAGAAGATGGAACGTTGGTGATTTTACACAGCCGTTGTCCAGGATGCTAATATGTGGTCAGTAAAGGTCAGACCCAAAACGCCCCACGCCTTCTTGGCTTTTTGGCTTAAACGGGTCCCCTCGCGGTCGACCGCCCATATTAACATCTTAGATGGGCTGTAACCCTATCCCACGATTCCTCTTAATTTTTTACCTTCATCTGGGTTTTAAGATCTCTTTTTTATTATGATAATCTGTTGAGCATGGTGATGTTCCAACACTTAGAGATTTAGCCTCTAAGTGAGGAGATCATACACAAATATAAAAGAAATAATAGAAAATTACCAGAAATGAAGACTTGATTCTTTAAACTTTAAGACTTTAAAAATTATTGCTGAGATTTTTACAAGAGAAGATTACAAGAGAAGAGAGGAGTGGTTATGAAAACCGGTGCCTAATACTACACTCTAAGTCCTTTTATATAGGGATTTTGACACCGAATATTACAGCGAATATTCGCCTATAATTGCGTCTGACGCATTATCATACAATAAGTCAAAAAGTGAATAGTAAAGTTACAATAATGTAACGTTCAGACAAAAATATTGTCGGCCAATTATGAAGATGAATTATTGATTCTTCTTTTCTTCCTTGTAGGGTCTATTGTGTCCTTTTGTTTTTTGTTTTTTCTGGTGTATTAACCGGACCGAATTCTTCCTCTAAATCTGCCATCATTTTGGCATAAGTCTCATCATCCATAGACTTGTCTTCTTCTTGACTGTCTTGATACAGCTGAGTATCTTCCCCTATTTGAGAAGAGTCTGTATACAGACATTCTTGAGCTTGATGAGGCTTCTTTTTTCTTGAAGTGTTTGGCTATATCTTTTTTAACTTCTTCCATATATTGATGTAGAAGTTCTTCTTGGCTGAGATTTTCAGTACCTGTAGTCATTTTTAATTTTCTAATAATATGTTGGAAGGGACTAGGAGATTCCCTTTGTTGTTGATTTTCTTTTTGTTGTTGATATGATTCAATCGTCTGTTGAATATGATCTATTGTATCTTGGCATTTAATCTTGCCGTCTTCAATCTTCATCATCTGTTTCCAGAATTTTATCATATATGTTCTTTTCAAACAGAACATGTTTTCACTGGTATAACCAGTTTTTGGTAATCACTTCCATATCCATGGGATACTGAATTGGACAAAGAAGTGTAATGAGGCCATTCCCTCAATGAAATTGTTATCATGTTATGCCTCTATTAAGGAAGGAGATAACTCCACCCATTGGGTGTATAAGGTTTTAAACCTTTGTGAATCTTTATTAAAGATATTAATTGATGGACCGTATGACTGCCACCATTTATAAAACCAAATCGGAATATCCGATTCATAAATTTTTGAACATATTTTGATAAACCAAGAATGTTTATTATTCTGGTTCTCAAATAAGAATGCTTTATGAAAGGCATTCACATAATCCCAATAGTTATATCTAATGGGTGTTTTTGTTTTAGGGTGAAAATTTTCCCTGTCTTTTAATGGAGATATTCCCCAATTTTCAACAGATATTATCTGTTTGATTATTATTTTGCTAAAACTTATTGTTTTATTTCCTCCCATATAATGGGTAAGTTCACAATTTGTGGCTTTGAGGATTTCCTCATAATATGTTCTGGACTTATAAGACTCAGTTGGATAGAATCCAGTATCAAAATATCTCTTGATTATAAACCAAGGTTGATCACTCCATTTTTTATCTTTGTGATCAAGAAGGAGTATAACATCCTTTTTTGGATTATGAATCCAGTTTTCATCATCATTATCACTAGCAGCTTGAGCATATGATGTTGTTTCTTCAGAGGTTTGACTCTGAGCTGCTTTATAGGCTAAAAACTCTTTAAAAGTTTTTCATCAAATTGGGGTTTTGAAGAGGATGATGCATATAATGCATTATCCATAGCTATAAGCTTTTTATTGCCCATTTGATGGATAATTCTTTCTGTTCCTCTTCCTCTATAAGAGGAAGATCTTCCACGACCTCTTCCCCTTTCCCAGGAGAACATTTCTGAAAACTTAAACATAAAGATTAAAATATTTATCCACAAGAAAGTATTATTTCTTTATATTTTAGATCTTTAAGTTGTTTATTTAAAGATCGTATTCCATATTCAATTTGTTTAATAACATAATCTTTAGCTTTATCCGATATAAATGGATTTTCTTTTATTTCTTGAATATTATCATATAATCCTATTAATTGGATCTGAATATTAATTGTTTTTTCAGTAATTTCAAATATCGCCATGCGCATAATTCCTCTTGAATGACTCATAAATTTAAATATTCCCTGGTAAGAAAATCAGGAAGACTATTATCAGTTCCTTTTTTATAAATTATTTCAAAATCAAATGGTGCAAGATGTGATTGTCATCTGGCAAACATCTGCTTAGAAACATCATGTTTAAAATCTTTATTAAACATATATTTAACTGCATTGCAGTCAGTTTTAATTATAAATTTCTTATTGAATAAATCATCTTGAAATTTTAAAACACATTTAACTATTGCAAGAATTTCTTTTGCAACAGTTGCATAATTCTTTTGGCTTTCATTCCATTTTCCAGAATGAAATCTAACAAGATATTCTTGTTTATTGATTGAAGATATCTGTTTTAGTATACCTCCGTAGCCTATATCTGAGGCATCAGTTTCAACAATTTTTTCTCATTCTGGGTTTGTTATTGTTAAGCAAGGAAGGTTTTGAACCTTTTGCTTAATCTTTTGTACTGCTTTAGTATGATCGATAGACCATGGCTTAGGATTCTTCCTTAGCCTTTCGTATAATAAAGCAGTATCTTCTGCTAGATTTTTATAATAAGAAAGAATGTAATTTAAGCTTCCAAGAAATCTTTGTAATTGAGTTTTATCCAGAATTTCATCTGGAAACTTAGAACCAAATTCAATACTTCTATTGATTAGAATTATATTTCCTTGGTTAATCTTATGACCTAAAAATCTGACTTTAGTTTGAAATAGTGACATTTTTTGTCTGGATATAACTAAACCATTTTTTAAAATTATATCTTTGAATATCTCTAAATGTTTAAAATAGGTTTCAATATCCTTTGAAAATACAAGGATATCATCAATATAAACAATAATAAATTTACTATAAGGAATGAAAATGTTATTCATAATATTTTGAAATTCTGATGGGGCATTTTTCAATCCAAATAGCATAACATTCCATTCGTAATGCCCAACAGGAACTGTAAAAGCAGTTTTATACCTGTCTTTTTCTTCAATTTGTATTTGCCAGTATCCTGATTTTAAATCAAATTTAGAAAATATATTTGACTCGTATAATTTGTCTAATAAATCTTTCTTATTAGGTATAGGATTCGTAATCCATTTTAAAACCTTATTTAGTGGTTTATAATTAATAACCAATCTGGGTGTACCTCTTTCCTGTTCGGAATGTTTATTAACATAAAATGTTGTACATGACCATGGAGACTTTGAATTTCTAATTAAATTCTTGTTTAAAAGAGATTTTATCTCTTGTTTACATAATTCCATATATTCAGAATTCATTTGACAAGGTTGAGCCTTGGTCGGAATCTGACTTTCATTAAAGTTTTCTTCATATGGAAGTGAAACAATATGTTTCTTTCTATCCCAGAAAGCATTGGGATGATCATTACATATTTGTAAACTGAATTGGTGTTCTATTAATTTAATTTTTTCTTGTAATTTTGGATTATTTAATCTCTCTTGAATATTTAAAGAAAATATTTCTTTTTGCAGAAAATCAATTTGATTTATCTTTGCTCTTAGCAATTCTTCATTTAAATTATTCAATGTCTTTGTTATCGGATTAGAGATAAAATTAGAAACAATTTCTTTTCCTTCATACGTACTAGTTATTCCAGTACGGTCTACGTTTTTTAAAGGAAATATTTTATCAAAAAAAGGGCTTCCAAGTATAACTTGGTTACCGAGATTTTTAACCAATACAAAACTTTTATTAATACAAGTATTATTTTGACAAATAAAGGCTTGAGGGATTTTATAATTCACCTCTAATTTATCTTTCCCAGCATGACTGAGGGTATGTGTTGTTTTATAATAGTATTTTGTAGGAATTAATCCTTCTTGTATATAATTTAAATCTGCACCGCTATCAAATAGTGCAACTACTTCTATTAAGAAGTCATTTCCTATTAGTATTTTAATTTTTCCATGCCATTTTTTAGAAGTAATAATTTCTCATATATTTTTCAGATATAATTCTGATTCTTCTATTGGTTGTATATTTAGTTTATCTTTTTCTAGACATATTATTCTATTGTCTAATTCTTTATTATTATGTTGTAAAATCTTTATATTAGATTTTAAATTATCAATTTCCTTTTTTAATTGTTGTATATCAACAGGTTTTTTATTTTTACTTCTCTGGTTTAATTGGATTTTTAATTCTGCCAGAGAAAATGGTTTTGGTTCTTTAGAATTTGAACAAGAAGGACCTTCTTCTTGTTTTCCCATAAATGAAGAGATTATTTTCTCTTTAATCTATGGATCATCTACCACTTTTAATAATTCTATTATTTCACTTGTCAATACGTTTATTTCCATATTTTTAAATTGTGAAATTATTTGATAAATATTTTCTTCCTCTTCTTCTGAAGTATTCTTGCAGCAATTGTTTTTACAACAGTTTTCTTCTTCAGAGGAAGAGTATAGACTTTCATTTTCTAGAATATTTAAATCTTCATTAGAAGATTGATCAGATTCAATATCTGGTTCTAATAGTATTTTTGTGATTTGAGTTTTTAAATCTTCATCTTCTAGCTTATTAAGCTTCTTGCTAACCCAGCAGGTTTTTGCTGTGTGACTTATTTTTCCACATTTCTTACAGATTAATTTTGACCTATATGTCTTATACAAAGGCTTATGTTCCTCGTATTTTTGAATTCTTTTATTCTTTCTATCTTCCCTTTTCCTTTTTCTCTTCTAATGTTGGTAGGGATTTGATTTTTTAATTTTCTTAGAATTACTTGAGGTTCCTTCTATACCAAATTGACTACAGAATTCACCTAATTGTTTCTTCTCATTCAAAGAATGTTTTTTAATTTGTTGGTTTAATTTGATTTCATTACATAAATTTAAACCTTCTTGAATACAAGTTCCTATTAACTTGCCGTAAGTATAATCATCATAATTTATACTTATTCCACCTTTTCTTAGGTTATTCCTAACTCTTTCCGCAAATAGATACGGGAGGCCATCTATGAATTTTGACTTCCAATGTGAGCTATTAGACTCAGGGAGTTTCATTACTCTACTTAGGAAAGTATCTTTATACCACCTAAAAGATGTTAGGGTTTTACACTTAAGATTTTGTAGAAGAGTCCTAATATTCTCTGAATTATCAGACCATCTGCCTGTAAAGTGTTCTATAATATTGACTATCAAAGTATAAACTGAGTTGTTTTCGACAACACCATTGTCCTCTTTTGTACTATTGAGGATTTCTTGTCTATCTGAATCTGATAGATAATTATCCCACCAACCTTTAAGTTGGCCTGTAAATCCTGATATAATCATTTGGGCTATTGTTTTAGTTGTATTCTTATTGTTTTGACAAATAGTGCTATACATAAGCATCCTATGGACAGTATTATAAATCTGCCCTTCTGTTTGACCATCTATGTTCCATTCATAGATCATTTTTCCACTATACGAATTACTAATTACGTATTCCTGTTCTTCTATTAGAACATCCTGTGGAGTAGGCCTAGGATAGTAATACATCCTCTGAGTTGGCTTATTAGCAAACTTAGATAACTTCATGATTTCATCATTGATCTTTTGTTTATAATCTTTTTCTTTTAGACTATCTTCAAAATCTGTTAATGTATTTATTTTCAGATTTTTTAGAATATTAATTGAATCATTTAATGTTTGCATTAAATTTTCTTTAGATTTTGTTTTAAAACCTGTTATCTTAGGAGGTAATTGAATACTAGGAGTAGCAATAGACTCTTTATTTTTTATTTGGTCATTTATTATGACACTTTGTTTTTTTTAAAATGGCATAGCATTTTATCCATTTTCTTTGAAATGTCTTGGAGTTGTTCTCCAATTATTATCAAATAAAAATTTGAATAATTTTGTAGTTTTATTAAACCATTTATATGAGAAATCGTTGTCTGCAAGGTTTCACCTTCCAGAAGTTTTTGAAAAGCTTGATAGTATCTTTCCTTTCCTTGTTTTTCAATTTTAAAACCATTAGTAGGAGGGAAAACATTCGAAACTACATTTCCATTAATATTAAAATTTCTTTCTATAACAGAAATGATACTATTAGTATACCTTTCAATAAACCATGGAACAAAAGGTATAATCTCTTGTTTCTCATTTAATTCATTATAAAATTCTTCTCTAAAAAATTCTTTATCAAAATTTTTGAAAAACCATATTCTAAATAATTCCCATTTGGGTTGGAGAAATTCATTAGAAATTTCTTCTCTTACCGGTGATCCCGCTGTAAAATCTAATTTTTCTTTTGTATTCATAATTATACAAAATTTATTTCTGATTCGGTTAGTTCCGGATCTACTCTAATTCCTCGAACTATATTATCCGAGTTTATTCTTAATTCATCTATTTTTTTTTCAGGAAATTCTTCCTTAATCCTAGATGTTGATGCCCTAGAAGGACTTCTAACTGTGTAATCTACAGGAGAGATATAATAGTGTGATGACACCGATTTAGACAAAGAGGGTTCATATTTTATTATATTATTTTCAAATTGTATTTGAACTGACCCTTCATTTGTTTGTGAAATATTTATTGGATTATTATCCACATATTGTTGAGATGGGCTAGCTTTATCTAGTAGCTAATTTTCTGGAAAATTAATTTCTTCCCATTTGATTTTTCTTTTAGTTGTAATATTAGCTTTACTAAAATTAGTTTCTATTATAATTGTTTCATTTAACGGTTTATCTACCATTTTACAGTGAGAATTAAGCATAAATAAAGGCTTATAATAAATTCTGTAACAGATACATATTACCTCTGATCCTAGTACATAATTGTAACCATGCGTTTTAACATTCAAAGTTAAAGCATCTAAAATATTGACATCAGACAATGATAATTGCAAATTAGGATAAACATTAAAATAGACTGGATCATGAGCCAGACTAGATTGAACAATTCCCATAAGGGATTGTTTCCAATTTAAGTTTCTAGCATCTCTAAGAGCTGCTACAAAACTTTCTGGTAAGCCTTCTAGAGTCAAAGGCTTAAATGCAATTTGCACTAATCCTATATGAATAAATTTATATTCTTTTTTGTATTTTTGTAAATCTCTTTTTGATAATAATTTTATTATCATTTCATCCGTGTTTAAGGAAAATGTTTCCTCAGTTGTTTTAACAACTTGTTTTAATCCCAATTTTTCAAAAGTTCCTAATTTATAAATTAGTTTGTAATCAATTTTGGAATAGTCCATTTATTTAACAAATCTAAATTGTGAGGAATATCATATTCTTCATCCATACTGTTTTTAATAGTATCTTCTGATCTTAAAATATTCATATTTGAATATCAGGTTTAAGTGTTGAAACATACACTCATACTATAACAGAATAACATGGCTCTGATACCATAATAATAAGAATAATAATAATAATAATGAT
>CM046432.1:46688660-46803660 GCA_025506505.1 Flaveria sonorensis | reverse complement strand
ATATAATGGATTAGGGTTTGAATTTAAATAAGAAGTCATGGCTAATAGAAATGCTTTCATGGCAAAACCAAGTGTCCGAACATTAATCGAAGCATTCTTGAATTGGTAATTGTCCCCCACATTTTGTATTGAAGTCTAAATTCCATGTAAAGTCACTTTGCATACCACTTCTGATTTTCTTGGCCTACTATTGGTGATTTTAATGTCATTAGTATATTTTAGGTAATTAAGATTCACTTAGTAACCTAATGTAACATCAAATAATTTTGAAAGTGTGTAGTGCATATATTTTTTAGAATATTATGATTTCAAACACCTAGGAATCTCAATTCCAAGTGACAAAACCCCTTAAACCAAAGGTGGATTACAAAGGGACATCACTAGGGCTGCAAACGAACTGAACATTCAACGAACAGTTCGTGAACTGCTCGGCGGGAAGTTCGTTTATGTTCGTTTGTTTAGTAGATGAACGAACACGAACAAGAAAATTTCGTTCGTTTAGTTAACGAACGAACACGAACACAAGCCGTGTTCGTTCGTTTTATGTTCGTGAACGTTCGATAATGTGTTCGTTTATGTTCGTTAATGTCCGTTCGTGAACGTTCGATAATGTGTTTGTTTATGTTCGTTAATATGTTCGATCATGTTCTTAATTTTTGTGTTAGTTATTTTTATGACAAGTATGTCAAGTGTTTTTGGATATTTATGTTACATATTTATTTATTTTTTGTAATTTTATGATGAATATGCTGATTTTATTTCTAAAATAAATATGTGATCATTTGTATTCGTTTGTGTTCATGGATTTCTTTGTGTTCGTCATGTTCATGAACATCTGTTTGTTTTCGTTTGATTTTGTTTGTGTTCGATTACGTTCGGTAAATGTTCGTGAACAGTTCATGAACATGTTCATTTCCTTAATGAACGAACACGAACAAGAAAACTCGTTCTGTAAGTGTTCGTGAACAGTTCATGAACATGTTTATTTCTTAATGAACGAACACGAACAAGGCCTTGTTCGTGTTCGTTCGGTTCGTTTGCAGCCCTAGACATCACTTCTTTCTTGGGGTCCTAGGGGAAACACCCTGGCGGGGTCCATATAGTTAGCCAAAATACAACTTTGATCCCTAAATTCTAGAAATTACATGTATGGTTCTAATCATTTTATGAACTTGTTACAAGTATGGTCCCTTATTTGGATGAATGTTAGATTTCAGCACTAAACCCCTGATGTGGCATACACACGAGGGTATATTGGTCATTTCATATGTACTCCCTAATTATCAGTTGTCAATTGATATGATTTTCTATCACGTTTGTTCAACTTATTCCCATATCACTCGCACAGGAAAATACGACTAAAGAAGTTCATGCCAAAACCACATGACCATAATAGCGATTAATATTCAATTGACATTGACCTAGGTAATTAGAGAAAAAAAGAGCGATTATTTTGACCCGTGAGCTGATTAGCAATGCTGAAATCTAACGCCGATCCGAGGTAGGGACCATGCGTGTAACAACTTCACAAACTATTAAGCCCATATATACAATTCCTAGATCTTAGGACCAAATTTTGTAATTTTAACAAAACATGATGTCCATCAATCCAACTAACTCTAAAATATATTGAAAAGTAATTCCCATAATCTCTAAGTTGATAAAACTATTACTTCATATGTCAACATTACTTAAGCATATTTAATTTGGTTGCACGCTTATTCTTATATTATTATGTAATATTAAAATGATAAAATTAAAATTATATTAAGCATTTTCCTTTTAATGAATCACCATCCAGTTGCAAAAGAGACATTTATTTGCAAATGTCACACATGGATCCACTTTAAATTTTCACACATATATTTCAAATGTCAATTTGAAAATGAAAGATGAACATCACTCGATTTTAGGTTATATTTGTGCTCGTTTTGGCTTCATGTAGCATCTTCTCGTGTAGACAATATGTTGAACCACCAATTTCTTTACAAGAATGAAATCACGAAGTTTTAAGTGAAGAAGTTTACAAAATATATAGACAATATAATATTGTTGAAGAAAGATTAAGTTTTCACAACTTGTTATACTTGTACATTCTTCATTATTAAATTCATTTCAAAGTGTTTTTAAAACTAGTCAAAAAGTAGATATGAGTATCAGACCACAAATTGATGAAATAAACAACCAACCCACATTCGTGACGATTACATGTTATCTTGAGATGTGCTTATTTAATGGTAAAACACATAAGAAATGATACAACGCAAAACGAATGCTACATTTCCAAATGATACAACGCAAAACGAATGCCACGTTTCCTGCATAATAAAAGGCTATGCTTTGCCTTTCTATTAATCGTGTTTTTTAGCTTACTTATACGAACCTGGTGTGATGGAGAAACGAGAAGATCTAGAGTGGACCGAAGCTCAAAAGATTGTCATAACCACAGATCTTGTTACTGCAACGAAGAAACATTTAAGTTTCTCAGAGCCGTTGATGAGAATGGCAAGTTATACAATGGACACGCGCTAGAACGAGCAATTTTAAGGTACATGTAGCTAGGGATGTATACAAGACAAGTGATCTAGAGAAGCAATTGGGTGATTAATTAGAATGACTAAATAAGTAAATCAGATGTACGGCTCAAACGGGATAGATTGATTAAGACGACTCGATATTTTTCTACAAAAGTATAAATTAATAAATAAGTGATATTATAGAAAAACTTATTAACTATTGATTTTCATGTTCACCACTATAAAAGCGGTTTTTACCCTACAATGTTTCCTGAAAGAAAAAATTGTTAGAGATTCTTATCTGAAAATTTCTTTAAAAAATTATATATATATATATATATATATATATATATAGAGGGAGGGATCAAATGAAAACCATATTTATAATTATAAACCGTGAAAACCAACACTACCCAATCACATTATTTTTCAAGGACATTATATTTTTTTCATATAAACTCCAAGAAAGATCCATGATTACGAAACGACTTGCATATACGTAACTTGTATGAGCTACATGTACGTAACTCTTACTTGTACAGTTGGTAACATGTACTTGCATATACACAACTCATTCATGTACGTAACTCTTAGTTGTATACTTGTAACACGTACTTACATATACATAACCCCTGTTTTATGGTTTTATTATAATATGGTTTTCAAGGGATCCCTTCCCTATATATATATATACACACACACACGATATAATAAGAAATTCTTAAGTGACACATGACACGTTTCTAGGACCTCAAAAGATTTCCTTTCCCTCATCTCTTTTATTAAATAGAGAAAATCACATTAAAAACCTATATAACTTTTCTTTTTACTAATTAACCAATTTTATTTTTATTAATTTAGATAATTTTTATTTATATATTTTAAAATCAAATTTTCATAATTTTAAGTTTTTGAGTAATTTTAAAAATTAAGAGGTATAAAAAAAAGAATCCGACATAGGAGAAAGGAATCTGAAGTGGTAGACGAGTTATATATCTTAATTATTACCTATATAATTTATTAATTTTTATTTAACTCGCGTAACATACGAGTTTCTATCTTATTTTAATATTACTAATTATCAAGTTAAGGTTGCATTAATGTTTGTTTATGAGCATTATAAGTTGTACATAATTTTTGTCTTTTTTTTCTTTTAAATTTTTATTTTTAAACCTATAATTTTACATCTTTTACAATTTAACCTCTATATATTTTTAGTTTCAACTTTAGTCCCCTATATTTTTATCTTTTAATAATTTTTCGTTTACATTTTTGTTTAATTTTAAAAGTTAACACGTCGTAACATATGCATATGGTTCAACGTTATTACGCCTATTCCCCCCCCCCCCCCGGTTTAATGGCCCTGTCACAACGTACGGTCCTAGATCAACTCAGTTTGGTTTGATTTATATATTTCTTTGTTATTTCTTTTAAGCAAGCTTTTTTCGGTCTTAATGGTCATTGCCAATGGTGTGACATTGACGTTATTAAACATGATTTTACGCCTCACACCGTAACGTGGAGTTATAGTACTAGTAAACCCTATTTTGTGACAAATAATGACAAGGGAAAATGCATTTGTAAAGCGTTGGAAAATTTGACCAAACATTTTTTAAGAATATTCCAGTTTTAGAAAATTATTTGAAATACTGTAAAGAAATTTACAAAAATATATAAATTTTTTCCCTTTTTTTTTTTTATCTACTTAATTATTAGTATTTATTTATTTTTATAACTATATTATTCTTACAAAAATATATTACTCTGTATAATAAGAAATTACAAATAAAAAATAATAAACCTAATAATAAAAGCTAACAATAAAAAAATTATGTCGCAAAACTGTCACATAGCGTTAATTTTAATTTCGGACCGAAATATATAAAATATTATTTTAGTTTTTATTATTTTTTTATCCACAATATTTGCATATTATAATAACTTTATTATTTATAAATATGTTTATTATTCCTATTTTGGACAAAAAAGTTAGATATATGACCATTTTCTAGAGTGGTTGTAAATAGAGTGGTTGTAAATAGTATAAATGTATTAAGCGCTGTGGCTACAGTGTCATCGTACCAACAGCAAAGCTGTATAATTTCCAAAAGCACAAGTTGATGTCGTGGTCCACCAGAAAGTACAAGTGATAAAGCTGGAAGTACCGATCGTGATGCAACAATGAAATTATAACTATGTCTTGGTAGATGGCCGAATACCTAAACCCGCTACCGGAGCTATGGCAGCGACCCTCACCCTTTGTTCACCTTCTTTGTTTAACTCAGATATGTTGGTGTCACTTGGAATCATGATTCCCCTCTCGATCCACTAGGTTAGAATGAACAGGTAAATTGTGGCGGTGCGATGGCTGCGGTAGTGGTGGTGTTGCGGTGTTGCGGTAGTGGTGGTGGTGTGGTGGTGGGTAGTAGGTGGTGTTGGTGTGGTGGTTGTTGTAGTGATGGTAGTGCAATGTGCAGAGAGAGAGAGAGAGAGAGTGAGAAAAATGGTTCTTTGATGGATCTGCGGTGACTCTACATTGGTTAGGTTTGCAATGGTGGATCTGCGGCGGCTCTACGTGGGTTGCGGTGGTGGTGGGTGACAATGGTTACGCCGGTGGAGATGGGTGGTGGTGGCGGCTGGATATAAGAGAGAAAGAGTGTTTGTGGGTTTTGTCAATGGAATGTGTGTGTGGGTTTTGTCAATGGACTTCAATAAAATTTGAATGTATTTTAATATTTGTTGGAGTCCAGCTAATGTTAGTAAAAGAATGATAAAATGGGAATGAAAATATCATTAAACAGTTAGTTAATTAAGTACTAGATATAATATTGAAATTAAGTTATTTGTTTAAAATTTGTATATAATTGATGAGATCTGTATTTATTTTTTTTAAAAGGGTATTCTTTTTTTATACGAACTTTTCGCTGCTTTTAAAAGGTCTTCTTTGTGTTTAAGTGTGTTTATATTTATTGATAGTTAAATATTTAAACGGTTCATCTGAAACGTTACTCTTTCACTATTTAACAGTAGTTTTTACATGCGTCAACATGAAAATCACAGTCTCAAAAAGAACACCTCAAACCCAAAAGAGACCCGCGGCAACGCCCGGTCTCAATATCTAGTTTATTTAAAACACTTAATTTATAAGAGTTTCAACCCTTGGATCCATGATACATTACTTATGACTTTTTTCTACTCTATTTTTGCAGCTTACTTGATATGCTATTAATAAACTACGACTTGAATAAACTCGTTTTCATGTAAATAAGTCAATATCGCTGAATGATTGTTTAGTTGTTTGGTTTCAGGTACAAACATTGTTGGCTTCCTTTACTAGCAAACTATAGCCGGTCTAAGGTTAGGGAACGCCAATTAGTGGTGCCACTTGACTGTGAATGGATTTGGCATTGTCACAGGCTTAATCCGGTAAGCTTTTAAAACCAAAAAAACCATAGGCATATGTACTCGAACACGGCAAAGTATGAGTTATGTGTTAGAACTTATTAGACTAGCATCATATTTATATTAAAATTCGTATTTATATTTATAGAAGAAGGTTATGTTAAGAATGATTATGTATCTAAAACGTATATAAAGCCATCATGCATCGCCAAGTATTTCAAGGGGTGGGGTTAAAACGTTCAATAAATTTTTTATTTTAATTCGTGTAAACATATGGGTATCAAATTTAGTAATATACGTAAGAAAAAGATTTACACACCATACATATCTTGAACATACTGAATACATATTTATTTTCAATTCCTAACTCGGTCTCTTGGGTTGTCAAGGTTCGTTACATGGCTGATTGTGAACAACTGTTTGGCATAATCTTGGATCCTTGTGGTACGGTTATATCATCGGTTGAAGGGTCTTGCACCAAAGAAACCGAAGCGTTATGGAACACTACGTATCCACAAGAACCCTATGAACTTGACTTCGATGACTGCTTTGACAACGATATTGAATACAGATCATCGGGCTCATCAAGCACCAAATATGATCTAGTTTTCGCGGTCAAGAGACAAAGTTCATTCTATTACCAGGTGAGACACTTAAGCTACACTTCATAGCCGTCTGCTTGTGTTAAAGATTAAAGTGATGGGGTTCATTGAAACATTTGCCATCAAGATAATGTTGAAGTCTTTTTCTATATAAATAGTTATGTTTGCACATATAAATGAATTTTAACTCCAAGTATTTTAAATAACAGTAAAATTTGTGTATAAATTGTTATTTTTCATTTATTTCTCAAGCTTAATATCAATTATATTTTTTATACATATTCATCATGTTCTCTAGCTTGTCATGTTTCAATATTAAAATATATATATATATATATATATATATATATATATATATATATATATATATATATATATATATATATATATATATATATTCATTTTCGACTTAATGTGAGACCTTATGCAGAAATTAAGCATTACACTTATATTAATAAGCATTGCACATAAAATAATCGATGATATTGTTATAAGACGTTAAAATATTTTATATTAGTACATTACTACATAATACATGATGTGTTTCAACATAAACCTGAGTAGCTACTTAATTTAATTACTTGTGTAAAATAACGGTAGTCCTAATCAACTCTCAATATAGCTAACTGCGTGTTTGTTTTGCCCTAAAATGACCTATGATAGGTATCAAGAACGTTTATGAAAGAGGATATCTATCTCGAGGCGGCGATTGAGAGATATAAGGGATTTCTACATATGATTAGGAGAAACAAGGAGAGAAAATCAGACAACTTTTGTGTTCCAACTTACGACATCGACCTAATATGGCACACTCATCAACTGCATCCGCTTTCTTATTATAAAGATACGATGCGTTTACTAGGAAATACTTGACCATGACGACACAGATTCCAATCGAACCAAGGGTCAAAAATTGGACGTAGGGTTCAGTCGGACTACGAAGCAATGGAAAGAAATGTTTTCGTCGAGTTATTGTAAGGCCGGAGCCATGCACATGCCTCCTGTCCAAGATCAAAACCATTGCATTAATCCAACTCAATCATTTGAGGTCATGTTTGTGGAGGTAAGATATTCAAAATCTACATGTATGACATGTTACATGACCGTTTGGTTATAAATAAATATACATAAATAACAGCTTAATCTTATCTTTTGATGCTCTAATAGTTTGAGTCATCATCACTTAGAGCTATAAACTAGCCGAGTCAAACCAAACCAGGTGGGCTCGGGCTCGGCTCGTTTCAAAATCGAACCAAGCTAAGCCGGCTGATTTATCTTAACAAGCCCAAAATGTGAGCTCCGGCTCGGGTCGCTTATATACCATATGTTTATGATCTATTTAAATAATATGACATAAATTTGATTTATAATTTTAAAAAATTATAATTTAGCCTTTAATTTAAACGAGCCAACAAACAAACTCACCAGTGAGCAAACGAGCTGGTCAACGAGCGAGCTACGAGCCGAGCTAACTTTGACTCGAGCTCGGCTCGTCAACAAATCTGGCCGATTTCGAGCGAGCTACAAGGCACAAAAGTTTTGAAGGGTCCTAGTGGTTACACTCTTTTACTATAAGATTTTCATAACAACTAAATTATTGTTTTAAAAATAATTTTTATAACATATTAATAGTAGTAACAAACAACAAAAAATCGACAAATTTTGTTGCTACATTTGCTCTATAATCTTCCTTTTTAGATTATGGTGGAGGTCATAGAGATAAGGAGCTTATCAAGCAAACACGAAGACAACCTTGTTCTTTCAATTGGTAAGGAGCAACATGATATCCTATTTAAAGATAAGCATCATTTATGCATTTGCACCGAGACCGAAGAAACACAAGCTGTTCTGTTCACATGTGAACCAAGGGTGTTTTGCTCTTCGATCTTCTCGTTGGTTCTTCGAAATCAAACGGAACGCGCATGATATCGTTATCAGAATTGGACTCGAAACTGGCCACTCCAACTTGGTTAAATTTTGAATCGGGTATGGCTTTAGAAGCTCAAAACAAGTGATTGTGTTTAACAAATTTTTTTATTTAGAAACTTATTAAAGCAATAATGGGTTCTTAATAGGAAATTTATATGGTCACCTCTTCTCTAATGTAGATATGTCTCCGCCTGTTGCTTTGAGTGTTGTTATATCAACGACTCAACCGAGTCCAATGCAATATTTGTTACAAGCTCTGAACACAAGGGTAACGGACAATCCATAACGGGTATCATTGGAAGTGTATGGACAACCGGTGGGGCGTGCAGTGGTAGTGGTGGTGGTGGTTGTGGCGGTGGATGTGGTGGTGGTGGCGGGTGTCGTGCAAGTTGTGGAGGATGTCGTTCTAGTTGTGCAGGTGGTGGTAGTTGTAACGGAAAATAACTTGTGTAACTATGTTTGATGTCGAACCTATATAAATGTAACAGAGTGATTCATTTATAGTAATGTTACCACCTCAACTTGCATTACCTCAGAGTTAGATGAAGTTATTTTTAATGCATTAGGTTATCCAACGCCTAAGGAGGGATTAATCAGTACATAATGCATTTTAATATGATAAGTGTAGACAATTAAGGTTTTCTTTGACAGCTAGAACTTTTACTACTCAGTGTTTGTCAAGAAACTAGAAATGAGAGAAACAAAAAATCTTTAAAAGCAAACAATGCCTGAAGAGGCTGAACCAGTAAAATTTGTAACCGAGAGATCAAATTGGTATTAAGTTAACCCAATAAGATGGATAAACTGTAATCCACTCTTTTTCAAAAACAACTAACCTACTTTATGATCATGCCTCTGTACCTTCAAAGTATTTTAAGGTTGACCATGCCTATTCACCCCCACCCACACAAAGAAATGGACTAAAAAAAATTTCAAGTACAAGCCAAAAGAGGTCACAAAACACCAAATTGTTTTTAAAATCATATAAGTTAGTAATGTGTTGGCCATGACTAGATTTAGATTATTAATTTGTGACCTACTTTTCTTTTGAAAAAACGTATCCAAAAGCATTTTGAACATAGTTGTCAATAACGTATAACGATAAATAGTGACAAGCCACCTATATGCTACGTAGCGAATAGCGGTAAATAACACCCGTTATTTTGTGTCTAGCGAAAAAGTAGTAGAAAATTTAAGAAATGATAAACTAACATGTATAATGATAAAATAGTAAAAAATACAAGCAAACACTATCAAAATAACTAAAATACTCTATTAGGGTTAATTTTATATTTATAAAATACAAAATAAAAAAAAATAAAAAAACATTACAGGTTGCTACTTGGTCGCAAAACACAAATAGCAGGAACATTGCTATACGCTATGTAACGTGCTATAGCCGCTATTGACAACAGAGGTTATGACCACCCATTTGACACGTTTCATTTATACCAAGTCAAACTAATTTACCATTTTGACTTTAAATCAATAAAATTCACCCGAATTGACGCGTTCGCAACAAGTTTGTTAAATATTCTCCATGCATATGTTATCTAATCAAGTTTTTGCCATCATCTATCTATGTACTTGACATTTATAACAGAACCTCTCTCAACCGGATAATATCATATTTCACCTCATAACTTGGTAAGATATCATCATTTACACAACAAAAATCATTACATCAAATATAACCGTCTCCAGTTATATGTACCTATTTCAATAGTAGGCTATAAATTCAAACACTTTCTTTCAAAGTTTATGCATCAATATCATATATTGAACAGTTACTCCGTAATACTTATTTTTGTTTGGCCAAACGTCAATTCAGAACAAGAAACTGTGAGGTTATCCAGCTGTTAACAATAATAAACAACATACTATGACTCACTGGTAGACACCGCATCATCTTTATGCTTGATCATGCCAGAATCCACGAGAATTGGTATTTCTGCTGCAAGCCATGGTGCAAGCCCCAAACAAAGAGCATGTGCTATACCAACCTAGGGCTGAAATAGAATAAGATCTTTATTAGTTAAAAATATGAGAAAATAACAAGAACTTTCTAAGGGAAACTACTGATTAGAGTTGCAACTGCCAAGGAAAAAAGGTTGTGGGTAGGGCTATAAACTAACCGAACGTTCAGCGAGTTGTTCATTTGTTTAAAAAATGAATGAATACGAACAAGAAAATTTTGTTCGCTTAGTTAAACGAACGAACATAAACAAATGCTGAGT
This sequence comes from Flaveria sonorensis, assembly GCA_025506505.1. Classification (NCBI taxonomy): domain Eukaryota; kingdom Viridiplantae; phylum Streptophyta; class Magnoliopsida; order Asterales; family Asteraceae; genus Flaveria; species Flaveria sonorensis. The sequence continues at coordinate 46,792,974 of CM046432.1, read as the reverse complement.
TCATTCATTTATGTTCGTGAACGTTCGATAATGTGTTCGTTAACGTTCGTTTGTGTTCGTTCATTTAAAAGTTATTTTGAGATAATTATATTAAGTACTTATTTATCTTTGGTGGATATTACATAATGTTTGTGATTTTAATTATAAAATCAATATATGATGGTTTGTATTGTTTGTTTTAGGAAATTTCGTTTGTGTTTATTAATGTTCATGAATATTTGTTTGCGTTCGCTTGCCTTCGTTTGCGTTCATTTCTGTTCGTGAACAGTCATGAACAAATTCATTTCCTTAATGAACGAACAGGGACAAGAAATCCCGTTTGGTAAACGTTCGTGAACAGTTCATGAACAAGTTATTTTCTTAATGAAAGAACACGAACAAGGACCCGTTCGTGTTTGTTCGGTTCGTTTGCAGCCCTAGTTGTGGGAAAGGGGTTACAGGTAACTTTTCTATAGTTTCGGGTTTAGGCCCAAGCGAAGGGCATTTATAGATTGTTTACATAAAAGAGTAACTGCACAGATTGGCATTTGAATCCTTACCCAATTCTAGCATTTGTTTTACTTATATTAGAGTAACTTTTCTATGTTATAACCATTAAAAGGTCAATCTAGGTAGTCAAAGGCTCTAGGCGTAAAGGGCTCGCTTGTCGCCTAGTTGCAAAGGGCTCGTATGTCGCCTAGTTGCAAACAAAGTTGCCAAAGAAAAGAAAACAGCCATAATAAAAAACAAAAAAAATATAAATAGAAAATAATAATTTGATATTGTTCTACAAAAAAAAAAAAAAAAAAAAAAAAAAAAAAAAAAAAAAAAAAAAAAAAAAACCCTAAAATAATTTCCCTTATGGTTAAAAGCCTAAAAATAAAAATAAAAAATAAAAAATTGGGTTTTTTTCATTGTAGCTTTCATGCCACATTACTTCATGCCTTTATGTTAAAAAATTTACGAAAGAGATGGCTATAAAGGGGAGGCGAGTCAGAACAAGAAGGCATAAGGCTGGTCCAGCGTGCCTTATTCCGGGTCAGGGGTGTTTCATTACGGTTTTTTGTTTGGTTAAGACTGGTTTTGTCTAGTTCCAGCAGGTTCAGGCTGTTTTTGACGCCTAACAGGACCAAAGCGCTAGCCTTGCCTTGCTTGTGCTTGGACCAAGGCACTCGCCTCACATGCCCTGATGAAGAACATGGCCTAGTGTGTGCTCAAGGGCCCTAACCTGACATACACCAAAGGCTCATCTTTGACTACATAGAACTTCATTTGATATCCGTATTTTTGTTTCTGTTTTGTATGTCCTTAAAATTCCATAAAGGGCAATACCTAACTACGTGCCATGCTATAAAGTAATATTTTATGCTAGAGCCACAGCGAGCATGCAATGGGATTTAACTACCTCAACTTTCCGAAATTGGTTTGCAATACAGCCAAATAACTAGACAAAAAACGCACTAACTATTGATTCCATGAACCAACTATAGATAATATAAGCTTTTAAGTTTCAACTAAACTTTCTTTAACGAACAAACTAATAGTTATTATGGAAACCCATCTTTTCAGGATGCAAGTTAACTTTATATTAGATCTGAATTTTGTATATTTATATATATATATATATATATATATATATATTATATATATATATATATATAACTAATACAAGATAAATCTATTATGTGAAATTTCAAGAGATGTGAAAGTAACAAGAATATTATTACGAGTTTTTGGCCCAGAGTGGCTTAAAATGCACTGTCAAGCAAATCTTTCCTCCTCTATACATCTGTAAACAGAAAAAAACAATAATTTAGTAAATAGCAAGCAATAGCCTCATTCTATACTAATATATAGGATAAAAAATCAACTAATAGCAAATGAGACATAGACTCTATCTGTTTTTCCACAAGCATAAATTCTATGACTAGCATAACAACTATTTACTTACAAGCTTTAAAGAAAAGAAAGTTGAAGAAATTCAATGCAAAGAAAGTTCGAGAAATGAAAAAGAAAAGGAAGTGGCCTGCCTCGTTTAAATGTCATGTTCAAAGTTTATAGATCAGTTGACAAAGACAAAATCTTAGTTCCGACTTCCGAATTCCCCATAAGTATAGCTACTCAAAACCAGAAACTTTCTTTTATTGGTGCCATTCTTTTAAGCCAATTACTGTTTCTTTAACTTGAATATGTACTATCTAAGCCAGCACTCTGAGCACCGACAGTTCACGACTAAATCGCAGCCAAGTTTAATCTGATTTGTACCTATCCCAATTCTAGGACCCATACTTCAATCAATCAAATATGATATTAATTACGATTCACACGAACAGATGATCAACTAACCTATCCAATGCAGAATTCTTTAAAAAAGCAGAAAAATTTCCTATATTCTCTATCCTATGGGCTTCATTTCTCCTAACTGAAGTCACTACAGCATCTTCACATCAATCAAAATCAAGATTTCTCAATCAAACAACAAACAAAACAACATCATCCAACACACACATTCACCACCAAATCAAAACACTGCAAAACAATCAAAACCCAAGAATCAATTTCCCTTTGTTAACTAACCTTGTGAGTCTTTCCATCGAGTTGGGGCAACTCAAGCTCCGGCGCAGTGGCAGGGTACGTAACCGGAATATCAAACTGGAGATCGAACTCATACTTGAGCAGATTATGCACATACCAACACTTTCCGGTCCAACGTGTGCCTTCGGGGTTAGCAGCAGAGATGCGAAACCAATCGTTGTCTTTGGATTTGTTCATGGAAGTGTATGCGATCAAGGCTTTGTACTCCTCCTTCAGGCGCTGGGTCCAAGCCGCACCGTCGCGAGGACCGGCTTTCAGTGTTAGAAGAGGGATTTGGGTTAGTGTTGATTTGGTGGTTGGATCCCATCCCTCCATTGTTGTTGCAGATTTGGGTTGGAATCCTAGCTCCACAAGACCAACGATTTCTGTCTACCTTTGAGTTTGAAAGAGCTTGAAAAGTTTACCCAAAGATGATCGAAAGGAGATGGCGAAAAAGAGATTTGGCCGAGATGTGAAATGGACACTCTATGTGTATATCCAACATGTATTTTTATTGAATTTAGTGGGTATAACCGATACCTGATGGGTAAATACCTGATATATACACAACAAGTTTTGGTCTGGGTATGAAACACGCGTTTATAATCGGTTATGGGATTTAGATTACCTAACTCATCGTACCCGCCCCACTGTCATCGCTAATCACACTTATTATAATTTATAATAGATGAATTTGCAAATTATGAACTTACACTTTAATAAGCATACTAGACGTCCCTTCTTTGTAAATTTTACAAGCTTTTTTGTCATTCTACTAACTAGTGTTAAATTTTAAGTTAGTTGTGCATGAAATTATCAAATTACCCTTAAAATTTAAAATTATAATTACTTAATTATACACCACATATGGTAACCACGTTCTCGTCTTCTTTGCAATACCCATTCCCTTTCCATCCTAATCAACATCCATTGTAAGTGGTGATCTGAATTTAGGGTTGGTTTGAGGAAAGGATGGAGGGAAAGATGGTTTTCTAATATAAGAGGTTACAGTGAATTTTTTATTTTTATCCATATAATTACACTGAAAATTATTTTTTCTTTATTCTTTTCAAATAAATCATACTTTTTATACCCTTATCATTACTTTTTTCTCTCCTCTTGCACTCACAATCACTTTCAAAAATATTAAAAATTATAGGGATTAAACAGTAATTTTTCAAATATACCAATCAACAATAATATTTTATTTATTCTTCACTCACAACCACTCAAAACCATTCAATGTAATATAAAAAACACACTCACATCTTTTTAGATGTTTCACTGTGAATGCTCTAAAGAGACGGTGTTTTTGAAATATATTTAAAACAATAGAAGTACACGTGTAATGTTCACAATTCTTTTCATACTTTTTAGATTAAATACTTTTTTTTTACTATAACTCAATCCAAACTTAAAATAAAAGTGACATGCTGAATTGTTTGTTTTGTTATCAAAGTTTAAATACTATCTTTGAAAGTTTGTTATTATTACAATATTAACGAAAATTTACCTTACTGAATGTAAAGTGGTAATAATAATGATAGTAGTTGAGATTAGCTATCTCAAATAACAATATGGTATCTCAATGGTAGAATTTGTCATTATCTTTTCTTTTTTATAGGTAAACTCGCATAATGACATAATCTACTCAATCATCCGAACTCCAAATCTTAAGGAAAGCTTTCGTTTTGTAACTTAAAAGAAAAAATTCATTATTATCATATATAACCCATTTAAAAGTCTATCTGGGTTGCTCACCGAGATGCCACATGCCGGATCAACGTTTTTTTTTTTTCTTTTTTCAGATTTAGAAATGTGCTATATATAACAATTTTGGATGCATAAATCAAAGATGAGTTTGTTTAGAGGTGTACAAACTGTTTATAGGGCCAAACCGTTTCGGTTTCAAACCCGTCCGGTTTGAACCGGTTTTTTTCTCAACCGGTTTGAACCCAATCCGTTCGGTTTCCAAACCGGTTCGTTTCTAAACCGGTTTGTAGGCTAGAAGTCTCAAACCTATGAAACCGGTCCGGGCCGATTTGAAAACCGGTTCGGCCCAAACCGGTTCGAGTTTTTTTGTTTTTTTTTTTTTGAATCCAAAGTAATTAATTATAAATACATTTAGGGTAATTAGTTATATATACATTTAGGGCAAATATGATGCATTTAGGTAAATCTAAAGTAATTCATTATTATACATGAAAAATTAAATATAATTATTTGTTTTTATCATAAAACATATTATATAAATTATTTATAAATATTAAACATAAAACATTACAAAGGCTTAAAATTAAATTTATTCAATAATTTAACTCTTAAAATCAAAGATTACATAAAATATAAAATAAAGATACTATTCAAAACATATAAACAATTTAAACGACGTAAAATTTTAAAAACTAAGCATTTAGGCTAGTCGTTCTTCGTTCGTTCGTTGCATATTTGGATACTTTATTCTTCGCCACCAGAACTCGAGCTATTACGAAGGTACTCATCATATGCCGCTTCATCATTAGTCATTCCGGGTGTCAATCCACCGTCTACTTCGTCTTCATATATTTCGGCTTCATATTCTAATTCTCCTTCAAGTGAGCATTTGTCTTGTATTATTTCAGCTGCATCCAAATAATCCTTCAAGCAAATACACATTTCAACTGCTTTGGGAGTGAGTCGGGTTCTTTATAGTGATATAATCCTGCCACTAACAGAAAAAACAGATTCCGAAGCTACCATGGAAGCTTGGACGGTTAGTAAATCTCGGGCCATGGTGGATAGGATGGGAAAATCTTCCTTACCTTTTCACCAAGGATAAAAAGTTTGTTCCACCATGCCTCCCGAGTTCACTACTCAGAGTGTTACCATGTTGACGTTTATTACATTCATCTCTTAAAGTATTATACAAAACAAATATTGGATCACTTGAACCTTTGTCATGTGCCGCATGCCTCATAGAATCATATATGTTTGATGTTTCATCATATTTTGATAAATAAACATCAAACATTTGGCTTAAATATGCGTTAAAGTTAACTTTTATACTTTAACTATAATATGGGTTTTCTTCTTCTAAATCCAAATCAAAAGTAATTTTATCAAGTAAAGTTTCAACCCTCGACATATTTAAGCAAGGGTTTAAGGCAGCGGCACATGTAATAACCGGAGGCTATCTTTAAAATATTTTTTAAGTTTTTCTTTCATTGGTGGTATCATATCCGAATAAGGTCTACCCCTAAACGACAACTCATTTAATTTTGAAGTCATTAAGTAAATTTGGTGAAGTACTAATGGACTCGTTGGATAATAAACTCTAGAAAGACTAGTTGCGGTTTTAAAAACATTAAGCATTTTGGTTATATCTTCAATAGTAACCCAACCCGATGGATAGTAAGTCAAAGCCTTTCCATGACTCACCAAAGTATTGTGAAAAACTATTAAACTTTCTTTTTGCTCAATAGCCTTTTCAAACATGTTACAAGTCGAATTCCATCTTGTAGGTACGTCCCAATTTGGACCTAAACATTTTGAATTTGCGTCTTTACAAAACTTGCGATACCTACTATATCTTTGTTACTGCTAAAAATGTCACGTATCATTCTTTTAAAACTATCTTTTACTGATTCAATAGTTTTTAAACCATCTTAAACACTAAGTTTATGATGTGAGCAACACATCGACTATGAAAAAAACACATCGTCACAAATAGTTTATATTTTAATTTTAGATGTTCTATCGCAATCGTATTATTTGACGCGTTATCAAAGATATTGACAAGATTTTGTTTTCCAGTTTATATATTTTAATAACTTTGTCAATAAGATAAAGAAATATTTGACCGGTGTGAGGTTAATCAAACAATTCAAACGCAATCGTACGTTTCATCATTTGCCATAAAATCGGGTTTAAACCAATGGGTGGTGACATAAATGTACGGGTCCGGTGACCGTAAGGAGTCGACCAAACGTCACTAGTTAAGTTATCACTGATTTGTAAATTTTCAAATAAGATATTAATTTATTTTTAGGTTTTTTCCACATTTTTTAAGCAATCTCTTCTAAGTGTAGCACGACTTACATGTGTGTATCGCGGTTGAAGATTCCGTTGAATTAGCCGAGTCAAACGTTTATTGTCGAAATGTTTTAAATGACAAGCTTTCTTGAATTATAAAATGCGCCATAGCCTTTTCAAACATGGTTACAAGTCGAATTCCATCTTGTAGGTACGTCCAATTTGGATCTAAACATTTTGAATTTGCTTCTTTACAAAACTTGCGATACCTACTATATCTTTGGTTACTGCTAAAAATGTCACGTATCATTCTTTTAAAACTATGTTTTACTGATTTAATAGTTTTTAAACCATCTTAAACGACTAAGTTTATGATGTGCGCAACACATCGACTATGAAAAAACACATCGTCACAAATTAGTTTATATTTTAATTTTAGATGTTTTATCGCAATCGTATTATTTGACGCGTTATCAAAAGATATTGACAAGATTTTGTTTTCCAGTTTATATATTTTAATAACTTTGTCAATAAGATAAAGAATATTTTGACCGGTGTGAGGTTAATTAAACAATTCAAACGCAATCGTACGTTTCATCATTTGCCACAAATCGGGTTTAAACCAATGGGTGGTGACATAAATGTACGGGTCCGGTGAACTGTAAGGAGTCGACCAAACGTCACTAGTTAAGTTATCACTGATTTGTAAATTTTCAAATACGATATTAATTTATTTTTAGTTTTTTTCCACATTTTTTAAGCAATCTCTTCTAAGTGTAACACGACTTACAGTGTGTATCGCGGTTGAAGATTCCGTTGAATTAGCCGAGTCAAACGTTTATTGTCGAAATGTTTAAATGACAAGCTTTCTTGAATTATAAAATGCGCCATTTGCTCACGAACCGCATCAACGTCATAAGCCCAAACATTTCTTTCGCTTGTCATCGAAGTTTGACCTCGAGACGGTTCCCTTTCAAAGCCTTATAATATTTATTTGCAATATGGTTTTTCAAAGTGTATTTGCATCTTTTTTGAAAAGCTTATGACAAAACTTGCAATGAGCTTTGTTTGGACTGCTAGTCATTTGATATAAATCGTAACTGCACCATATTTCAGGGTTCCTATTCGTAGGAAGGATTGCTACCATCACGTTGCTTGAAGACGCATCACAACCAACGGATGATTGAGCACTTGATGAAGTCATTTTGAAATTAAGGAGAGTATTAAGAGTTTTTTTCATAATTAAACGAGAGAATTGAGCGTTTTGAGAATAGAGAGCGTTTTTTAGAGTAGAGAGCGTTTTAAGTTGTTGTGATTCAATCAAAACATCCAATGCATATTTTATACTAGCTTAATGGGGTATAATGGTAAAAAAAAACAAAAAACAGTCAAAAACGGCTATATAACCGTTACATAACGGTTAGATTTTGAAAACCGATTTGGTGAACCGGTTTGGGACCGGTTTGAGAACCGGTTTGAAACCGGGCCTGTTTGAAACCAGTTTCAAAATATAAACCCTCGAACTGGTGGAGCAACCGGCGGTTCGGACCGGGCCGGGACCGGTTTGGGCCCGAAACCGGTTTCGGTTTTTTTGGCCGTACCGGTTCTCGAACCGGTTTTTTGACCACCTCTAAGTTTGTTGTTGTGATCACGCCTCTTCGCTTCACTTTTCTTATACTCTTTTGAACTTAAATTATATTTCATTTTTCTGTTTCTAATAATTATCTCATTTATATTACTTTATGTTTGATGAAGTCTGCGTACGAGCCGCAACGTGTTACTATCCATGTAAATTTTATCGTGCTACTATACTTCAACGTGCGAGTCTTTCGTTAAATACTCTTATTAATTTAATATATGCCCGTTTCGTGCGATGCATTGTATTGGTTTAAAAGCGACGTAACGCGTTGTCACGCCACAACGCGCGGGTATAAAGATTGTTATGTTATCATTATCTGACTCTTCAAAATTCATCATAAGTTATTTAATACTTAGAATGTTTCATATTACAGCATTTCAGATGGAATACATAAACTTAAAGATTTTAAATATCATCGACGAATGAAAAGTGTTTTCAAAAACCTTTAGTGAACATATTTCACTGTTCTGTCACGTATTCTAATAACTTCCGGTATAAAAAGAGAAACTTACGTTTGATTCCATTGGATAGGATAATTAAAAAGTATCCATAACAATGAATAATAATTTTTTTTTCTGTCTTCTAAACATCCAACTTATCCTACTTCTACTTCTAAATTATTTCATATTATACTATGTCTGGGTTTGAACCGAAAAACTCCCTATAAAAGATAAAACCTCTATTAAATGAGCAACGGATGATAAGTACATGTACAAGAATATGGAAGATTTATTAGAATTAAGTTAGATTTATGATTTTTTGAATTTGAGGTGTTCATAATTGTTCTTGATTTGCTTTGTTTATGATGCCCTTCTTTCATCGTATTCCCATGTATCAACGAAGTAATATTGAGCCTCTTCACAATAACATGACATTTTTTTTTTGTTCGTGTGTTGTATCTTCAACTTCAGATATGTATAAATTTGTCAAGAAATTTATAAAGTCATATAAATTTATCAGGTGTCTCTAAACTAGATAATGACGGTGAAAGAATAACATTATATGTCATTATGTTAGGTAGTAGTATAGAAGAGTATAAAAAGTACGTTATAATAATTGGTTAATTCATAGGAAAAAAAAGTAGTGCTTCTCTTTAAATAATAACGACTATGTATTCGTTGATGAATGGCTAGTTGCTCGGCTTCTACAATAGCTTCTTGAACTGGTTTCTAACCTCGGCCACGAAGCGGCCCAAGTTGCGGCGGTGTTCTCGAATTAACGTAAAAACATGAATCCCCACCCACTAGCGTCCCGACCTACATAAAAAGAAAGTAAACCGACAAAATAATTTTAGATTTATATGACTTTATATCATACCAAATCTTTTACAAAAGAAAATACCATCGATACAAGTGTGACCAACTAACCTAATTCAGAATACTTAAGAGTTACAAAAATAGGGTGAAGCTTATAAACCATTTTTTTGACTTTCAAATTTTAAACTTCAAAATTAAAACTCAGGGTTATAACCTTAAATTTCAAAATTAATATACGTGATAAGAAATTAAGACATCTTTATGTAATAATTTAATTTCCAACGGTTAAATAAATTTTTTTTTTTTGAACGGCAAACGACTCCTACTCTTAAACTACTTCAAATTACATCATTGCTTGGGTTTGAACCCAAGACCTCCTCTCTAAAAGACAAAGCCTTTACCAAGTAGGCTAGCCCCACGTTAGCGTTACAATACAAATCAAACAACAAAACTATTGTGTTCATCACAACATCAATTATTTTATCGCTTTATCTATTGTTCTTGTTTTTGAATAGCCAATTCTACATACTCTAAATCCCTATTTGATCTCTACCACTCGTACGAAACTGAAGCTTTAAACATTTGATAAGGGACGCCATAAAACACACCTAGATATCATTAAATCAAAAGCCATTGGTGTTTCTTGAGTAATTGATGGAAGAATAATAGGAATCGCAACTTTAATGCATTTGAGATATAATTCTGACGATAAGGATTATCTTGTTAGATGTTGGCATAACATTACACAAAACGTGGCTGTCGCCATCCTTCATCTTTGCAATTCTTTTGCTTTTTAATGTGCTACTTTAATTCTTAACCTAGTTATATTCATAAATAAAATTGTCAACATAAACATGAGAAACATTGAGAAACTTCTTTAATAAAAGATTAATTGTTGTCATTATTATCAAATTATAAAATAATTCCATGTACTATTTGATCAATAAGAAGATGCCAACTCAAATAACAAAAACACTTGTTTATGAAGAGTGGGTATCTTGCTTTAGAATTGCATTATTGAGTAGAGGAGTCTTATCCTTTTGACAGATACATGAACATATATTCCCTTGTAATAGATTATAAATATAAACAAGATTATATTCATCAATCCTTTCAATGTATTTACAAATTTGTTCGATGCATTTATAGACGTAAGTTGATAGGGTTACGCAGTGGAATATAAACACAAAGAATGCCGAACAATTAAATATAATTAAAGTAGAAAATCAAAAACTCAAGATGTAACGTGTTTTGATCAGTGTGGCCTCAGGTAGGTTATTATGTTTTGCCTATTGTGTTCCCTACCTACATGAGTTTGTTGTTTAGTAGTCACAGCCTCTACCTCAGGACTTTACTGAACTGGGAGAGGGTAGGAGCTTTGTAAGTTTTTTTCTCCTCATTTCTTCCTTGATCTTGAGTAACAATTTTGCATCCTCAGCTTCCCTCCTCTCCTTTGACACTTTCATATCAGTCAGTTCATTTAGTTGATCCAAGGGAACAGAGATGAGTTCATCAACATTATAGTTCCTGGACCCCAAATAGTTCAATATTGTTGCCCTTAACTTATCATCTTGAGTGATTGGCCTGGGGGCATCCCTGATATCAGCTTTCATGAAGCCAGAGGTCCCACTTGAACTCTCTCGCCTTGTCTTCCTTTTCCTCTCTCTCTTCTGCTACTCAATCTCCTCAAAGGTCATTTTCCTCTTCCCTTTGTCACTCACAGGCTTGTGTGACTCAGGGTGGAGAGAGCTTTGCCCTTCATTGCTTGGTGTTGTACTTGAGCTCTGGCCAAAGAGAGACTGTGAGATACCTTTACCAGCTGGTGCCTCACTGAGGGCAATGGGTGTTGAAGCAGTTCATGTCTCAAGGTTCACATGCTCAACTACTGGGCCTTTAGCCAAGGTTTCCCCTTCGAAACTAATCTTAGGGTCCACCTTAGCATCCGGTTGACCAATAGTATTCTTGCTAGCCTCTATTTATATAATTTGGATCTCAGCTTGAACTCTTCAAGCACCTTTTCTTGTATTCTCTAGCTAACCTTGCATCTTTCCTGGATTGATGGGTTGGCAAGTAGCATGTCAACTAGAGAGAAGCTCTTATAGTATCTCAGGTTGTAGAAGTTAAAGAGTTTTTGTTGTCCCTGAGACCTAAAGATTACCAGGGATCTCCTTTTGCATCATAGCTCCATCCTACTATTAGATTTTCAGCAGGATGAGATGGAGTAGGCATTGCTATAAGATAATATCAAAAAATTATAAGTCTGATGAAACAAAGAAGCCAAAACAACCAAGGGAATTCCTGCATGCATGCACTGGACGTACAAGGTAGAAGTGCTTCGAAAGTTTTGCACTCTACATCAGAAAAATACTCTAAGTGTAAAATCTTCCGAAGCCAAAGTCCAAATCTTCCGAAGCCAAAGATGAAGTCTTTCGAAGCTTTAGAGACAAAGTCTTCCGAAGCCATTTTACTGTGAATACTGATTTCTTTAGAAGACAGAGAAGACATGCTTTCTCTGATCTACTTTACATAAAGCTGACACACTTTTCGCTGCAACTCTGAAGACTTACCAACTTGTATGAGTTGGTGAAAAGTCCATGCTTTTGTAAACAGTAGAATAAGGTCTTTGTCTGAACTTCCTACTTTGTACCTGTAAACTTTTTATATTAGAAAAGGATGTGAGCTATGGCATGTCATAGTCACTAGTCAAAAGGCAATCTGCCTTTTGACTTACATTGATCTTGTTGTCTAGATTAGTGTTTCCAACTGTCTTTTAAGTATTAACGGTTGTAGGATAGTATAAAGTGTCTTAGGTCCTTGTAATTCGATATGCTTTGTAACACTTGTAATAGAACTTGAGAGCAATATACAACATCATTGAAAACCATACTTCTTTGTTCTTGTTCTTAGTTCTGTCTCAATACTTACTTTTGTTCTTAGTATCATCATACTCAAACCCGGTTCCCCATTTAAACTGTTAAGTGTTATAAATCTCTACTCATTGTGAGACTGATTGTATTGACCACCCTTCACACGGTCCTGCATTTGGTATCAGAGCTTTTTAGGCTCTTGATTGTAAGATCTCACCATATTTAATCCTTTCAATCTCACAAAATACTTAACATATCAAATGGCAGCTATCACCAAGGCTGACATGGAAACCAGTACTATGACTAAGTCCCCACTGATCACTCCTGAAGACTTTGACACTTGGTGTCAAAGAATGGAAGACTTCATCAAGTCCCAGGACTTCAGGATGTGGGGTCAGTAGTTTGGACCTCATGTATCCACCCCTTCAGCTATTGCTGGTGGTGGTATGATACCCAAGGAAGTGGCTGATTATTCTGATGAAGACTGGAAGAAAATTGATATTAATTAGAAGGCCATGACCCCCTCCAAATGCTCTTTCAAACTTATCTACAGAGGCTTCAAGAAATGCAAGACTGCAAAGCAACTGTGGGATGCATTGAAGCTGATGTATGAGGGGTCCAATGAAGCTAAAGAGAACAAGAAGGACCTCTTAAAGCAGCAGTTGAGAACTTCACCTTCAAAGCAGGTGAAACCATGACTCAACAGTACTTCTAGTATGTTAAGATTATGGATACTCTTGTTGATGTTAGAGTAACTTTGGAGAACAATGATATTGTAAGAAAGTTCATGTCCTCTCTTCCCAGAAAATGGACACACTATTGTGTGGTCATTAAGAGGACTGAACACCTCAAGACCCATACTCTCACTGAGTTGTATGGCATACTTAGTGGCTACCAGATGGAGATGAATATGCAAAATTCATCTAGTAACTCTCGCATCCAACAGATTTCAACCCTTTAAGTGGTTGAAAGGGACTGCAGAGAACCACAACACCACCTTATCTGCTACCCTGAAACCTTATAGAAAGGGCCTTTCATCACCTTCCCGGAGACACCAACGGATAGCTACATACCTGGAAGCCCATTCTGAGAGACAAGTTCTTCTCAAGATTTTATGTCTTCAGATGAAAGTATAGGAAACTTTCTCTTCACTCTTGAAAACCAGGACTGTATCCATCCAGATGATCTGGAGTATATGAAAATAGTCCAGCAGATGGCTCTTCTCACTCATAGGGCCAAGAAGTTCTACAAGTGGACTGGGAGGAAGTTTTGCAGAAATATGTCCAGTGTAAAGTTTGGGCTGGACAAAGGCAAGGAGAAGTGTTTCAATTGTAACCAAATGGGACAGTTTACCAGAGAGTGCAAGGCACCTAACTCAAATGGTGGGCAAGCATAAGCCAGGCCAAACTACACTGAAGGAACACACCAAAATGAGAGGCCCAAGCAACATGCTGCAGTTGCTGAAGAAGGAGGCTTTGACTGGAGCTTTCAGGTGGAGGATGCTGCTCCAAACCAAGCACTTATGGTAGACCATGATAAAGCCAAGGTATTGGAACATCTCTATACACCTGAATGTATTGCTAAAGTCAATAAGTATAGGTCCTATAACTTAGAGATGAGATCAGATCTTGAGTCCTTAAATATCTTAAAAGCTTATTTTAAAAGAGCTGAAAATGATTATAAACTGAAAATAGAAGATCTAGAGAAAACTATTTCAACTCTAAAACATGAACACACCAACTACAGGACTCAGATTAAAGATCCATCACTAAGTTAACTGAATGTCAGGCTGAGCTTGTGATCAGCAAAGCCCGGGCAGAAAAACTTGTTCTTGAAGAAGAGACCTTTAAGAACATGAAATCCTCATCTCTGTATGCACAAGTTTGTTATCAAATAAAACAGGGACTAGGATCTACTGAGATAGCTCCTCCACACACTCTCTTATCTATAAGATCTCCAAGGTGTGGAACTTGTGAAGATGAGCTTCCCCTCATAGACCCCATTGCTAAAGAGGATAAGAAGGAGATAGTGAAGGATGTGTCTGAAAAGAGTGAAGAGGACCATCCTAAGAAGGGACACTATTCTCCTAAGGAGAGATATGAAGAAGCTGGATGACCAAGTCTCAAAGAAAGAACTTGATCAGGAGAGCCAAGATAAAGGCAAAGAAGGCTCAAGAAATCAAGCCCTTTAACTCTAAGCAGAAACAAGTGCTTATATCTGTAGGGTTGAAGTGGTGAAGGCTGAAGACCCACCATGAACTCTAGTACCAGGAGTCTAGTTCAGGTCCAAATCATCTCAGTAAGGAGAAGAAGACTGATCAGTTGTGTACCACTGCTACACAGCCTGAACCATCCAGCTCCAAGAACAAGCCTCTCCTTAAGAGGCTTGTTGCATCATATATGAAGGTAAAAATGGAGAAGGAAAGTGATCAAGTTCAGTCTTCCTCTCAAAAGAAGACTCTCAGAAGGAAGCAAATGGATTGCATTATGTGTGGTAGTATTTCTCATTTGGCTAGGGATTGCATTTACAATCCTAAAAGTACCATCCACATGATCAAAGAGAAAACTTTTGAGAGAAGAAGGAGAAGCTAGCTTTGAAAGGAAAATCTGTTTCCTTTGGAAGCTCTAAAGTGAATAAGAAGACAATTGAAAACTTTCCTTCAAAAGAAAATTTGGTCTCGGAAGAAAGGAATGCTTATGAAGTACTAAAGCATGCTGCAGTGAAAGCAAGATCTTCCGAAGGTCCAGTCTCCAAAACTTTAGAAGTTGTTGAAACTTCCGAGGTGTTGAAGGTCAAGTCCAATCTTCCCAAAATGGTGTGGAAGATGAAGAAAGACCTGGTGACTAAAAGTTCTTCATCAACAGCAACTAATGATCCTCAAAGCTTGAATATATGATCAGTTACTGTTCCATTGTCTTCAGATAACTTTGAAAAGCCCAAGACCAATGAGGCTTGGGTTTCAAAGTGTAACTAACCACTTCTTTTTGTGCAGGAATAGCTAAAGACCAAGGGAAATATGTGGATCATTGATAGTGGCTGTTCCAGGCACATGACTGGCAATGGTTCTTTGCTTCACAATTTTGAGAAAATTGATAGAGGACCAGTTGCTTTTGGATGAGATGCTGGTGGTTACATCACTGTAAGAGGCATGGTCACAAATGGTAAGCTCACCATTGAGAAGGTCAATTTTGTTAAGGAGCTTGGATACAATCTATTGAGTGTATCCCAATTTTGTGATTAGAGACACAACATGCTCTTTACTGAGCATAAGTGTATTGTTCTCAAGCCCGGGGTGATCATTCCTCAAGAGCATATCCTGCTTAGAGCTCCCAGGAAAGGGAACATGTACAAGATGGACTTGCAGGAAACATCACCCTCAGGAGAGGTTTCTTGCTTTCTATCTAAAGCAAATTGTGAGAAGTCTTTCCTCTGGCATAAAAGAATGTTCCATGTAAACTTTAAGAACATGAATAAATTAATTAAGAATGATTTGGTAACTGGAATGCCAAAGAAAGAGTTTACAAGTGATGATCATATGCTTGAAAGGGAAGCAACACAAAGTGTCTCACAAGCCAAAGGAAAGGAACTCTATCACTACTCCCCTACACTTATTACACTTGGATCTCTTTGGCCCCACCAGTGTAATGAGTTTAGGAAGGACCTCATATTGTTTAGTGATCACAGATGATTTCACAAGATTCACTTGGGTCTTTTTCCTTAGAACTAAGGATGAGACTCCTGAGATCTTGAAGAACTTCATTCTAAAAATTGAGAATCAATCTGATCACAAGGTAAAGACCATAAGATGTGATCAAGGAACAGAATTTAAGAACCAAATCCTTGATACATTTTGTGATGAAAAGGGTATTACAAGACAATATAGTGCTCCCAGGACTCCTCAGCAAAATGGTGTTACTGAGAGGAGAAACAGGACACTTATTGAGGCTGCAAGAACCATGCTGGCTGACTCTAAACTACCCATCACCTTCTGGGCAGAGGCTGTTAACACAGCCTGCTATGTGCAAAACAAAGTTTTAGTAGTTAAGACTCATGGTAAAACTCCTTATGAGCTGTGGCATAAAAGAAGACCATTCATTGGTTTCCTCAGGTCATTTGGATATCCATGCACCATCTTGAATACCAAAGATCAGGTAGCCAAGTTTGCTAAGAAATCAGATGATGGACATTTTATTGGATACTCTTCTCAAGCTAAGGCTTATAGAGTATACAATCTCAGAACTAGAGTAGTTGAGGAGTCAGCCAATGTGACCTTCAATGAGCACACTCCTAGTGTGAAAGGTTCTGGTTCAGATTGACTATTTGAACTTGATTTAGTTACCAACTATTTTAACAAGTCTTGTGAGGATGTTTCAGGATCTATAGGTAACATATCAACAGGAGATCCTGACCTAAGATTTGAGCTAAGAAGACCAAGCAAGAATACTACTTCAGCTCCAGTGGTAACTAACCCTACAAATGAAGATCCTATCAGCACAAACATGACAAATTCAGCTGATACATCTGAGATGCCTTCAAATTCTAGCTCAGAGATTCAAACTCAGGTGAAGGAGCTTCAAATGTAGGAGGAAATGGAGGTTGTGACAATGATCAAGAATTTCTTATGCTAATAACTACTCCATAGAAGACAACATAAATGATGTCACACACTCATTGGATCAAGTCTCTATTGATAAGTGTGCTGATGTGGTGGGTGATACTCATTGGCATATCTGAATTTCTCTAATTTAGATCTTTCAATCAACTTGTTGTGATCCCTCAACTCAGGATCCACAAGTCACACCCCACCATAAACATCATTAGAAATGTTGATACTGGGGTGAGAACAAGAGGACAAACCCATGACAAAAATGTTTGTCTACACTTTTGCTTCTTGTCCGAAGAAGAGCCAAAGAAAGTTGATGAGTTGCTTTGAAGAGCCAAAGAAAGTTGATGAGGCTCTGAAAGATAGAAGTTAGGTTGAAGCAATGCAAGAGGAGCTGCGTCAATTCAAAAGACAAAAGGTTTGGAACCTATGTCCTTTTCCTTATGGGAAGACTACCATAGGAACCAAGTGGGTTTTTAGGAAAAAAAAGATGATAGAGGACTTGTCATAAAAACAAGGCAAGACTAGTTGTTCAAGGGTACATACAAGAAGAGGGAATTGATTACACAGATGTTTTTACTCCTGTGGCAAGACTTGAAGCTGTAAGAATATTCCTAGCTTTTGCTGCATCCAAGGATTTCAAGGTCTACCAACTTGATGTCAAGTGTGCTTTTCTGTATAGGTTGATTGATGAAGAGGTGTATGTCAAACAACTACCTGGCTTTGTAGACCCAGATCATCCTGATTATGTATGCGAGCTTGATAAAGCTCTTTATGGGCTGCACCAAGCTCCAAGAAAGTGGTATGAGACACTATCTCAGTATCTCTGTCAACATGGTTACAAGAGGGGTACTATAGATGGAACTCTCTTCATCAAAGGAACAGAAATGACTTAATGCTGGTTCAAGTATATGTGGATGACATTATCTTCAGGTCAACTAATCCAAAGCTCTGCAAAGACTTTGAGAGGCTGATGAAGAATAGATTTAAAATGGGCCATGGGGAACTCAAATTCTTTCTGGGAATTCAAGTGAAGCAAGTTCATAATGGCATCTTCATAAGTCAGTCAAAGTATGTCAAGACATACTTACAAGATTCAACATAACTGATTTTAAGGTTGCTAAAACACCTATAGTCAGAAACCACTCCCTTGGACCTGATCTTGAGGGGGAGTATGTGGATGAACATCTTTACAGGGCTATGATTTGGTCTCTTATGTACCTCACAGCCAGCAGACCAGATATCATGTTTGCTACATGCATCTGTGCAAGATATCAAGCAAACCCCAAGATGTCACACCTAGTTGCTGTCAAGAGGATTCTTATATATCTTAAAGGTGCTCCCAAGCTTGGCCTTTGGTATCCAAAGAATTCTGACTTCAATCTATATGCTTATACAGATAGTGACTATGGTGGCTGCAACATGACTGCAAAGTTACATCAGGGGGATGTCAATTACTTGGTGGAAGGATTGTCTCATGGCAATGCAAGAAACAATCCTGTGTCTCTGCATCAACTGCTGAAGCTGAATACATTACTGCTACAAGCTGCTGTGCTCAAGTGCTTTGGATTTAGAATTAGATGCTGGACTATGGATTCAACTTCAAAGAGACTCCCATCCATATAGACAACAACAGTGCTATCTCTATTACAGAGAATCCTATGCAGCACTCCAGGACCAAACACATCAACATCAGGTATCATTTGATTAGAGATAACTTTGAGAAGGGATTAATCAAACTAGACAAAGTTAACACAAATGAACAATATGCTGATCTGTTCACTAAATCTTTTGATAAACAGAGATTCAAATACCTTGTATCAGCTATTGGGATGATTAACTTTAAGTAAATTTTTTGAAAACTAAATCAACTTTATTTCTAAAACCTGTGTGTCCTAAGTTGTCTATTTTATCACCTTCATAAGTCTAGTTTAGTATGAAAGGAAATTTTAATGATATTCCTTAGATTTTTGGAAAATTTTCAAAAACATATTTTATTTCAGAAGATTTCAAGTTGTCTTCGGAAGAAATTTATGTCTTCAAATCAAATAACTACTTATAAGAAATTTACCTTCGGAAGAAATTTTAAGAATATCTTCCGATGCTTAAATATGCTTCTAAGTACTTGCATGTATTTGAAGGACAAATATCTTCTGAAAGCAATTAAGTCTCGGAAGATTTATTCTCTTTAGAATAAAACTCCCAAGTCTTAATATCTTCCGAAACTAAATATGTGTCGGAAGATAAATTCTTTAAGTTTTTTTCTTCTGAAGCCAAATTTTCAAAATTCTTAAGAATATATTCCGAAGCCAAATTGGCTTCGGAAGCTTTTGCTCAAAACTTTCGAAGCAAAATTATCGTCGAAAGATTTTCAACTTCCAAGAAAACTACTTTTTGGACACTTTTTCAGAGGTGGGACCGACATCCGGATTTTAAAGTTTATTCTTTTGTTTTAACTTTGTCTTAAATCCATTTCATATATATTCTCACAACGGTTCCCCCTCTTCTCACTCTCCTCTTCATCTGCATTTTTTTAACCTAATTATACCCGTAGACCACCTTCGTTCTTATCTTCCTTCATCGTAAAGCTACTTCAAATGGCCAACTTGACCACAGAAACGAACCTGATTTTTCCATGCATCTTCATAGGCAACATAATCAGGTTGCTTTGTTAGACTCTGAGAAAGATCTAGGTTTCTCAGAGGTTTGTTGTTACCTTTCTTTATCCAACTACTTCACCTCCCTCACCATTGATCCTCCTCTCTATAAGGATCACTTGTTGGCGTTTTAGCGGAACTACGAAGAGGTCACCATGGACGTGGAGAAGGTACTGTCTACCACAGTGCAGGGGAGGACAATCTTCATCACTCTGGCCACCATAAACACACATCTTCAGCTGGATAATGTAGAAGGTGACTTGTCCTTTCCCAAAGCTGCAGTCAACCACTCCTTTGAGCAGATGGGCTATGAGGGTAACTTCTCAGTCAAGACCTTTAGGAAGGGAAGGTCTCCTCTCAATGGAGTACCTCCTCCATGTTATCATACACATCTTATCCAACAAACATGGAGGATGGGATCAGATTCCAGAAGACCTCTCCTTCATAGTCCATTGGATGGTTCTGGGGGTCAAGTTCAGGTATTCACAATTTGTATATACCAATTTGCTTGCTAACTTAGACTCCCTAGAGTATTACATGTTCCTTAGATATGTCCAGCACATTCTTAATTGTGAACTGGGCACACAATTGAGGGGAACAGGTAATATTCTAAAACTAGGACAGATGCAGCCTGACATCTTCAAAATCATGAGGAAGCCAACTGTTGGCTTTCCAAGGTAGAAACAGCCCTAGTCCCAAAAATGTTTGAGTTTATTGCTCAAGGTGGCAACCTAGCAGCACTAGCTAGTGTTGAACCCCACCTTCCACCTCCCAACCACAAATACAGCCTACAATAACCATCACCTACCAGAGAAAAACCAAACGAACCCCTGCACATGCTATTTAGCTTGTGCAGGCCCCCATATCACAAACCATGCAGGAGGAAGTGGACACTCGAGCTCCTACTTCCCCTGAGGAGCAAACCACTCCTATCTCTCTAATGATCAGTGCTGAGGTTCCTCATGCTCAGCCTGATGAGCTCACAACCCTAATAGCCTTAAGCCTTCACTCAGAGTCTTAACACTTTAGTGAACAAACTTTCAAGGATAGTTACCATCCCCAGCCGCTGGATCTCAACCAACCAATTCCCAGCCTTGACTTCTATGATAATAAAGATATGGGCTTTAGTGAGTACCATGAGTCTCTCTTCTCCACCCCTACTCAAGGAGAGCTGAGTACCCCTATCTCACCCATGTCTAGCCCACATCATCCAACCCCCACTGAGGTGGATCTTCCTGAACCAGTTCAGGAGATCCATATGGAAGAGGCTCTCACTTTAGAAAGTGATTACATCAGTTAGACCTCTTTTGAAGTTGTCATGATGTAGGGGAAATCCAGCCGCCAAGAACACTATGCTGGTGATGAGAAAGAAGACATTAGTCTCATTCTCTCATCCCCCCGTGATTCTTCTGATGAAGATGAGGGGAGTCTAAAACTAAAGGGGCACACATTGGCTAAAACTTGCACCTATTTAGTCTCTAAGATTAGTCACCTGGAATCTCAGGTGACTATCATAAAAAAGAGGATCAATGACCAGCAACTTGAGATCACCAATCTCAAGGGCAAGCTAGCTGACCACTAAGAACAACTCAACCAGGTCCACAAGAACCTGTGAATGTGATAGACTCAACCCCCAGCTCACTTATGCAAGAAAGTGATGCTACCAAAAAGGGGGAGAAAGTCAGAACAGTCACAAAACCTGGGAGTTCTTCTCAGAGTATGGACTTAGAGGATTCACCATCCTCACTTGCAATAGTCCATACTCAGCAACCTCCTCAAGTCCACATTGATGTGGACTCACTCATATACAATCTATTTGAGGGGGGTATACCCAGAGCCATGTCTACCCCATCTCTTCACTCTGAGAACCCAATCTTAGGATGGATGTATGTCATAGAAAGAAGGGCTCTTTTCATCTCTAAAGCTCAAGGTCAACAAGAGATCTTTAATTTTACAAACCTGAGTTTCTATGAGTGCATCCATCTGGTTGATCTTCCACTTATCAACCCAAGCCAAAACAGACAAGTTGAGAGATTAACAGATTGGATTCAAGGAAGGGTGCTAGAAGAGGTCAAGATGAGATCAAATTATATAGACAGAGGCTAGCAGGTGTGATTTTTGGTCAACTGGATGTTGAGGTGGACCCTAAGATTAGTTTCAAAAGGAAAGCCTTGACTGAAGGCCCAGAAGTTAAGCCTATGAACCTTGAGACATGATCTCCTTCAGCACCTAGTACCCTCAATGAAGCACCAGCTGGTGAAGGTGCTTCACATCTCTCTCTTGCTAGAGCTTGACTGCTGAACCAAGCAATAAAGGCCAAAGCTCTCTCCACCCTGAGTCACCAAGGCCTGTGCGTGACAAAGGGAAGAGGAAAATGACCTCTGTAGGTGAAGTTCTCAAACTACTACTTAATAATATCTTTATTATTTTCCTTGGCTTCCTCAGACCCCTCATACATGAGCTTTAGTTCATCTATGAACTGCTTAGCAGTTTTGCACTTCTTGAAGCCTCTGTATATGGAGTTTGGAAGAGCAGTTTGGAGAGCAGTCATGGCTTTCTGATCTACATCTATTTTCTTCCAGACTTCTTCTGAGTAGTAAGTCATTTCCTTTGGAATCATCCCACCTCCAGCAGTGGCTAAAGAGGTGCTTAGGATATGAGGTCCTTCAATAACAGATCTCCACATCTTGCCGTCTTAAGACTTGATGAACCCTTCCATACATTGGCACCAAGTATCAAAGTTATCAGGAGTGATTATTGGACACTTTGTCATGGTACTGGTTTCCATATTAGCCTTAGAGATAGCGGTCATTTGAGTTGATAAGTCTTTTATAAAACTGAATAGATCTAAGATGGTACGATCTTACAAATAATAGCCTGAAATGCTTTGATACCAATTGTAGGACTGTTGAATGATGGTCAATGCAACAGTTTCACAAGGTGGAGAGACTCGAAAGACTTAGCAGATCAATTAAGGAACCGGCTAGTGATGAAACAATGAACACAAGTAAAAGAACAATAAAAAAACACTCAAATATGGTTTTCAAGAATGATGTATATTGCTCTCAAGTTCTTACAAGTGTTATAAAGCTTACATCTAAATACAAGTACTTGAGATACTTTATACTACATCCTACAGCCAGCCATACTTTAAAGGCCAACTGGAAACACTAATCTATACAACAAGATCAATGTAGATTCAAAAGACAGATTGTCTTTTGACTAGTGTCTATGACATGCCATAGCTCGCATCCTTATCTATTACAAAAAGGATAAAAGTACATAGTTGGAAAGTTACAGACTCAACACCTTAATCTACAATTGATAAAATCATGGACTTTTCACCAACTCATGCTAGTTGGTGAGTCATCAGAGATGACAGCGGAAAGGTGTTTCAACTTTTGTCCAAAGTATGTCAGAGAAGACATGCCTTCTTTGTCTTTGGAAGAAATCAGTCTTTGGCTTGGGAAGAATTTGTCTTTGAAGCTTTGGAAGACTTCATCTTTGGCTTCAGAAGAATTGGTCTTTGGGCTTTGAAAGATCTGATACTTAGCATAGTTCACTGAGTTATATCAAATCTTTTGAAGTATTTTCCTAGTACTTCACATGTGCATGTTGACTCTTTGGTTGCTCTTTAGTTGCATCAGCCTTTAAGTGTATTCCTTGCAAAATCTTTTCACCAATGTACATTTCATGACACAAAACCTCCATGACCCGAGAGTCCATAACACTTTCTACGCTAAGAATCAGTGCATCATTTTTAGATCCATCCTCAACAAAAGTATTCAATTCCTTTTTAGACATTAGACACTAACTTTTAATATGTCTCACCTAGTTGCAGCTCCAAGACTTCACATGTTTTTAGGCTCTAGATAATTTCCTTCCACAACTTCTATTGTTCATGTTATTTCCCTAACCTCTATTTGATGATTCACCCAAATTCTTCCTTCTAATGTCCTCGCCCAGAACAAGATCTCGAAGACCTTCAAAAAGAATCTACTAGTCCTCGCAGAATTGTAAATAACAATAACAATTTTGTCCATCTGTCTAGCAAAGATGATAACACCAAAAACCTTAAACTTTATCATTAAAATTTATTCTAACCGAGGTTAATCTTGATAAAATTGAGGTTGTTAATGTGTGTTGTCACTAAGCTACCTTCCCTTATCTTCATGTTCACAAGCTCACGTATTAGAAAAACCTTATTTGTCATTAAAGGCTTTTTGTATATATTAGACAAAGCATACATGATTTCCTATGTTGTGGTCTCCTTTCAAGCATTGAACACAACATCTTTAATCATTAATAGTGTAATAACAGCCTTGGCCTTTTTATCTAATATTTCTCACTCAAATGAACTTAATTTCTCTATTTAATCACCCAATACCATGTCCAAATCCTTATAAATCAACAAATTATCTATTTTCATTTTCCATCAACTAAAGTCTTTTCCATCAAACTTCTCAATCTAAATGTTCTCACTCTCAGCCATTATTTCAAACTAAATCTTACTAATTGCGTTAAAACTAAAAGTATTATTCAAACATAGCAACGGACAGCTACCTAAACTTGATGGTTGTCCGATTGCACACTACCTTTTTCCTCAGTCTCAAAAAGTAAACGAACGAATTCAACAATACACCTAAGAATTCTTGACTTTTGATCTTGGTACTATATCAAGGAACACTTGAAAAAACAAATAAAAAGATAACAATGACCACCCCGCCTGTTAACTATTTGGTTAAACTGCCTAGATAATATATATGCCAACCAATTGATACCCAAAACAATAATCAACTAAAGAATCAAACCAGAGACTTAAGGAACTAAACCTAAAAAACCCAATAAAAAATCCAAATAAGTAGGTATGAAATGAATAAACCTATTTTAAGGCTTGATAATGGTTTTAGGTAGCAGTTGTAACACCTTGAAAATTTTAAACATGAATTAATAAGATTTGAAAGTTTAGGGTTAAAAATGAAAATATTAAAGAATTAGAGTTTCGACCCTGGTCACGAACCGCCACTGGAGACTTGGCAGAGCGCTATGTGATGAATTAGGGTTTTAGGATATGGGTTGCATAAAGATCACTATGCTACCCTATAACAGCCTACTACGTGTTTTCCAATCAAAACCCTTGTGTGTTGACACGTGGCATGCTGATAATGACCAAAAGGGTGATACGTGTCATCCTGGAGTGACATGTGTATGATGACGAGTCTTAGAATGCGACAAGTGTTGTCACGTGTCAATATTCGGTTGGCCAAGAATACGCTTGGCGCTAGGATTGCGTCACAGATCGCAACCACCCTGCTTAGCGGTTCGCGATGAAGCCTATGATCAGGCTATAAAAGCCTGCATTTGGTAAATGATTTTTGTCATGAGGAACTGTTATGGAGGTGCTATCAAAGATTTAGAATATTATAAGTAGTGATTCTAGCTATCTAGTAAGGTGAATATGTTTCTTAAATTTCATTTGCATGTTATGTTTATGTGCACAAATGTTTATAAAATGATTTTAAGTATGTTTATGAAATGTCTGTTTATAAATGTTCACATTATTTTAAAACTAGCATGTGGCTATACTAGTTTTATTAAGAAATGATTTAAGCGACTATGACATAGTATACATATATTGATTGATGATACAGTCATTAGTGGGTAGCGAGTGTTATGACATAATGCAACTGAAATTATTTCAACATATATGAACAAGATGAATTCAATGTATACCTGCTATCCGGTATGAGCTTTATCAACAAATAGGACAACTATAAAACAAGTTGTCTTCTTAAGTATTAATGTGGAACGTGTTGTTTTGATTTTATAAAAAATTTCAGGTAACATGATTCACTAGCGTTTTATTTTAAAAACTATTTTTAGAAAAATGATATACACATGGTAATTCAAATAAGGTTTATGTTGTAATCCTAGCATCGTGAGAATGCTCACAAGAAATCATGAATTTTGGACTATTAAAGTTGGTGGCTGTTGACCGTGTTTTATTGTATTATAAGTTTAATATTTGTTCTTACCAATACGAACCATTCAGGATTTTGTAAATCCTTTTATAATAGATA
The DNA here is from genome assembly GCA_025506505.1 of Flaveria sonorensis. Classification (NCBI taxonomy): domain Eukaryota; kingdom Viridiplantae; phylum Streptophyta; class Magnoliopsida; order Asterales; family Asteraceae; genus Flaveria; species Flaveria sonorensis. The sequence continues at coordinate 46,767,308 of CM046432.1, read as the reverse complement.
TATGGATATTTTGAATTCAACCCCAAGAGTTGAAATCCCCCCCCCCCCCCAAGAGAGGATTTGATTAATTTATTAATCTATGAATTGAATTGATTGCTTTAATTTAAGAATAGAACATTTGAGACGAAAAATGAAATTAAAAATCAACCAATGTAGTTGATTATTTACAAAAGTATTCTAAAAAGACTTGCGTTGATATTTTTTATTACATTGATAACATAAATTGGGACCTATTTTATGATACCAACCGATATGGCTCACACCCCTGGGGTGTTCTGGATCCGAGGGGCGACAACTATGGTTTATGGTGGCACTTCAAACACACTATTCTAATCTTCTCCTGATAGAAACAATATATGACAGCAAACAACTATCTCTTTTTTGTTCCAGGAGAATCACGAGTGTCGGGTTATCTATCATTGATTTTTGCATTGAAAGGATCCAAGATGGTGTCACATCCCTTCTAAGGCGGAAACACAAGAATGTAACAAAACTATATATCATGTAATGATGTCAGCTACTAAACGAAGGGATCACATGTAGCTCTTCAAAATGTATATGTAGTACGTTATCCTCAATTTCCAATTCCTGGAAAACATGCTTAAAATCCAACAATAGTGTTGGTGAGTTCACATGTTTAAACACGTATATTAATGAAAACAACTTAGCAATACATTTTCTATGAAAACAATTATACGCATATGATAAACAAAACAAGTAATGTTGACCCTTCGTAAACTAACAAGAAATACGAATATTATGAACTACATGAGGCATAACCAAACCCAGACGTAAGTGTTTTGCCCCTCCCTTATACCTTATGGAATAATGAATGTACGCTATGTAATCATTTAACCATAAAGGATAGGCGGTAGCACGACTAACCATGACTGGGGGTGTCAATCCCAATAGTACTATCAATAGAATCCTGAACTAAATTTATAGATAATGGGCATGAATGTAATGTGACAAGGACTTTATGAGCTCCAAACATGCACTTATGGAATATGAATTAAGCTCTAGTATACTTAGTGTTTTTGTGAGTAATAATTTTATTTGGGCTTGAACTAACATTTGAAATCATAACAAGGTTGAGAAAACCTGGGTAATATTAAGTGTCGTGTGTTTTGAGAGGGGAGCAACCACTTGGTCGGAGGACTGAAGAGTAAGAGAGTATGCAAGTCTTGGAATAACAACTTTGAAAGTAAGAAAGGCAGATTGCCTTTTGACTAGTGACTATGACATGCCATAGCTCACATCCTTATCTATTACAAAAAAGGATAAAAGTACATAGTTGGAAAGTTACAGACTCAACACTTTAATCTACAATTGATAAAATCCTGGACTTTTCACCAACTCATGCTAGTTGGCGAGTCATCAGAGATGGCAGCGGAAAGGTGTTTCGGCTTTTGTCAAAAGTATGTCAGAGAAGACATGCCTTCTCTGTTTTCTAAAGAAATCAGTCTTTGGCTTCGGAAGACTTTGTCTTTGAAGCTTCAGAAGACTTCATCTTTGGCTTCGGAAGAATTGGTCTTTTGGCTTCGAATGATTTGATACTTAGCATAATTCACTGAGTTATATCAAATCTTCTAAAGTACTTTCCTAGTACTTCACATGTGGATGCTGAGAGCTCTTTGGTTGCTCTTTAGTAAAAGAGCATGCAAGTCTTGGGATAACAGCTTTGAAAGTAAGAAAAGAGCTAATGAAGGAAAGAAATAAGAGGACAATGAAAAATGATTTATGTGATCAAGAGAAAAAAGGAAGTAATGGAACGATAAATAGTGGTGCGCGTAATCAAGTTGAAAGTTTTTGATGGTAGATAAAAATGCCATGTGGTGATTGTTACCATGGGAAGAGAGAAAAAAAGTGCAAGGAAGCAAATGGAGTTAGGAGGCGAGAGTTCATATGGGATGGGCATGGACATGAGGAGCCAAAGTTAACAAGTGGTTTAGTGTGTGGTATTCAAGGTGTTGAAATATTTGATTGAGAAATCATTAGGATTAACTTGCATCATCTTCTAAAAGTAAATAAACTGACAGGCGAGAGTTCATTTGTAATAGGCTATACATTCTTGTATTATTCTCTTTGTAATCATCAAGAAAGAAAATAAAAATAATCTTCATCAAATTCTCTAGTTATCATTGAAAACATGTATCAGAGTAGTGTTTATGATCCTAGAATTATCACTATTTAACCACCGATTACTATACCAAAACAGCCATGTCTGATACAGAAAATAGTCTAGCTGTCCAGATTGCCATCCTTCTTAAGAATGGCATCTAGTCTCAAACCTAAAACCCCAAGCCAAACCCCTCCAATCGCTTGAAAATCAACCAAAACCTCACAATCCAAAACTATCCCCTATGGGCTCGGATGATACGAGTAGCCATAGGAGGGAAATAGAAACTTTTTAAACCACCAGACCAAAGACCCATAAAAACTTACTAGTGAAAACTATGATCAGTGGGAACAAGATGACCTTGTTGTTTTTCAAAATATTAATCTAGCTTTTGCTAGTAACCTAATAGAGTTCCCAAAAACAAAAACATTATAGGATGCTCTTGCAGTTAAATATAGTAATGATAAAGATAAGCTCCAAACTTTCGATCTCCATGTTAAAATAAATGAGTTCAAGCAATGTGGTTTACCTTTGGAAGATTTTTGGATTGTGATGTAGGGAATTTGGGGAGAGATTAAGCGAAGAGATCCAAACTGAATGAAGTGTGCTACTGATATCGATACTTATAACACATATCCGAGCATAAGCTTATTCAATTTCTTAATGCCCTAAACTAAAAGTATGACCCTATAAAAATGGAAATACTCCAATGGGATCCATTGCCTTTGGCTGAAGCGGCATATGCGGTGGTGCGTAAGGAGATAGCCCATCAAAACATCCTCGGTTCAATACAACAAGGACTGGTGTCTGGATTGTGCAACCAAGCAACTTCGATGGATTAGGGCTACTTTCAAAGGGACGTCAATCAGACCAAAAATCGAATACGTCATCATCCTGGATTGATAAATCCAAGCTAAAATGCGATCATTGTGGCATGATGAAGCATACGAAGGAACAATGTTTCAAACTGGTAGGGTATCTAGAATAGTAGGTCGATTGACATAAAAAGGGGAAGGAAGGCAAGGTAGCAGTGACTGTAGGTCATAAGGAGACCGGCGGTAGCGGCGACTACCTGAGAACCATTGGAAATGGAGAAGGAATTAGATGCTTTGCGGCTATGAATGATGAAACAAGGGGACGATAAAGGTGAAGGGTTTGAGATTTCAGGCCCTTCTATTTCTCCTTTATTTATCTCAAACCCCTCTTTCTTAAATACTTCAATTCTCAATCTAAAATTCTTTAGTCCACAAACGCTTAATTTATTAGATGAATGACAAGTTTTAAACTCAACAAAAAGTAAATCTAAAACTTCTATTTTGTCAAAAAATAAAAAAACCTAAAACTTCTGTTTTATCAAAAAATAACACTCATGTTACTGTTGGAGAGGTGAACATGGCAACAAACCATGAAAAAATATGATTCATGGATATTTGATTATGGTGCAACAAAAACCATGACTTTTGAACTTTCAAACATATGTTCAATGTCGAAACCAAAAAAATCTCAAATTTAAACAGCAAATGGAGGAATAATTCTTATAAAGGGTGGAGGAACTATTGAAATTTCACCAACCCTAAAATTATCAGATTATCTTTATATTCCATCTTTGTCACATAAATTGTTAACAATTAGTTAGGTTACAAAAGAACTAAATTACGTAGTTTTAGTGCACCTTACATTTTGTATCTTACAGGACATCACGACGGGAATGATTATTGGACGTGGCACTTAGTGGTGTTCAAAGTCGGATATCCGAAAATTTCGGATAGTAGAAATCACTATCCATATCCGTATCCGAAAATTCGGATATCCGAAATTCATTTTTTATTTATTTTTTATTGTTTATTTTTTAGTTTTTTACAATATTTAGACATATGCTATTATAAAAATAATATAAAAAACCAACTCATATTACAAAAGTCCCAATATACACTTAAAAATCTCAATCTAAAGTACAAATATGTCTAAAATTTAAAAAAAAATAAAAAAATATTTTAAGTTTCGGATAATCGGATATCCAAATATCCAAACTTTTGAAAATCACTATCCGAATCTGAATCTGAATTTTTGGATATCCGAAATTCGGTTATCCGAATTTTTGGATATCCGAAAATTCGGATATTTCGGATTCGGATTTTTGGATTCTCGGATTCGGATATTTTTGAACACCCCTAGTGGCACTGAACGCCAAGTGTTGTACTATGTGGATGAAGTGACCTGACAGGGTACTGTGATGGTTTATGGAACTACAAATAGGGAAGCATGGTTATGGCATAGACGGTTGGGACACCCGTTCGCTGGTTATTTAAATCTTTTATTTCCAAAACTATTCTTTCAAATAATGTATTAAGTTGTGAAACTAGTGTGTTGGCCAAGAGTCATAAACATACATTAAAACCAAGTAACACTAAGGTGGATTATCCTTTTTCATTGGTTCATTCAGATGTTTGGGGACCAACACAAATTAACGGGGGAAATATTTTTGGTATATCTTGCTTTTTATTGATGATTGTGTATGCATGACTTGGACTTATTTATTAACAAACAAATCTGAAGTGTTTGACAAATGTACTATGTTTTATGCTATGATTAAAACCCAAATCAAAAAAGACATACGAATTCTAAGATCTGATAATGGAGGAAAATTTATAAACACCTCTATGAAACCATTTTGCCAAGATAAGGGGATAATTCATAAAACCTCATGTTCTCATACCCTTAAACAAAATTGTGTGGCTAAATGAAAAATCATATTCTTTTAGAAATAACTCGTACCCTCCTAATTGAATCTTAACTTCCAAAATCTTTTTGGCCTAAAGCTCTAGCTACATCAATTTATCTTATAAACCGGCCTCCAACAAAAGCCATTGATCTCAAAACCCTTCTTCAAATGCTTTTTGAATTCACTAAACCTCTTTCTTCTCTTACTCTCAAACCTCGTGTCTTTGGGTATTCAGTTTTTTTCATGTACCTAAAATAGAACGTACCAAACTTGAACCTTCTGCGGAAAAGTGTGTATTCGTTGGTTATGGAGTCAACCAAAAAGTATATCGATGTTACAGTTCAAAAGATATCATATGTACACAACCATGAACTATGATTTTCTTAAAACTGAATACTTCTATAACACCCAACACATTGGTCAGGGGGAGAAAGGGTATAGTGACACATTGAGTTGGCTGAAATGGATACCTTCATTAGAAGAAATTAATCATAGTATCCAAGACAAGTCACCATCACAATCCACAACCCCAGTCAGTGTTACAGACCATGATCCTCCTAACTTGACGTTTGAGGTAAGTAACTCTCAAAATCACGATGAGAATGTTAATTTTTGAACTAATGACACTACTTTTGAGTCATCTGACCATGATAACTATGAGAGAGACCAAGACCTACTTAATGTTGAAGAGGAAAACCAAATAGGAGAGGAGACAACTACGGAGTCAACTAAAAGATATGTTTTCCCCAAGGACTAATAGAGGAATTCATCCAAAAAATACTCACCTGAAAAGAAATTTCAAAGTTCAAGATACCGCATGGCAAACATTTCCAAAAGAAACTTGTCAACAGAAGCCTAAGCATTTGCTTCCACACTACATTCTTAAGAAATGCCAGCAATTGTTGAGCAAGGTTTAGAATTAGAAAACTGGAAAAAAGGAATGAAGAAAGGAATGGATGTACTAAAGAAACGCAATACATTGGAAAAATGTATTGTCCCACCCGAAAAAAAACAGTAGGATGTAGTTGGGTGTTCATGATAATACATAAACCAGATGGAACCATTGAAAGATATAAGGTTCAATTAGTAGCCAAGAGGTACACAAACATATGGGATTGACTACTCTGAGATATTTTATCTTGTGGCCAAAATAGACACAATTAGGGTTCTCTTCTCCATTGCTGCAAATGAAAACTGGCCGCTTCATCAGTTTGAAGTAAAAGATGCCTTTTACAGGGAGAACTTAAAGAAGAAGTCTATATGAAAGCTTCTCCTGGATTTACCGAGAACTTAAAACCTTGAGAAGTTTGCCGTCCTAAAAAAATCACTCTCTGGTTTGAAACAATCGCCTACAGCCTGGTTTGGCAGGTTACTTTAGCCATGAAAGAATATGGTTTTAAGCATAGTTACTCGGATCATACATAATTCTTCAAACACAGAGGCAGACTCATAACTTGTTTAATTATCTGTGTTGATGATATGATAATTACAAGAAACGATAAAAAAGAAATAACAAAGTTAAAGGCAAACTTGTTCACAATTTTTGAAATGAAAGACTTGGGCAAACTAGTATACTTCCTTAGGATTGAAGTTCTTAAGTCTAAATAAGGAATTTTTATGTGCTAAAAAAAATTATGTCCTTGATTTATTTGTAGAAACAGGGATGATTGGTTGCAAACATGTAGATAATCCTATGATGGCAAACCAAAAACTTCATATGGAAGTAAGAGCTAAGTTGACAAACAAAGAGAAATACCAAAAAATTGTGGGAAAGCTAATTTATCTTTCACACACCCGTCCATATATAACTTACACTGTTAGGGTAGTGAGCCAGTTCATGCATCAACCTCAAGCGTCCCACATGAAAGCCGTGTGGAGGATTGTTAGATGCCTCAAGGGATTGCCTGGTCATGGAGTATTATTCAAATCAAATGGACATTTAAAGACTCTAGTTTACATAGAAGCAGACCGGGCAGGTGATAAAGGAATTTGAAGATTAACATTCAGTTACTTTACTTTGGTTGGTGGAAATCTTGTCACATGGAGCAAAAAGCAAAATGTCATTTCGAGGAATACCCCGGGGTTTGGTAGAGATTCTATGGATACGAAAACTATTAGTTGAATCGGATTTCCCCCAACCGAAACCAGTAGAATCATGTGTAACAATGAAGCATCAATTTATATTTCAGAAGATCCAGTTTAACATGATCCTACAAAACATGTTGAGGTGGATAGATATTTCATTAAAGAAAAGCTAGAAGTTAGGATCATAGAACTTCCATCCATAAGATCAGAAGATTAGCTTGCAGACATTTGACAAAAGCCATCAACGGGAGAATTTTCAGCGTTTGTCTTAAAAAGTTAAACATTAAAGATCCCACTACTCAACTTGAGGGGGAGTGTTAAAATATTTGATTGAGAAATCATTGGAATTAACTCACATCATCTCCCAAAAATAAATAAATTGACAGCCTTGTAAATCAAGATTGACAGCCATGCATATCAAGACTAATTCCTAGTCATTTTTCTTTAATATATTTCCATGTCTAGTCATTTTTAATAGGCTATAATTTCTTGTGTTTTCTCTTTGTAATCATCAAGAAATAAAATAAAAATACTCCTTAATCCAGTTATCTGGTTATTATTGAAAACACAAGGAACCAAACAACGATCAAGAGCAAGATTGTAAGTTCAAAGCAAGGAAAACTCAACAAGCTCTTAGAAAGAAAATTCCATGTTTAGAAAGAAATTAACAAGTTTTATTAAGAACACAAAAACAAAGAAAGAAAGAGAAAGAACAAGAAGATAACAACTAGACTAAGCAAGAAAGGCAACAAGCTAGATGCACGAGAAGAGAAGCAAGAAGCAAGTCCAAAATCAAGATTAAAAGGATGAATGTAGGGTTAATCTTGATGGGTTTAAAATCAGGTCATTGATGAGTACAAAGCAGGTTAAAGAAGGGGTCATGGAGCATATGGTTAGCAAGTATGTTATTAGTGTAGTTTTATAGTTAGCAAGTATCGTGCCTAGATCATGGGTAATGAAGAAGTGCTACTTGTGTTTAGGGGTTAGTTCTTGTTTATTTTTTATATATATAAGTTTTATGTATTAAATTGTGTCAGTTTTGAGTATATTTTGGGGTATGAACCAACATACTACTATAGGTTTTGATGCTATTGAATTTTATCTAACTGGGATTGCGATCGGCACCCGCGTATGGATAAGGGGGTCTCATCGCCATTCCAGATACCATACAAGTGTTAGTTCTTGTTGCATGATAAACTTCGTATATGTGTACAAAAGTTAAATGCAAAAACAATTTAAATAAAACGAAAATGTAACAAAAGATATATACGAAAACAAAAAGTATAATAAGAAAGATAAGAAATAAGACAGGAAACTTAAAAATAATATACCTAAAAGATAAAACAGGGTGAAATCGTTACCTCCCCAGATTTAACATTTAAAATCTAGTTTGTTAAACAATTAAAATTTTAGTTCATATATTAAAGCATTTAGGTAATGTAGGAAACGACCACATATTTTAATATAGATTATAATATGATAGTTAATTAGCGATAATTTGATATCATTAGTGCATGTCATTGTCTATATATATGAGGATGCACGTTCACATCATAAGTAACTTGGTTGTGTGATCATGACAATAGTCAATAGCACTGCGAAGTCAGAGGCTTAGAGACACATACATACCTTGCAAGTAAAAGTTAAGTAACCCAAAGTCTAATTTGATATCCTTGAAGAAGAAAAAAAAGTGCATGTACTTTAAGCTAAACAAAAGCATATGGGATCTAGTGTTGTCAATAATAAGTGACAACAAAAATATACATAAGTTGATTACCAAATAGAACCCAAATACATAATGATAATAAGTTTGTCGGGGTATGGTCCCTTTTTCTTAGAAAAAAAGGAACATAACATTTAAACGTCTGTATAACCAGGCTTGATATACGTTGCGACTTGTGTACCTTGACTAAAGTACTTCCAAGGACGTCATCTCTAAGGATACCTACATGACACTCAATTACCCATTGCTGGGTTGACGAAAATACTATCCAATTGGACGGAAAAATATCGTATGGAATATTAATATAAAAAGTGCGGGACCCGACTCAACAAGGTATGGACAAATGGATTGAAGCATAGATACTATAAAGTTTATTGATGGACTGATAAGGATCTGCATGCTGAAACAAATCAATATATATTATACATATTGTGAGGAATATGGTGTGAGGACCAGATAGTGTATGAAGCTAACTAGTGGTAGTAAGCATCTGATGCAATTCTTGTGCAAAACATCGCATTTCTATTAAAAGTGACTCTCTTTTGCACTCGATGTTATTCTCTACAACAGATAGTGGAAGGGTATATGTAACATAAAGCTACTTTATGCCAAACTTCCTCCTGTGGACCATTAGCATATCAAGTGTATCAAAAAACAAAAAAACAAAATGTGACACAACTAGGAATATATCGCAAATTGATTGAGGTTATAACAAACTTTTTCATATCAATAGTAAATTAAATAGTTTGAAATTATATGTTACGAGGAGACATTCGTTTCACTAATAATATTATTATGATAATAACCAGATAAATGCATTATGTAAGATGATCACAAGTAGTTACTAAGAGATACAAGGGGTGGTTGCATAAGTGACTTGTTTACGGCATTGAAGTTATTAGATAAAAGTGCATTATATGGTTCTTACTATTGATAACATATTGATTTTTAAATAAATATTCAGTTGGCGGCGCGCTTTAGAGCAACTTGTAAGGTTTTTGATTTGTATATTGAGGTTATTAGTTCAAGTCATAATAAATAGTTTCCGGTCTTTTTTTATTAGTACACTAAGGTCATCATATCACGAACCGATTCAATCCCTCCCTAGAACCTTCGGAAAGCCGGAGATAAGTCAAACATTCGATACGCAAGTCAAATAAACATTACTTTGATCGACATGATTCAATATTTCAATCTAGCGTTATTGGGTTTCATACTATTTTGGGCTTGAGGTTACAAACACATGCAAGTTTTGTAAGCCCAAATTCTGAGGCACACGTACACTTTGAGACAAACTCCTTTACATCATAATGATTTAACCAATCATGCCATTTAAATATCTCTTCACATCATCACCTTCACTTCTGCATCACCAACAACTCCAAATTAATCTTCACTGTTTCGATCTCAAACACACCCCATGGGTTTCAACTATCTTTTCATCTTCTATCTTACAACTCTATTTTCCCTCTCAAGCTCCTATGAAGCCACAACACTCAATCAAACTCACTTCTTCACACTTCTAAAGAGTTCACTCTCAGGAAACAACACTTCTACCGACTGGAATGGACCAAACATCTGCAGTTACACCGGTGTAACCTGTAACGATAACGGGCTCGTCATCAAGCTAGATATCTCAGGCCGGAACTTAACCGGTACACTCCCGGAAAACATATGTTCTTACCTCCCTCAGTTGAGAACCTTAGATATTGGCTACAACCACATACATGGTGAACTCCCTTACAGCATCACCAACTGTTCATCACTTGAAGAACTGATCACGACCCACACGCGCCTCGGGGGACAACTCCCCGACTTTTCGCCGATGAAGGCTCTAAGGGTCCTTGATATGGCTTCATGTTTGTTTTCAGGGAAGTTTCCTGTGTCTTTTATCAACCTCAGCAATCTTGAAGTGATGAACTTCAATGAAAACGCTGGTTTCGACCTGTGGCGGTTGCCGGAGGACATTTTCCGGCTGTCGAAACTCAAGACGCTGATCTTGAGCACTTGCATGGTGAGTGGCCCGATCCCGAAATCGATAGGAAACATGTCGTCTCTCGTTGATCTCGAGTTATGTGGTAACTTTTTGGTCGGTTCGGTACCGAAAGAAATTGGTTTGCTGAAGAACTTGCAGCAGCTTGAGCTTTACTACAACCAGATCACTGGAGAGTTACCAAACGAGCTGGGGAACTTGACCGAGCTCACGGATATTGACATATCCGTGAACCAGTTAACAGGAAGCATACCTGAGTCCATCTGCCGGTTACCGAAGCTTCGAGTATTGCAGTTTTACAACAACAGTCTCACCGGAGAAATTCCGCGTGTGCTGGAGGATTCAAAGAGTTTAAGCATGTTGTCCCTTTATAGAAACTATCTTACAGGTGAGGTTCCGCTGCATCTAGGGAGATCATCTCCTCTGGTGCTGATTGACTTGTCGGAAAACCGGTTGACCGGTGAGCTTCCACCGGAGATATGTAATGGAGGTAAGTTGGTTTACTTGCTATTACTTGACAACATGTTCTCTGGCGGCTTGCCAGAAAGCTATTCGTCCTGTGTCTCTCTGATTCGTTTTAGACTGAATTCCAATCATTTGACTGGAAAGATACCAGAAGGGATTTTCAGTCTCCCCAGGGTGTCTATTATGGACCTGAGTTATAATTCGTTCACCGGTTTGATACCAAAAGCTATTGGGAATGCTAGAAACTTGTCGGAATTGTTCTTGCAGAGTAACAAGATCACTGGAGTGATTCCTTCTGAGATATCAAGGCCTTCTAATCTTGTTAAGATTGATCTCAGTGACAATCTGCTCTCAGGGCCTATACCGTCGGAAATTGGTGACCTAAAAAGGCTCAATCTTCTTATGTTACAAGGAAATAAACTCACATCTTACATCCCCAATTCGCTCTCGTCGCTAACGTCTCTAAATGTTCTTGATCTGTCAAGAAATGAGTTGAAAGGTTCAATCCCAGAAAGACTTTGTGATTTGCTTCCAAGTTCAATGAACTTTTCAAACAATCAACTTTCAGGGCCAATACCTGAATCTTTTATCAAAGGAGGACAGTTGGAAAGCTTTATAGGTAACCCAAAGCTTTGTGTTTCTGAACACCCCAACTTATCGTCACAAAATTTCTCTATTTGTTCGGAAACTTACAATCGAAAGAAGGTTGATTACGTCTGGATCGTTGTAGTTTCCGTTGGGATTGTTATCCTTGGAGGTGTTTTGTTTCTAAGAAGATGGTTTAATAAGGAAATAGACGTGATGAAGAATGAAGAAACATGGTCATCTTCTTACTTTTCATATAATGTGAAAAGCTTTCATCGAATAAGTTTCAATCAGGACGAGATAGTGGAAGCCATGATCGACAAGAATGTTGTTGGACATGGCGGGTCTGGAACCGTTTACAAGATTAATCTCAGCAATGGTGAAGTTGTCGCGGTTAAGCGACTTTGGAGTCAAAAAACAAAAGATGAATTTTCTGATGACCAGCAGATTATGAACCGCGAGTTGAAAACAGAAGTGGAGACATTAGGGAACATAAGGCACAAGAACATAGTCAAATTGTATTGTTACTTCTCAGGTTTGGATTGCAATTTGTTGGTTTATGAATACATGCCAAATGGAAACCTTTGGGATGCACTTCATAGAGGCAAATGTCTTTTGGATTGGCCAACTCGGCACCAAATCGCGCTTGGTGTCGCGCAAGGGTTAGCCTATCTGCACCATGATTTGATGCCGCCCATCATTCATCGCGATATCAAGTTGACCAATATCCTGTTGGACAGAAACTTTCAACCAAAAGTTGCAGATTTTGGGATAGCAAAAGTTCTAAGGGCAAGAGGGAAAGATTCCACCACCACTATTGTTGCAGGCTCCTATGGTTACATTGCACCAGGTACATTTATCAACTAACTTTAGTTTAGAGGAGTACATAAAACATATCATTTAGTGACATAGACAAAGGTGTCATGAAAGTTACAAACAAGTCGGTAAAGGTATTCATCCACCGGAAAAGTGTAGGTAAAGGTGCAAAGATAGAGACTTGATATGACACAAAAGGGTGAAATACAGTTTACTATATGACAAATGCTTTTCCTAGAGGGGTAACACCTAAAATTAAAACCTCTTACTTTATGATCTTTATGAACAGTTTGTGGTAAATAAGACATTTTTGTTCTGATCAATGTAAGTAATATTGTTACAAATGAAGTTAGAGTGAAAAAAAACTCTGTTAAACAATTCATGTGTCAACAATCATACAAACACTATATCATTTTAATAATTATACTTTTGAGAAAACTTTTTACAAGGTTTTTAGGCATTAAAACTATTGCCTTGCAAGTATAGTTCAGGTTACATTCTAACATGTGTTTCTTTTAGTTTCACTGATGTTTTTTTTTTCTCTTAAATGAATGTTTACAATATAGAGTACGCATATTCATCCAAAGCCACAACAAAGTGTGATGTCTATAGTTTTGGGGTCGTACTAATGGAACTGATAACCGGAAAGAAGCCTGTGGAGGTAGAGTTCGGAGATAACAAGAACATCATATATTGGATCTCAACCAAAGTGGAGACAAAAGAAGGAGCAATTGAGGTTTTGGACAAGAGACTTTCGGGGTATTTTCATAATGACATAATCAAGGTTCTTCGCATAGCCATCCGTTGTACAAGCAAGACACCAACCCTCCGTCCTAGCATGAATGAGGTCGTTCAATTGCTAATCGAGGCAGACCCTTGCAAATTCGAGCATTGCAAATCACCAACCAAGACCAAAGAATCATCAAAATAAGTGTATGATAACAACAATAACTTTCTTCGGTTTTTAGTGCATCAAAATAATGCTGCATAGCATCTGCATTAAACAGTTTTATTATGTTTTGAGACCTATGGAGACATACTCATTGTAGATATCAACTTACCCTCTTTGTCCCCATAACTATAGCCATAGCATTTGTAGTATTAGTAATTACTAAATAGATTGTAACGCGCTAAATTGCTTTAAAAAGGATAAGTTTGCCTCTAAGCTCTTTTATGTTCTTATATATATTCTAATTGATCAATCATTGAGTGAAGAAACTGCTTGATCTATAAGCTGTTACTTTTCTTTATGACCTAGAGATAGAGTTATAATTCTGTTCATTCATTGAAAAGGTAGTGTACACCCAAAGTGGGCAAATTATAATCACCAAAAGGACGAATGTATCAAGCATTTATGCACAAAAAAGAAGATAAATTGTGGAAGAATCCGCACTAAATGAGTGGTAAGTAGGGTCCCTTCAAAAGAAAAAGATTCAATGGGATGATGTTTCTTTTTTGCATGGTGGAGAATCCATACACTAAAGTTGAAGGCCACCTTTGGAGGCCAACTTTTACGTTTAGTCTAGTCCACCGATGGTTAGCAGGATATTAGTGGAGTTCGTAAAAACTACGCCAAATAACACAACTTCTGTAAGCAAAAATTTTCCTTTTATCGAAGGTTGTTAGTGGGAAATTTTAAGGTAGAAACACATTTAGTGATGATAGCTAGTCACGGACTTTGCAATGTTTGAATCACATTTCGGGATGATTGAAGCCAAAAACTTGTCGCTAATTGCATCGCTGCTTGGTGAAATATTTTGATGCGTTGTTATTTTCGGCCTCATAGTGCATTATCGTCAATAAGACTGCGGTCGATTGTGTTTGTGTGGCTAATATCTAGCAACATAACTACTTACAATATTTTTTATTTGTTCATTATCCCACTATAATGTTTCTATTCTTGGATGGTGTCAACATTATTGTTGCTATAAATGGACATACGGTTGCGCGCATGCACATGCATATCAAGTGCACATGCACATTATTGTTGCTATAAAAAAGTCGGGAGACACATTTTCTAAATGCATTAGTGAAAATAAATACTTTAGAGGAAATTAGATTCATTTAAATTGAGAATTTATAAATCCTTAACTAACTACAAGAATTTTACCCTCTAGCGACGAGATTATACTTGACATATATCTTCGGGTATAGTTGACATATTCCAACAACAAGCATCATAGTGCCTAAAAATATTAATTTTTTTAAGCTATACCAAGGATAGGTCGTGAGTATAGGGTATGGCACCACTTTACTAATTGACCTGTCAAAATGAAGAATCTATATTATCGACATGTCATCAACATAGATAATTTTATTTTTCTTTTGTCACTTTCTTTTATTACGAACAAATACAAAATAAAAAAGAATAATTAAAACATGTGCCGATGGCATGTCATGAGTATAGACTTCTTGTTTTTTTTATATAAATTTGTCCTTAATTCTTTTTAACTAACAAGTATAAACCGATGTCATATTGGCTACCATGTATCGTCGGTAGAGGGTTCCCGTTTTATAGCCTCTAAAACTCATATTTGTAATATCACAGCCCCCATCCTCACTTCTTCTCCTCTACTGACCATACACGATATCCCCGATTCCCGGTCGATTGCGTGTCTGTTTTGGTGCTTCTAACTCGACTTCACATTCTAAACATTCTACTACCTATTGAGGTATGATTTTATTGTTTTTCATATTTGGGGTCTCTTGATTTTAATGTATGTACGTGTATGTTATACGTGTTTGCATGTATGTATAGGTTCTTGATTTTAATGTATTTATATGTTTGCTATTTTCCATGTATTTATATGTATGTATGTATATGTTTAATGTATGTATGAATGTATATGTTTATGTGTTTTTATGTATGCATGGGTTCTTGATTTTAATGTATGTATGCATTATGTATACACGTTTAGGGTTCTAAATTTTGTATGATTTTTTGTGTTTTTCATGTGTACGTATGTATGTACGTATGTTGTACGTATGCACGTACGTACGTACGTACGTATGTGTGTATGTATGTATGTGTGTGTATGAATATATATGTTTAATTTATGTATAAATGTACATGTGTTATATATATGTGTATGCTTATGATTTTTATGTATCTATGTATGTAATGTATGTATGTATATGTTTCTACATGTTAAGGGTTCTTGATTTGATATGATTTAAGTGTTTTCCATGTATTTGTATATATGTGTGTATGTACGTATATGTTTAATTATGTATGATTTTAGTGTATGTATATGTGTGTGTTTGTATGTATATATGTGTACGTATATATCATTGTATGTTTGTGTATATCTTTATATGTGTGTTTCTTTTCACTTTGATATACATATATGATCATATTATAATACACATTAAACCAAGATGTCGATGGCTCCAGTAAGCTTTTCCTGCTTTTCATTTCTGCCACAAAAGTTTATAGGTGTTTATCTTACGCCCATAACTTTTTACCTTTTAAGGGAGGATCCCATTCATTTGGTTCATACTAAAGAGATAGAGGGTTAGAGAGAGAAACCCTGGAGAAGAGGGCGAAGGCGGGTTGCAGACCCGTTTCCAGCGAAGGCGGGTTGGGGTCTCGCTTACGCATTTCTTCCGCTTGACTTTCCGTTTCCGGCGATGGCAGCTTGGAGAGAGAAGGGGTTAGAGAGAGAAACCCTGGAGAAAGCGACGACGGCCGATTGTGGTCCCGTTTTAGGGTGTCGCTTATGCATTTCTTTGTGAAAGATGACAACAATGGCCGCTTGGCTTGCCGTTTCCGGCGATGCCAGCTTGGTTTGTCGTTGTCGGACATCGCTGTTGCCCGCAAGTTCTCTGTTTCTCTTAGATAACCTCAATCTCTCTTTGTACAGATTGAAACTTAGAAAGAACAACATGTAAGGTAGAGAGAGAAAGGGGGGAAAGAGAAAGGATCCTGACCGGTGGGCGTTTCTGACCGTCGCCGGTGTCCATGGTCTCTCTCTCGCTCTCCGATGACCTCTTTTATTGTTGTTTGGTTTCTTTAGGTTTGTTCTATGTTTGTTATAAACCCTAAACCCCAATTTCATATTTTAGAGCTTTTGGATTTGAGGTTTTATATATGGAGCTCAGCAGATGATGGTTATATTATACTCGTATGAGTGGTGATCTTTATTGCATTCACAAGCTTTTTTAGTTGGTGATGATGATTGTTGTTAAAAGCTTTTATTTTCGGGTTGTTGCTTAGCTCAATGATGATGAAGCCTGGCTCATCTGAGAGAAATAGACCTCTGGATGTTGATGATGATGATGTAACGCTAGTACTTGGCTTGATGATGATGAGATTACCTCATCTGAGAGATCTTATTGGATGTTCTTGATGATCATGAGATTTACCTCAGATGAGAGGTCCTTGGGTATATCATTTGAGAGAATTGAAATGCAATTTGAATTGAATTGTTGGTGGTTATAGTGTATTTTTTGTTTGGGTTTCATTCTTTTGTTGAGAAGATTAGAGGCTATGATGACTCAAAAAAATATTGCATGTTTGTTGTTTTGGCGTGGCAATCGTTATTTGCAGCCACAACGACAACGTATTTCTAAGCCTAAACTAACATATTAGTGTATACTATTTGAAGTTATGGTCATGTTTGTATTTGTTTGTACATGCCATGTGAATACTTTTATTATAATAAGTAACCAAGCAAACAAAAGAGCAAAACATGGTTTCTTTGATGTTTTCCATTTATCATATGAAGAGACTTTTGACAAATAACACAACAATCACGGATGGAAGATTGGCCGCTGCAACGCGCGGCGTGCATCTCTAGTTTTAGTTAAACTGGGTGAAAATGACCTGAACCCACTTTAAAGTTGGATATTATTGCGATTATTACTGATTTATCAAAACATTAGTTTTATCCTTTATTATTTATATTTAGATAGGTTAGTGGTCCATTTTACAACAATTATGTTACAAATTTTAGTAATTAATCGATTAATATATGTTTAGGATTTGAATCGATAATTTAAGCCCTTGCGTTATTCCCTCCTGATCGCATCAAAGATAAAGTAAAAGATTTAAAATGAAAAGGGTCAAATGAATTCTTCATTCTATGATTCCTTAGTAAATGAGATCGAGGTTCTCAAATGTGCCTTAAGTTTAAATCGGGGTCATATCGGATGTGTAGTTCGACAAGTGATACACGTATCCCACGACATGACTAGTACTACATATGTGCCTAGCTCAAGTTACAACAAACCCAAGAAATGATGCAAAAAGCCAAGGAGAGATTCAACAAATGATGAGAGACCACTTGCGCAGAGGGACTGCAAAATCTCAATCGTCGAGTCGCCATCAATGAGAAAGATTTGACAGTTATGGTGATTATCTATTTGAAAAATATTATATAGATTTGAACAATATGGTATGCATTTGAAGTATATGTTATTGATTTGTCTTTGGGTATTGTCATTTACACTTAATTGCTTTTGTATGAAATTTAATTTTGTTATTAAAATTTGTAGCAGGAGAACCTGTTAAATAAACATAAAATTTAAACAATCCTTTCCTGGTGACATGTCATCAGCATTAAACAACTTTTTTTAAAAAAAAATTAAAATGAAAATACGTGTTCCCAAGGATAGGTCATTGGCATAAAAAAATATGTAAAAAAAAAAACCTCTACCACACAACATATCGTTGGCATATACCATAACATAGTAAAAAAATCAAGTTTTTATAAAGTATTGTTTTAAACTGACGCACGTCACCAAAAATATCATGAAAATTTTTGATGGGTCTCACATTCTTGATTTTTTTAATAGTCTCTTTTATCTAGATTTAATAGATAAGTAAATGTTTTCGCCACATTTAAATTCCTTAAGTCCAACGTTTTGTTTTCCCGTTTGATTAAGGCATTATACTTGACTCATATTAACTTCAGTCTATACTATATTATAATACACAAAATAAAGTTTCCACTATAATTTAAGAGATTTAAGCCTTTTAAGCATAATATACAACTTAAAATTAATTATTTCTTAGGGTGATGTTGTAATTTTAAGCATCCTAAAAACTTGGACATTCAAAATATATTTATACATTGATCTCTTTATTTGTTCCTAATTTACTTTTTGTGGGGTTATTGTATGTTTCCACTTAAAATAAGGAAATGTTAGTTTAGATTAAAAAAACAATTACAATCTATGCAGTTTTTAAAAATCCAGGTTACAAATACGGGCAAATTAAATACAGTCTAGTGTATAAATACGGTCAGTTTTAAATACAATACAACTTATAAATACAGTCCATTTTATAAATACAATTCAGCGTACATATGGGAAATTACATTTAGATTTTTTGCTGCTGCTTGGCGTTTCCAGGTGCGATTTGTTTATTACAATTCCATTTATAACTGTTTAATTGTGTATTGGTATGTGTGAAGGTTGATTGTCATCATAAGGTTCGTATATAAATTATAGATAAATTTGTAATTAAATGTACTTTTAAGTATTTTGTTTTTAATGTTATTATATAAAAGTCTAAGGGATTGTTTGGCATCATCTGAATCAGCCTCTTAATGGTTCAGATGTTTGAATGATTCAGCATTTAATGGTTCAGATTGTTTGTTTTGCGAACAAATGTCTGAATGGTTCAGTCATTTGCTTCTGAATGGTTAATTATTATACTAATGCTGAATGGTTAAGAGGTCTAATGCTGAATGGTTAAGACCTCTTATCTGAATTTATCAGACATTTGCCTTTGAATAGTTAAGTGATATACTAGCTCTTAATCGTTCAGACCTCTTAATGGTTCAGCATTTAATGGTTCAGACCTCTTATTGTTTCAGCATTTAATCATTCAGAAATTACCAAAAACCCCTAAGTTACTTCTTATATAACAGGTGACAAAATCTAATTTCCAACCTTTAGTAAGGGTTAATAGTGATTTTAAAAAGGATGAAGTTCAAAAGGTTATGTTTATTTTTAAATTTTTAGATTTTATTTATCATTATTTGTCTTAATATAAAGGTTATATGGACTGTTACATATTTCATTTCAGAAACATCTTGATAACATTGTTGAGATTATTTATCGTAGTACAATGTTTAGTCCCTACAAATCTGATCTTTAACATAAATTTAGAGAGGTGGTATATTTATATTTTTCTTTTGTTACATGTAAAACTTCATAACATAATCTTTTTTTGTTTTTCTAGGATTGGTTGTTGGAAGCCAAAGCTATGATTTTAGAAAATAGAAAAATACAACACAAGAGGCCATCCGAATGGAAATGGAGTGAAGTAGTTGAGCTATATATTTCAGAGAACAATGACACACAGAACACGAATTAGAAGACGCTGCAGATTCAGGCAAAAAAACATATGTACCATTAATGTTAATATCAATTAAAGTTAATTAACATTATTTATAACAAAAACATTGGTGAGTTTGTTACATTAGTTATTAAAGAAGATGATGATAATAATAATAATAATGATAATGATAATAATAATAATAATAATAATAATAATAATAATAATAATAATAATAATAATAATAATAATAATAATAATAATATTATTATTATTATTATTACTATTATTATTATTATTATTATTATAATAATAATAGTAATAATAATAATAATAATAATATTATTATTATTATTATTATTATTATAATAGTAATAATAATAATAATAATAATAATAATAATAATAATAATAATAATAAACCTATCATATATATTCTAATCAACATATAAAAAAACCAAGATAGTTATCTATATTTAATTTTTTAAAGCAAATAGTAAACCAGAATAGTTTTCTATATATTTCATTGCAATCCTATTAAATATGTAAATTTTAGGGTTTATATTTTAAAAAAAAGCACATTACTGTTGTCATTTATAACAAAATATAAAAACTATTTTACCTTTTTAGTTGACTAGAAATAATCAAATCAAACTGATTTTTTGTTGTTGATTGAATTTCAAAAATCAAACTTGAAATTATAAAGATAAACTCCTTAAATACGTACGAGATAATAATGACTGGAATGCCAGTTTGTTGCCTTTAATTTAGGGGCTGTTAAATGTTTATGATATTGTATTTTTTTAGGGACATTATATAAGATTTGTTGCCCTTTTTTTAAGATAGTACATAATGCACAAACAATACATAGAATAGACATTACATACTCAAACATTTTTTTTTTTTAATTGACTTGAAATATTTAAGTCAAACATATTTTTTGTTGGTGATTGAATTTCAAAAATCAAATCATAAATTATACAGATAAACTCCTTTAATAGGTAAGAGATAATAATAAATGAGGATCTAGTTTGTTACGTTTGTTTTAGGGCCGGTAAATATTTATGCTGTAGCATTTTTTAAGCGAAATTATATATGATTTGTTGCACTTTTTAGGGACAGTATATACAATTTGCTAATCCATATAAACTCTTATAATCCTAACTTTGTTCTACATCACTGTTTCCCGTTCCTAGCAATGTATTTACGTTTGGTAAAGTTATTTATCAATGTCTTTACTACATAGTGGTATTAGGATTATGATTTTCTTGTTCAATAATTGTCTTATTCTTCTATATTAACAAGTAATTTTTTCTTAGCTTTTTGGTTGCTCGAGGTTTTTATATTCAGATCTAGAGACGTATGTAAATTTTCTAAATTCTTCTTATGATTTTATGGTTATATACTGTTTTTGGTTTTGAGTTTATATGAACATGTTTATGTTTGTTGTTAGTTATATATATCGTGTTTAGCATCTACTCGGCACACACAATAACAAACATAAAAAAAAATATATTAACATTAATACTACATATCATATATGAGTAATGGTCCTACTAATACAAAATAAAATTAGAGAGAATATAGATTACATACCCAAGTAGTTTACAAATACAGTCCATTTTATAATACATAAAGTTGATAACCAAGTTAATCACCAGATTTATTAAAATTATTAATTTTTATAAATTAAAGAGTCAACGATGTAAACTAAATTAAGCTGCGTGATAACAATTTAAGATCAATCAACCGTAGTTGTCTCATTCTTCTATATTAACAAGTAATTTTTTCTTCAGCTTTTTGGTAGCATGAGATTTATATATTCAAATATAGAGAGGTATGTAAATTTTCTAAATTCTGCTTATGATTTATGGTTATTTACATTTTTTTGGTTCTGAGTTTATATGAACATGCATTATGTTTGTTGTTAGTTACTTATATTATGTTTTGCATCTACTAGGCAAACAATAACAAACATAAAAAAAAATATTCACATTAATACTACATCTGATATACCAATAAAAGAACATTTTTGTAGGTCACTTGTTATAATTTTAGATCCTCTAAATTTTATTTTCTCGTTTCTCTCTTATAATAAATATCAAATTAACTACAAATGATATTATTTAATTCTTTTCATATTAAAAGTATTTTGTATTAATTAAAAAAAGATATTTTTACAAATGCAATTTGTAAAGGAATATTTTTTTATAAAATAAGAATTTTTTTCAAAAAATATCAAACTTTTAAAAAACACAATATATTTTAAAATGTATGGCTTTTAAAAAATAAAATTCTTATAAAATTAATTAATTTTCAAAGTTATAATTAAGAAATTTTTAAAATTGATAGTTTTTTTTAAAACAGTTTGTTTTGAAACAATTTGTTTAAAAACCAACTTTTTTTGAAAAAAACAAAAAAAAATTAAACAAAAGTTTAAAAACTGATATCATCATTTTATCACTCGTATGTAATATCAATCATATTTTATATCAAAAGATCGTTTTATAATTCATTAACTTTTATCAATAACTATTTAATATTTTATTTATTCAACCCGTACACGGATTACTAACCTAGTATCATATATGAGTAATGGTCCTACAAATAAAAAAACAATTACAGAGAAAAAAGATTACATACCCAAATAGTTTACAAATACAGCAGTTTGTAACACATGAAGTTTATAACCAAGTAAATTGCACTAGATATATTAAAATTATTACCTTTTATAAATTAAAGAATCAATGATACAAACTAAATTAAGCTGGGTAATAATATTTAAAAATCAATCAACCTTAATTACTTCTTAAACCTTTATGGCTTCTTTACATTACTTAGGGAAAAGAGTATTATTATTAATTATAATGCTTATAATTAATGTTAACAATACATATAATAGAGCTTACATACCTAAACAGTTGAGAGATGTTTTAAATCATATAGTTGTTATATTATTTCATAATTTTTATTTATAATTTAAAAACAATAATTCTTTTAATTAAAGTTAAAAAGTTTAAACATTTATATATAGTCCACTTATAATAGAGCTTATATGTTAACAATACATTTAATAGAGCTTACATACCTAAAGATTCTCCTACAACCAAGAAAAAGAAGAAGAGAGTAGTAAAGAAGAGAGCTACATCTGATAGTGTCATACATGGTAGGGGTAGAGGATGGGATGTTGTAATTAGGGGACCTCGAACCCCGATGACCACTGTTTCACCTATCAAAAACGTTCTAGTTTCAAAGCCACCGGTGATTGTTAGTAAGGCTATTTATCAAGAGATTCCGATGATAGTTACAGAATCAACAACTATACCTGACACACTGTAAGAGTTACCTTAGAGGCTGATGCAAACCAAAGTTCTCTCAGCAAGCAATCTGAAGTACAAAGGAAGTTACTTCGGATGATTTGACGAAGTACAAACAAATTCACTAAGTGTCAAATCTTCCGAAGCCAAAGACCAATTCTTCCAAAGCCAAAGATGAAGTCTTCCAAAGCCAAAAGACTGTTTTCTTCCGAAGACAGAGAAGACATGCTTTCTTTGATATGCGTTT
Organism: Flaveria sonorensis; assembly: GCA_025506505.1. NCBI lineage: Eukaryota > Viridiplantae > Streptophyta > Magnoliopsida > Asterales > Asteraceae > Flaveria > Flaveria sonorensis. The sequence goes on along the minus strand of CM046432.1, from coordinate 46,743,952 downwards.
GACAAAAGCTGAACCGGTTTTTGCTGCCATTTTTGAAGACTCACCAACTTACACAAGTTAATGATATCTCCATACTTTTATCAATTGTAGCTTAAGGTCTTAGAGTCTATAACTTTTTACTCTTGTACTTTTATCCTTTTGTAATAGATTAGGATGTGAGCTATGGCATGTCATAGTTACTTGTCAAATGGTAATCTGTCTTTTGACTTTACATTGATCTTGTTTTCTAGATTAATGTTCCAGCTAGCCTTCAAAGTATGGGCAGCTGTAGGATGTAGTATAAAGTATCTCATGTAGCAGTCCTTAGGATTAAGGCTTGTAAAAATTGCAAAACACTTAGAGCAATATACATCATTCTTGAAAACCATTACTTGTATCCTGCTTATGTTCTTACTCTTGTTCATTGTTTTATTTGCCGGTTCCTTATTTGATCTGTTAAGTGTTTGATCTCTCCAACCTTGTGAAACTATTGAATCACCCTTAATCGGTCCTGCACACACCGATTTCAACTACTAAAGCACTAATTTTAACACCAGAAGATGTCCAAACTACTTCTACTCAAGGTCAAGATGATGACGGTTAGTATGGATTATTTGATCAACACTCCTCTAGAACAGAGATGTTCTGCTATAACTTCTGCAAGTTCACCAACAAAAGCTTTATTAGAACAGCGAGTTCAAGTGTTAGAGAGAGAGAGAGATGTTGGAGAAAGATACTAAGATTATGATTTACATTAGCTGAACCAGGAAAAAGATACTAAGATTAGTAGCTTTGAACATCAAATCTAGTTCTTATAAAGTTACGTTTAGATTATGGAGAATCAGTTTAAAGAGTTTGCTTCATTATTTACATCTATGCAAACTCATCAGGGAAGAACACATGAGGTTGGAGAGTCAAGTGGACAACAGTTTGCTGATCCAGATCCTGTCATTGTTACTCAAACGATAGAGACCACTACTGTTGATCCTGAACCCAATTTGGTATTTACTAAAAAGATTCCTGAAGATCAATCACTAATGTAAGAGACTTGTGATGTGATTGTTACACCTGAGCATATTATACAAAAGTACTTAGCCTGATAATGATGATGGTTTGGTGAAGGTTGATTATAGTAGTGGTGATGATGATGATCTTGATGATCTTGATGATGATGATGATGGTGATGGTGATGATGATGGTAAAGATGACAAAATAAAGAAAAAAAATGATGGTGGTGATGACTAGGGAGGAGATATTGGCTCAACAATGGGCGCTTCTTGTGTTTCGGGTTCTAAAAACGTCTCTATACCAAGGCCTGATGATCCAGAGGATTGGGAACCACGTGATCCAGCTGCAGAGGAGTTGTATGAGAAATAATTTTATATATTTCAACAACAAATCTTAGCTGAGAAGTGTAATGGGGATTTGGGTCAATTTGATGATTAAGAAGAGTGTATTTATTATACAAACATATGTGGTAAGAGTTTGAATAACTTGTTTTCAGATATTATGTTGGAAGGAGAGATTCCCACATACTCTAGAGTTGAGCACCATACATCAGATCCCGATGACAGGATGGGAAAGATTACTTTACGTCAGGTCAGAAATATTTTAGTGCTTGCTCCTCCACATCCTGCATATGTTCACACATTAAGACATTTTAAACCATTCACATGGTATGGGAATTTTGAACCTGTACTGACTTGGGCTTACGATGGAGAGAAGAATATGTACGTTATCAAGAAAAGAGCCTAGAGTAATCAAGTATTATCAAGATGAACATGGCTTTTACACTTTTAGAGCATCTGATTTACATGTTATGGAATGCGGCCTTTTATCAATCTGAGCAATTATGGAAAGGCAATATGAATACGGAATATGATTTGGCGACAAAGTAAAACCAATATCAAAGACTTTAAGACTGCAAAATCTAAAGTCATTGAATATAGACACGGATATATCCTAACACTAACAAGCCGATGAAAATCAGAGTGTACAAGCATCCTAAGTATGCAATAAAGATTCCAATTCACGCTCCTGTGGCAATCAACAGTTTGTCAAAACTTATGAGGTGGGTTTGTGAAAAGAATACTAGGCATTCAGCGATCTACTGTGTCGACAAAGAGTACCGTATCATCGACTCAATTGATCTATTCAAGTTCGGAAGAGAAGATTTGATGAGGCTTCAGGCTTGTCCAATTGAAGCTGATGAATCTGATTAATTTATTACGGCTCAGTTTGGTTGGTTGATTACGAAGGCCATGAACAACAAGATGTATGCATACCACGAAAATTGCAAAGTTGCAGATGTGGATGAGGCTTCAGGCTTGTCCAATTAAAGCCATGACTTACCGAGTTGTGACAATATGTTAGTAGTTTAGGACAATGTTCTGCTTGACCTCCAGTTGTATGGGTGGGGTTGTTAGACCCAGTGTATTACCCAATACTTCCCGCTAATTTTCTTAATTAACGATTCGAAAGAGTAATAACTTTTAATGGTAAATACACTATGTACATGCCATGCACAACTTATAAAAGTAATGTTTCTAAGTATGCTTTCTCCCCCAAAGGAGTATTTAAAAGAGGGGCAATGAACTCATCTTAAACATTTGCCAAGAATAATGCAAATTAAAAGCTAGGATGGAAAGACAACCCATCATAGGTTACCTAGAATACATGAGTACAGAAGTACATGCAAGACATGACAGTTTAAAAAACCCAAAGTGTTCAATCAATCCCATTGATTTAGTTATTTTAGGAAATATTGACCAGTTTTACACAATTGACCTGTTTAACCCGTTGGTGACAAGTTAAGTGAAAACATATTCGTTCATGAATAACAAACTAAGTATTCATGAGTTTAATACAAATTATCAGCATATTTATAGTGAGTTCTAAACTCTAACAAGATTATTATAGCATAACAAATCATACAACCCATACAAATCCATACGAATAATCAACATGTACATTTAGATCAGACATTACCCAATCACTTCAGATATCATAAATGATAACTACCTATGTTACTTTCATGTAACCTAATCATACATAGGGTTCTAACCACATACTACATGCCATGTGAAGTAACTTGCTACTTCACATCCTAAATCATCCCAATCCTATTAGGTAGGAGCCTTAGATCTGTATGTGTGTATGATATTTACCATTACATTCCAAATATTCCATGCATGAGTTATACTAACAAAACAATCTAGTTATGCCATATTGATCAAGCATCATCATTATATCATGTAACCCTACTTACTAGTACTAATCCAACACAATACATCATCACCTTAATAACAATTTACATGTGCACTTGAACATTTAATTTCTAAGATAACATCAACATGATCTAACTATTTCATTTTAAGCCATTTAAGATTTCCAACCATCAACCTAACATCATCCTAATATCACATGCATGCTCAAAACATTGAAATTCACAAAACACATTTACGAAGTTTCCTCTTCTGGAAAGTGGCATCCCATAATCCAAACTTTACCAAAGTAATCAATAAATCATCAATTCTATGATCATTTTAATACATATCAACCATTAAAACATAATAAACTTCATCAAATCCCAAAATCCAAAGTTTTGGATAGGTTAAGAACCGAACTTTAAAATGACTTTCTTGCATAATCCATGTAAAACATCAACAATACAATCAAACTAATACAACTTCATCATCTAATTTCATCAATTTTAAGTTTCATTCAAGATTGAACTAGGGTTTGTTCATAAGCCAATTTTTGTGAAAAAGATGATGAATTTGATAATCTTACAATTCACGCGTTATTGATCAACAAACAAGCTTGCTAACATGTTTTATTAATCAAATTGCACCAAAATTTAGTGGATGTGTGTCTTCTTAAGTTTAAAATCGCAAGGGGTGGGGGTTTGGGATCTATGCCGCGACTTGGGAGGGGGGTTTGAGGGCTACGATTTCATTTTTTCATTTATATACCCCTGTATATTTTCACTTGTAATCCCTTTTGATGTTATCAATTGTAAAGTATTACTTTTAAATGTTTATAAATCATTTTTATTTTCTTAACTTTAGAGTTTAATAAACCAACAACTAAAATGCTAATCATCTCTCATGATTCTTTTATAATTCACATTACAACATGCTGAGACGAAAATCCTAAAATAACATGTAACACCTTTGGTTCACATAATTACATAATGACCACCGTAATTATTAATCAAGTTAATATTAGTTAAATCAGTATTAATTATTTGTTAAGTCACCAACATTCAAGGAAAACCAGTGTGTGCTTACGTAATGTTTGTGTAAGACTAAATAAAACTAACGGAGTTTTGGTAATAGAAAATTATTGGATGTCACATATAAACATAACACATTGATTTCATACCATAGACAATAAATACAACATTAGAAATGATGAACAAAATAATGAAAATAAAATTACAAAAAGAAAATGAAGGACACTAAGAAAACATGAAACGCTAAACAAACTATGAGGTCATTACTTTCTTTCTGTTAGTGATGCTTACTCCGGAAGACTTTAGTTGTTTGTTCTTAAGCACAAACCTGAGACATTCTTGTAGTTTAAATACTGGAAAGTAATGGGTGAGACTCAAACCGTAAGGCAAGTAAAGAAGCCCATAATAGACAATGGCGTAGAGTCTTACAATAATAAGTTCATTCATTGTGTAAAGAGCAAGGCATGACCAGCCATTTGGTAGTACTAGGAACACCTCAATAAAATTGGTCTTTAGAAAGAATGAACCAAACTCTTCTGGATAAAGTAAGGTGTATGCTACATGCGAGTGAACTACCAAAGAGTTTTTACACATAAGCATTATCTATAGTAGCATATATGATCTGCATATCACTTTTATTAGAATTTAGCATTAAGGTTCCCATTGAAAATAGTCAGGGTAAAGACTAAGTATGCAAGATTTAGGGTATTTGGTTCCCTAGCATACACACATGTGAAGCATGATAAGTTGGAGAAGGTAGTAAAGTACATCTTCCTGGGGTAACCTTAAGAGTTGAAAGGATATAAATTATAAAGGATAAAGAGTGATAGCCCAAAGGTATTTTTCAGCAGGGATGTTACCTAGACTAAGAACATATTCTGTAAAGATGTCGTGAAAGGGTGTAGCAGAGACAATGATGATTAGAAGTGGTCTATGCAGTTCAAGTTGAGGTGGAGCCTATGGTAGAATAATCTTCACAAGGCGTGACCAACCTATTGAAGGTACTATAGTTGAATTTAGTTCACAAAATGTAAGGTCCCATTCCCGGGACGCTTACAGTTGGTCGATCATCGTATAAAACATTTAAACACATCATTTTGCAGCGGAAATATAACTTTTCATTGATAGTTAAAATCATGTCAAGACATTTTTTCATTTCATTTACATCTCAAAAGTAGTATTAATATAATAGCATTCACAAAACTATGGATGCCAGACTCAAATCATCTCCAGTAGCTTATGCATCCATACCTGCACCTCCTCAACATCATCAATTACCTGCCAACTGATATGCATATAAAAAGTCGGCGTCGCTGAGTAAGTTCTAGTTTGTATAATAAAATACTTTACTATTGTTTAAAACATATCCTTAACTTCCATACGTGATCACACATCATACATATATCTTGATATCATCATTATTATCTTTCATCATCGTTCGTTTCGTACATTTCGTACATTTCAAACTTTCATTATATCTTTCACTTTTATCGAGATCTTGCCATATTCTATGCCCCATCATTTTGCACGAGGCACTACCATCTTGGGGTCAAGCGACAAGGATCCCGTTTCGTACGTTTTGATCAATCACAAAGACTGACCCTTTCCTATGTGCATGCAGAACACAGTTGAGCTAACAACCCCTCAAGGAGTTATGAACCTCCATTTAATTTGCTTGCTAGACTTTTATTCATTCATTACGTTCCACTTTTTATTATCTTTATCTTTCACTTCCATTACATAATAATTTACGTACATATACATATCACACCATGTAAAGTCACATCATAATACATAGTGCAGGACCGTATGAAGGTGGTCAATACAATCAGTCTCACAATGAGGAGAGGTTTAGAATACTTAACAGTTCAAATGGGGAACTGGGTTTAATTATGATGATACTAAGAACACAAGTAAGTAGTGAGACAGAACTAAGAACAAGAACAAACAAGTATGGTTTTCAAGGATGCTGTATATTGCTCTCAAGTTCTATTAAAAATGTTTACAAACATATTTGAATTACAAGGACCTGAGACACTTTATACTACATCCTACAACCGTCAATACTTAGAAAGACAGTTGGAATTACTAATCTAGACAACAAGATCAAAGTAGAGTCAAAAGGCAGATTGTCTTTTGACTAGTGACTATGACATGCCATACCTCACATTCTTTTCTAATATAAAAAGGTTTACAGGTATAAAAGTAGGAAGTTACAAACAAAGACCTTATTCTATTGTTTACAAAAGGGGGAGAAAGTCAAAATAGTCACAGAACCTGGGAGTTCTTCCATGTTCTGAGAAGAACTCCCAGGTTCTGTGACTGTTTTGACTTTCTTCCCCTTTTGTAAACAGTAGAATAAGGTCTTTGTCTGTAACTTCCTACTTTTGTACCTGTAAACCTTTTTATATTAGAAAAGGATGTGAGCTATGACATGTCATAGTCACTAGTCAAAAGACAATCTGCCTTTTGACTGTACATTGATCTTGTTGTCTAGATTAGTGTTCCAACTGTCTTTCTAAGTATTGACAGTTGTAGGATGTAGTATAAAGTGTCTCAGGTCCTTGTAATTTGAATATGCTTTGTAAACACTGGTAATAGAACTTGAGAGTAATATACAGCATCCTTGAAAACCATACTTGTTTGTTCTTCTTCTTAATTCTGTCTCACTACTTTCTTGTGTTCTTAGTATCATCATAATCAAATCTAGTTCCCCATTTGAACTGTTAAGTGTTCTAAACCTCTCCTTATTTTGAGACTAATTTTATTGATCACCTTTCATATGGTCCTGCAATTGGTATCAGAGCTTTTTAGGCTCTTGATTGTAAGATCTCACCATCTTTAATCCTTTCACTCTCACAAAATACTTAACATATCAAATGGTAGCTGTCACCAAGGCTGACATGGAAACTGGTACTATAACTAAGTCGCCACTGATCACTCCTGAAGACTTTGACACTTGGTTTCAAAGAATGGAAGGCTTCATCAAGTCCCAGGACTCCAGGATGTGGGGGTCAGTAGTCTCTGGACCTCATGTACCATCCACCCCTTTAGCTGCTGCTGGTGGTGGTATAATACCCAAGGAAGTGGCTAATTATTCTGATGAAGACTAGAAGATCATTGATATTGATCAGAAGGCCAAGACCGCCCTCCAAACTGCTCTTCCAAACTCTATCTATAGAGGCTTCAAGAAGTGCAAGGCTGCAAAGCAACTGTGGGATGCACCGAAGCTGATGTATGAGGGGTCCAATAAAGCTAAAGAGAACAAGAAAGACCTCTTAAAGCAGTAGTTTAAGAACTTCAGCTACAAAGCAGGTGAAACCATGACTTAACAGTACTTTAGGTATGTTAAGATTGTGGATACTCTTGTTGATGTTGGAGTAACTCTGGAGAACAGGGATATTGTAAGGAAGTTCATGTCCTCTCTTCCTAAACAATGGACACACTATTGTGTGGTCATTAAGAGGACTGAAAACCTCAAGACCCTTACTCTCACTGAGTTGTATGGCATACTCAGTGGCTACCAGATGGAGATGAATATGCAAAATTCATCTGGTAACTCCAGCATCCAACAGAGTTCAGCCCTTCATGTGGTTGAAAGGGACTGCAAAGAACCACACCACCACCTTATCTACTACCCTAAAACCTCACAGAAGGGGCCTTTCATCACCTTCCTGGAGACACCAAGGGAGAGCTACATCCCTAGAAGCCCATTCCAGGAGACAAGTTCTTCTCCAGCTTTTGTGTCTTCAGATGAAAGTACATGCAACTTTCTCTTCACTCTTGATGACCTGGACTGTATCCATCCAGATAATCTAAAGTATATGTAAATAGTCTAACAGATGGCTCTTCTCACTCACAGGGCCAAGAAGTTCTACAAAAGGACTGGGAGGAAGTTTCCCAGCAATATGTCCAATGGAAAGTTTGGGTAGGACAAAGGCAAGGTGAAGTGTTATAATTGTAACCAAATGGAACACTTTGCCAGAGAGTACAAGGCACCTAAGTCAAATGGTGGCCAAGCACAATCCAGGCCAAACTACACTGAAGGAGCACACCAGAATAAGAAGCCCAGGCAACATGCTGCAGTTGCTAAAGAAGGAGACTGTGACTGGAGCTTTCAGGTGGAGGATGCTACTCCAAACCAAGCACTTATGGTAGACCATGATGAAGCCAAGGTATTGGAACATCTCTGTACACCTGAATGTATTACTAAAGTCAATAAGTATAGGTCCTATAACTTAGAGATGAGATCAGATCTTGAGTCCTTAAATATCTTAAAAGCTGATTTCAAAAGAGCTGAAAATAATTATAAACTAAAAATGGAAGATATAAAGAAAACCATTTCAACTCTAAAGCATGAACATACCAACTACAAGACTTAGATCAAAGATCTCATCACTAAGTTAACTGAATGCCAGGCTAAGCTTGTAATCAGCAAAGGTCAGGCAGAAAAACTTGTTCTTGAAGACGAGACCTTCAAGAAAATGATATCCTCATCTCTGCATGCACAAGTTTGTTATCAAAATAAGCAGGGACTGGGATCTACTGAGATAGCTCCTCCACACACTCTTTTATCTATAAGATCTCCAAGGTGTGGAACTTGTGAAGATGAGCTTCCCCTCATAGACCCTATTGCTGAAGAGGATAAGAAGGAGATAGTGAAGGATGTGTCTAAAAAGTATGAAGAGGACCATCCTAAGAAGGGACAATATTCTCCTAAGGAGAGAGATGAAGAAGCTGGGATGACCAAGTCTCAAAGAAAGAACTTGATCAGGAGAGCTAAGATAAAGGAAAAGAAGGCTCAAGAAATCAAGGCCACTTTTAACTCTAAGCAGAAACAAGTGTTTATCTCTACAGGGTTTGAAGTGGTGAAGGTTGAAGACCCAACCATGAACTCTAGTACTAGGAGTTCTAGTTCAGGTCCAAATCATCTCAGCAAGGAGAAGAAGGCTGATAAGCTGTGTACCACTGCTACACAACCTGAACCATCCAGCTCCAAGAGCAAGCCTCTCTCTATGAAGCTTGTCGCATCATCTGTGAAAGTGAAAATGGAGAAGGAAAGTGATCAAGTACAGTCTTCTTCTCAGAAGAAGACTCTCAGAACGAAGAAAATTGACTGCATCAAGTATGGTAGTACTTCTCATTTGTCTAAGGATTGCATTTACAATTCTAAAAGTACCATCCACATGATCAAAGAGAAAAGTTATGAGAAGAAGAAGGAGAAGCTAGCTTCAAAAGGAAAATTTGCTTCCTTCAAAAGCTCCAAGTGAAGAAGAAGACAAGTGAAAACTTGCATTCGAAAGAAAATTTGGTCTCGGAAGAAAGGAATGCTTCCGAAGTACCGAAGCATGCTGCAGTGTAAGCAAGTTCTTCCGATGGTCCAGTCTCCAAAACTTCAGAAGTTGTTGAAACTTTCGTGGTGTTGAAGGTCAAGTCCAATCTTCCGAAGATGGTGTGGAAGATGAAGAAAGACCTGGTGACCGAAAGTTCTTCATCAATAGTAACTAATGATCCTCAAAGCTTGAATATAGGATCTGTTATTGTTACATTGTCTTCAGATCACTTTGAACAAGACCAATAAGGCTTGGGTTTCCAAGTGTAACTAACCACTTCTTTTTGTGCAGGAAAAACTAAAGACTAAAGGAAATGTGTGGATCATTGATAGTGGTTGTTCCAGGCACATGACTGGAAATGGTTCTTTGCTTCATAATTTTGAGAAAATTGATGGAAGACCAGTTGCTTTTGGAGGAGATGCTGGTGGTTACATCACTGGAAGGGGCATGGTCATAAATGGTAAGCTCACCATTGAGAAGGTAAATTTTGTTAAGGAACTTGGATACAATCTACCAAGTGTATCCCAATTTTATGATCAAAGACACAACATGCTCTTTACTTAGCATGAGTGCATTGTTCTCAAGCCTGGGGTGATCATTCCTCAAGAGCATATCCTGCTCAGAGCCCCCAGAAAAGGGAACATGTACAAGATGGACTTGCAGGAAACATCTCCATCAGAAGAAGTTTTTTGCTTTCTATCTAAAGAAAATAGTGATGAGTCTTTCTTCTAACATAAAAGAATGTGCCATGTAAACTTTAAGAACATGAATAAATTAATTAAGAATGATTTGGTAACTGGAATGCCAAAGAAAGAGTTTACAAGTGATGATCATTGTGTTGCATGCCTGAAAGGGAAGCATGTCAAAGTGTCTTACAAGCCAAAGGAAAGGAACTCTATCACTACTCCCCTACACTTATTACATATGGATATCTTTGGCCCCACCAGTGTAATGAGTTTAGGAAGGACCACATATTGTTTAGTGATCACAGATGATTTCACATGATTCACCTGGGTCTTTTTCCTTAGAACTAAGGATGAGACTCCTGAGATCTTGAAGAATTTCATTCTGAAAATTGAGAATCAATCTGATCACAAGGTCAAGACCATAAGATGTGATCAAGGAATAGAATATAAGAACTAAATCCTTGATATATTTTGTGATGAAAAGGGTATTACAAGACAATATAGTGCTCCCAGGACTCCTCAGCAAAACGGTGTTGCTGAGAGGAGAAACATGACACTTATTGAGGCTGCAAGAACCATGCTGTCTGACTCTAAACTGCCCATCACTTCTGGGCAAAGGTTCTGGTCCGGATTGGCTATTTGATCTTGATTTAGTTACCAACTGTTTTGACAAGTCTTGTGAGAATGTATCAGGATCTATAGGTAACATATCAACAGGAGATCCTGACCCAAGATTTAAGCTGAGAAGACCAAGCAAGAATACTACTTCAGCTCGAGTGGTAACTAACCCTGCAAATGAAGATCTTATCAGCACAAACATGACAAATTCAGCTGATACATCTGAGATGTCTTCAAATTCTAGCTTTCAAAACTCAGGTGAAGGAGCTTCAAATGTAAGAGGAAATAGAGGTGGTGATAGTGATCAAGAATTTTTTGATGTTGATAACCACTCCATAGAAGACAACATAAATGATGTCACACACTCATTGGATCAAGTCTCACTTGATAAGTGTGCTAATGTGGTGGATGATACTCCATTACCAGATCTAAATTTATCTAATTTGAATCTTTCCAATCAACTTACTGTGATCCCTCAACTTAGGATCCACAAGTCACACCCCACCACAAACATCATTGGAAATATTGGTACAAGGGTGAGAACAAGAGGACAAACCCATGACAAAAATGTTTGTGTACACTCTTGCTTCTTGTCCCAAGTAGAGCCAAAGAAAGTTGATAAGGCTTTGAAAGATGGAAGCTGGGTTGAAGCAATGCAAGAGGAGCTACTTTAATTCTAAAGACAGAAGGTTTGGAACCTATGTCCTCTTCCTCATGGGAAGACTAACATAGGAACCAAGTGGTTTTTTAGGAACAAGAAAGATTATAGAGGACTTGTAATCAAGAACAAGGCAAGACTAGTTGTTCAAGGGTACACACAAGAAAAGGGAATTGATTACATAGATATTTTTGCTCTTGTGGCAAGACTTGAAGCTGTAAGAATATTCCTGGCTTTTGCTGCATCCTAGGATTTCAAGGTCTACCAACTTGATGTCAAGTGTGCTTTTCTATTTGGGGTGATTGATGAAGAGGTGTATGTCAAACAACCACCTAGCTTTGTAGACCCAGATCATCCTGATTAAGTCTGCAAGCTTGATAAAGCTCTTTATGGGCTGCACCAAGCTCCAAGAAAGTGGTATGAGACACTATCTCAGTATCTCTATCAACATGGTTACAAGAGGGGTACTATAGATGGGACTCTCTTCATCAAAGGAACAGGGATTGAGTTAATGCTGGTTCAAGTATATGTGGATGACATTATCTTCGGGTTAGCTAATCCAAAGCTCTGTAAAGACTTTGAGAGGCTGATGAAGAATAGATTTGAAATGAGTGCCATGGGGGAACTCAATTTCTTTTTGGGATTTCAAGTGAAGCAAGTTGACAATGGCATCTTCATAAGTTAGTCAAAGTATGTACAAGACATACTTACAAGATTCAACATGACTGATTGTAAAGTTGCTAAGACACCAATAGCCAGAAACCACTCCCTTGGACCTGATCTTGAGGGGGAGTGTGTGGATGAACATCTTTACAGGGCTATGATTGGGTCTCTTATGTACCTCACAGCCAGTAGGCCTGATATCATGTTTGCCACATGCATCTGTGCAAGATATCAAGCAAACCCTAAGATGTCACACCTAGTTGCTGTCAAATGAATTCTTAGATATCTCAATGGTGCTCCCAAGCTTGGCCTTTAGTATCCAAAGAGTTCTGACTTCAATCTGTATGCTTATACAGATAGTGACTATGGTGGCTTCAACATGACTACAAAGTCTACATCAGGGGGATGTTAATTCCTTGGTGGAAGGATTTTCTCATGGCAATGCATGAAACAATCCTGTCTTTCTGCATCAACTGCTGAAGTTGAATACATTGCTGTTGCAAGCTGTTGTGCTCAAGTGCTTTGGATTCAGAATCAAATGCAGGACTATAGATTCAACTTCAAAGAGACTCCCATCCATATAGACAACAACAATGCTATCTCTATTAAAGAGAATTCTATGCAGCACTCCCGGACCAAACACATCAACATCAGGTATCATTTGATTAGAGATAACTTTGAGAAGGGATTAATCAAACTGGTTAAAGTTAACACAAATGAATAATATGCTGATCTATTCACTAAAGCTTTTGATGAATAGAGATTCAAATATCTTGTCTAAGCTATTGGGATGATTAACTTTAAGTAGATTTTCTTAAAACTTAAATCAACTTTATTTATAAAACCTGTGTGTCCTAAGTTGTCTATTTATCACCTTCACAAGCCCAGTTTATTTTGGAAGAAAGTTCTTAATGATATTCCTTAGATTTTTGAAAAATTTTCAAAACATATTTTCCTTCGGAAGATTTCAAGTTGCCTTCAGAAGAAATTTATGTCTTCAAATCAAATAACTACTTATAAGAAATTTACCTTTGGAAAAAATTCTAAGAATATCTCCTGAAGCTTAAATATGTTTCTAAGTACTTGCATGTATTTGAAGGACAAATATCTTCTGAAAGCAATTAAGTCTCGGAAGATTTATTCTCTTTAGAATAAAATTCCCAAGTCTTAATATCTTCCGAAACCAACTATGTGTCGGAAGATAAATTCTCTAAGTATTTTTCTTCCGAAGCCAAATTTTCACAATTCTTAAGAATATCTTCCGAAACCAAATTGGCATCGGAAGCTTTTGCTCAAAACTTTCGAAGCAAAATTATCTTTGAAAGATTTTCAACTTCCATGAAAACTACCTTTTTGGGCACTCTTTTAGAGGTGGGTCCGATATCTGGATTTCAAAGTTTATCCTTTTGTTTTAACTTTGTCTCAAATACATTTCATATATATTCTCACAACGGTTCCCCCTCTTCTCACTCTCATCTTCATCTGCATTTCTCTAACCTAATTTCACCCACAAACCGCCTTCGTTCTTATCTTCCTTCATCGTAAAGCTACTTCAAATGGCCAACCTTGACCGCAGAAACCAACACAATTTTTCCACGCATCTTCACAGGTAACATAATCAGGTTGCTCTGTTAGACTCTGAGAAAGATCCAGGTTTCTCAAAGGTTTGTTGTTACCTTTCTTTATCCAACTACTTCATCTCCCTCACCATTGATCCTCCTCTCTATGAGGATCACTTGTTGGAGTTCTGGCGGACCTACGAAAAGGTCATCGTGGACGGGGAGAAGGCACTGTCTGCCATAGTACAGAGGAGGACAATCTTCATCACTCCAGCCACTATAAACACACATCTTCAGCTGGATGATGTAGAAGGTGACTTGTCCTTTCCAAAGCTGCAGTCAACCACTCCTTTGAGCAGATGGGCTATGAGGGTGACTTCTCAGTCAAAACCTTCAGGAAGGGGAAGGTCTCCCCTTAATGGAAGTACCTCCTCAATGTCAAACATAGCTTATCCAAAAAGCATGGAGGATGGGACCAGATTCTAGAAGACCTCTCCTTCATAGTCCATGGGATGGTTAAGGGGGTCAAGTTTAGGTATTCATAATTTGTATATACCAATTTGCTTGCTAACTTAGACTCCTTAGAGTATTACATGTTCCCTAGATATGTCCAGCACATTCTCAACTGTGAACTGGGCATATAGTTGAGGGGAAAAGGTAACATTCTAAAACTGGGACAGATGATGCTCGACATCTTCAAAATCATGAGGAAGCCAACTCTTGGCTTCTCCGGGGTAGAAATAGCCCTAGTCCCAAAAATGTTTGAGCTTATTGCTTAAGGTGGCAACCTAGCAGCACCAGGTAGTATTGAACCCACACCTTCCACCTTCCAACAACAAATAGAGCCTACAATAACCATCACCTACCAAAGAAAAACCAAATGAACCCCTGCACGTGCTATTCAGCTTATGCAGACCCCCATATCACCAACCATACAGGAGGAAGTGGACACTCGAGCTCCCACTTCCCCTGAGGAGCAAACCACTCCTATTTCCCAAATAATCAGTGCTGAGGTTCCTCATACTCAGCCTGAGGAGCTCAGAACCCAAACAGCCTTAAGCCTTCACTCAAAGTCTCAACACTCTAGTGAACAAACTTTCGGGGACAGTTCCCATCCCCAGCCACTGGATCTCAACCAACCAATTCCTAGCCTTGACTTTTATGATGATGAAGACATAGGCTTCAGTGAGTACCATGAGTCTCTCTTCTCCACCCCTACTCAAGGGGAGATGAGTACCCCTATCTCACCCATGTCTAGCCCACATCATCCAACCCCCATTGAGGTGGATCTTCCTAAACCAGTTCAGGAGATACATATGGAAGAGGCTCTCACTTTAGAAAGTGATTACATCAGTTAGACCTCGACCATGGCAACCCAGCCTCTTGACCCTTCTCTTGAAGTTGTCATGATACAGGGGAAATCCAGCCGCCAAGAACACTATGCTGGTGATGAGGAAGATGAGGGGAGTCTGAAACTAAAGGTGCACACATTGACTCAAACTTGCACCTAGTTAGTCTCTAAGATTAGTCACCTGGAATCTTAGGTTACTATCTTACAAAAGAGGGTCAATGACCAGCAACTTGAGATCACCGATCTCAAGGGCAAGCTAGCTAAGAGACCACTAAGAACTGATAGGTTCAAATGGATCGATCTATGTTGATATTGTAATACAATGATCAATTCAAACACTAAGAAATCAAAACACAGGCAATTACTTCAAAAATTCATAGATCTTATTGATAGCAAAAGCTGTTGATACAAAGTGTATGGGTGAATTACAGTGGTTCACTTCCCCATTTTTCCTTACACAATACATAAAGTATCCTATTTATACTATCAAAAGAAACATGGAACATATATTTACAAAACAAGTCCCTATACTATGACAAAAAGTAAAAGACAAATGTTAATCTTCTAAGGGCTCTAACAATACTCCCCCTAAGATTGACATTGTCTTCAGTCCAAAATAAACTCTTCTAGTTCATCTTTGATCTTGAACACTGGCTTCTCTTTGTAGAGTTCCAACTCTCGTAAAGCTTTCTTGATTGCAGACTTGAACTTCTTTAATGTTTCTTCTTTCAATTGATCATTTTCATCTTTCAGCTTC
The DNA here is from genome assembly GCA_025506505.1 of Flaveria sonorensis. Classification (NCBI taxonomy): domain Eukaryota; kingdom Viridiplantae; phylum Streptophyta; class Magnoliopsida; order Asterales; family Asteraceae; genus Flaveria; species Flaveria sonorensis. Next base: position 46,728,111 of record CM046432.1, on the reverse strand, counting down.
TTAATCATCTTAAGCTGATGGATATTCTCTTCTTTCAAAGATTTTATGATCTGCTCAGCGTTCAAGTTCTCAGAAAGGACTGTAGCATATTGTGTTGATCTTCCACCTTCATCTAACACATGAATAGGTGAACCAGCAACAACTTTGATGATCTCGAGGGAAGACTCCTCGACAATCACATTCTCTTGTGCTATCGAATTTGGTGATTGTACTACAGGCTCAATTACATCAACATTATGAAAATCAAACTCCATTTGTTGTTGTTCATTTACTTCATCAATATCTTCATTCATATCATTTGAATCATCAACATCATTAACATCTTCATTCTGATTATCAGATTCTATTTCGTCACTATCAATCTCCTTATCAATTTCTTTAACAACTTTAACTTCATTACATCCAATATCATCATCATCATCACTATCATGACTTGAAGAAGAACTTTCTTCATTCTCAGATTCATCATCATCCTTATTACTTTCATCATCATCCTCAGATTCAAACTCAAAAAGTCCTTGAGGAACTTCAATTGAAATTTTTGGATCAATTGGTGCATCATCAAACAAACAAAAGTGATTTTCATCTATATTAACCTCATCTCTTGCTACTGCTCTCATATAATCAAACATCTGAAGATTTTGAGCACCAGTCACAATAGCAAGTGTTTTGTACACGTTTTCAGTCATGTGCTCCAATATCAATCTTTCTCCACTTACTCCATATGCATGAAGATCAGGATATTCTTCATTTATAATCAGTTGCAGAAATCTAGGATACATTAAGTATTTATTCCTGATTCCTTTTTCTAGATTAAAAATAAAGCCATTCAAGATCCACTTCACCATATTAAACCTTCTGTTAGTGGCAACAACTACAATTGGAGAAGCAATGTCTACAGGAAATGAGTTCCATCCTGCACTCCTCTTGGACATACCATGTTGAAAGATATAACACAAGAGTTTCCAGTGATTATATACTCTAGCTCTAAAAAACTGTTTCTTAGGAAAGTGATCTTGAGGATCATTATCACCCAATCTTAGAGCTTCTCTAATCGACTGCTTTGAAACCTCAATCATACAATAATTGGTGATAAAACCTCTGACAACTTTCCTTCATGCATCATCTCGAGTAGTTTCTGCAGTTCTCCAAAATCTTTTGATAAGATGAGCATATATAACTGGTTGAGCACACATGGCGTACACATACTTTGTTCTCAACAGAAATCTGATCTTTTCTTCGTAAGTAACTACTTCAGGAACATCGTAATTTAGAAAGGCTGCTACATTATGCTTAGGCTCGAACTTAAGATCTGCCATCTGTTTACATTGAACAAAATATTATTCACCTTTGAATTACAATGATTTCAATCATATTTTGTGTTATCAATTTTGAACCAATAACACTTTAAAATTTTTTTCTAAATGTTTTGTACAACACATTACATGAATAGAGTATGCACTTGTTACAAATTTGAATCAACACATTTATGATTAAACCAAGTAATACACCATGAAACATGAATATTGATTGAGTTTCAATTGAGTTAGCACATTTTAAGTTTTATAACCTAAAAATTTACACTTAAAATTTCTAAGTGTTGAATACACTCTATCATGAGTAGAGCACATTCGTGTTTAAGTTCAAATTATTTAATGTGTACTCAATCAAGTAAAATCTTCTCCATATCAGTTGAATAGATGAATTATGATGATTAACATAACAATTTTGATGAAAAATTATGAAATGACTGTTCATTTCTAGTTCTTATAAAACGACTGATGAACACTGAACCATCACGAACACATGATGATGAAATTGAGTTTTGATTCTCACAATCTGTTCGAAAACATGTTATATAACCACTTGATGTTCAATTTTAATTATCATAACATATTTAAATCATAGATTACAAGTTTCTAAACACCTAGGGTTCGAACGCCTCAATAGAGTTCAAACGCCCAATCAAAGACTGAATTAGGTAATGAAATCTGATGTTATAAGATGAAAATGATGTTTAGATTCATTGACTATACCTATATATCACACGGATTAACTGGTAACAATCAAATGATGAATGTATGAATGTATCGGGTGAGTGAATGAGTGTAACAGAGAGTTTGAGTTTGTGAAAAATAATGAAAACTACCAAGTGTTGAATATATATAAGTGTAAAAAGTCTTAGGCGCGTGACAACTGTGAAGGCACATGAGGCTTAGACGCATTGCACACTTAGCTACATTTCACAATAAATCTTCAGATGCATGAGCACTATTCAGGCGCTTGGGCACTGTTTAGGCGCATGGCTAGACAGAAACGTCTACACTTGGAATATTTTCAACATCACCAGATGTCTGAGCAGCTTGCAAGTTTAAACACTGTTCAGGCGCATGGGACTTGTTGAAACGCCCAACATTTAGAGCAAACATCACATTCAAACGTCTAACCACATGGGAAAGTCTGGATCTGTTCAGGTGCATGAGATTAAGTTGATACGCCCAACACTAACCATTTTCAGCAACATGACAACTGTTAGGCGCATGTACTTGAACAAAACGCTCAACACTTGGACAAATTCCTGAAATTCATCATACTCCTGATTTAGACTTTTGAGGACTATTCAGGCGCATGAGAAACCTTCCATGAGTCTGACACTTGGAAACTTTCACAACATCCATCGGAACATTGTTTGTGCACATTACCATTGTTCATGCACATTATCTCAACACTTAGTCAAACTTTTCACTATCACCCAAGATGAACATTAATTACCCTTAAATTTAACAATATCAAATGTTTTTGTTTAAGATCACCACAAATCATTTGAAACTCATATTTTCATTTTTAAACATGAATTTTCAATTCAAACACCAACCAAGCACATTTTGAAAGACAACTTTGAACCAGTTTTGATTTTTCAAACAATTTCCCGTCATTTTAGTCTCTATTTTGAAACTTTTACAATACAAATAGTCTTATTTTTGTTTTTATTTTGTTTGGAAGAAGCTTTTCCACTTATTTTTAATTCTTTTCAGGTTTATTTTTGCATCATATCAAACACACACATGCTTGAATTTTTAGCTTCATCTTTTTCATCCAAAGCACTTTATTTTTGATTTCTTTTTCACATTTTGACACTTTCCATTGATTTTCTCTTTTACAGTTTTACTCCCCCTAAACTTTTAAGTTCACAAACTTATAAGTTTCTTTTATTTTGCAAGTAGAGCAACCCAATCAGTATCACTATGCCTGCACACAAAAATCATGCAAAAATCAAAATTAAAGTAGAATAAAGATCTACTATACACATTTGAATCACATGCCTGCAGTGAGATCATATCAGTTAAGATCAGCGCATTAAAATATATATAATGGGGGATATTCATAGACATTGATTAAATCCTAATCAAGTGTGTTTCAGGTCAGCGTTCCTGCAGTAGAAGAGACACTAGATCTAAGGACAGAAAATGAGTACTTTTGGCAAGATAATCAGCATACTTACTTTTTTATTTATTGGATTGCTTAAGGTTCGATTAGATATGACATAATGTAACCTACACTTAGACTTAGAGAGCTCAAATCTTGTCAAGATATGCAAGAAAGCGCTTTTCTCAACTTATTAACTTGACATATACGTATAACCAGATCTTATATTTAGGTTGTGCACATTGGCATCTTTTGCATCAGGTGAGAATACCTAGGTCTGTAATGACTTACAACAAAGGATATCTCGTCACTTCAGGTCTATGATGACTCATAACAGAGAAGTGAATAGATGCTTTAAACAGATCTCATGGTTATTCATATCGCCACCAGGTGTGAGTTTGTGACTTTACAAGCAATCAATTAGAGAAGTCAACACTCATTGGTACTAAGATGGACAAACACGAAAGCATGATTGATTTAGTTTAATCACAAGAATTTACTTTTTTAGTATAATTGCATGAGCTTACCTGCACATCATATCTGATCACGTCAGACTTTATTAGCGAGCGGAGTATGCAACCGATCAGAACCAATGTATCTATCATTTCTCACAAATTGCAAATGCAAATTCATTCCTAAAATAATAAACTAACAAATAAACTCTATTTTTGTGGGTTTCTATCTTATAATTTTCTCTTTCCATTTTGCAATTTTCTATTTTTTTTTATTTTTTTATTTGCTTTTTCTTTTTCTTTTGAGCATGCACACACAATATATACAATTAGGCAGTCAACTTTGACAGTTTCTCTTTTATTTTTCTTATTCAGCTAGGGGAGGGATCTTTTTATTTTTATGATTCGGACAACTAAAATAAACTCAATCAAGTGATCTAAACGACCTTGTAAAAGAATCTTGACATGATTAAAACCAGTTTTTAAACATGGTTAATAAGTCCAATTGACTCGACCAAATACTCAAAACGACCTGGTAAAAAGGCTTTTGTAAATAGGCCAGCCAACTATTTTTCAGTTGAGATTTGAATCAAAATAATTAAACCTTTTTCAGAGTTATCTCTAAGAAAATGATATCGTATTTTGATATGCTTGGTTTTTAAGTGCTGAACAGGATTAGCTTTAATAAACATAACAACACTGTTATCAATGTAAATAGGAGTTTTAAGAAAATTGAACCCGTAATCCAGCAGTTGGTTTTGTAACCAAAGGATTTGAGAACATCCTGCTGAAGCAGCTATGTACTCAGCTTCTGCGGTTGAAACGGAGACATTTGTTTGTTTTTTACATTGCCACGAGACTAATCTGGACCCGAAAACTGACAACCACCCATCGTAGATTTATGATCTTGGCAACATCCCTCATAATCACTATCTGTACATCCATGTAACTCAAAGTTTCCTTCATAAGGATACCACAACCCCAAAGCTGGTTTTCCTTTGAGATACCTGTATATTCGTTTAACAACGATTAGGTGAGATTCCTTCGGGTCAGATTAGTACCTAGCACAAACACAAACAACATACATTATATCCGGTCTAGATGCTGTAAGATACATCAAAGATCCAATCAGTTTGGTCAACTGATTTTTCTTTCGGATCATGTTCAATCTTGGTATTGACGTCAGCTGGAGTTCTGATTGATTGACAATCTTGCGGTTTAAATTTTTTCAAGAGTTTTTCAACGAATTTCTCCTGATTAATAAAATTCCATCTGTAGGCTGTTTCACTTGAAGACTAAGGAAAAAGTTAATTTCTCCTTAAAATCTTTTAACTTAAAATCTTTCAGCAAGGCATGGTTGCCTGTCATATGCCGGCTACACCCACTATCAACATACCACGTGTTAATAGGTCTTCTTGGGCGTACCTGCATTTCAAAGAGATTTAAGTTGAGTTATCAACCCAAGCCGATATGGTCTTGGGCTTGCCAAATTTATCAACAATGGTAAACTGTTTAAAATGATGCTTATTCAAATCAGGTTTCTTTTGCTGTTTAAGTTTATCAATTCCTTTTTTGACAAATTTTTAATTATCTTTGATTTGCTTATTCCATAAAGCATGGTAACATTTTTCCAGATCATCATCAAGGTAATTTAAACTATCAATAGGAACATTTTCAAAAAAAATTTGATTACCAAACTTTCCATTGTTCATTCTCACAGATCGTGGAACGAATTTTCCTTGTTTATAATGCTTTGTTTGCACAACATAAGAATCATTACAATCTAAATCAATCCTTCGGAAAGATCTCAAGCCAAAGGATGGTTGTTTTGTCAACCTTTGAAAACCAACATTTTGATTTCTTTGAAATCTTAGGTTGACATATCCATTCCTTGGCGAGGTCCTTCGGAAGTAGCAATTCTCAGTTTTGTGATTTCTTTCATCATAAATGGAAGTAACAATACATGTTGAAATAACAATCAACTATTGAATGGTTTTTCATATCACAAATGTACGATACCTGTTAAAGAAACATTCAACAGTCTTATGATTATACATATCACATATTTTATAGTATCTTTGTTGAAATTTAAACAACTGTTGATTAACCTTAGATGTGGAAGCCACATTTGATCCTTGTTTTGATTTAGGAGTTGAAAAGTTAATTTGTTGTTTTTGATTTGAGAGTTTGTTCTTTTGAAATTTAGGTTTTGACTTTTGTTCATTAACACTATTCCTAGACTCCTTAGATACAAATCTTTTGTTGACAACGAAAGACTTTGGACCTAAACTTGTTTTCAGATCAGAGTTAGATTTTTTCTTTGAGTTTGATTTGATTTTTAGAATTGTGTTCATATCAAAAGTACCCGCAGACACAAACTTCACTGAATTAAACTAATTAGATTGATTTGTTCTTTGAGTTTGATTGTTTTGACTTTGATTCTGAGAGCATTTAGCTTTAGCATTTTTCCTTCTCCTTCTCTAGTTTCTTGATCTTGATGATCTCTGCTTGCTTTGAGATTGAATATATTTAGGAACAGACTCTTTTGCAGTTTCTTTCTCTTTTTGTTCTTTTTTCCATTTGATAAAGTCTGGATTGTTGAATCCGTAAGGAAACGAATCCTCAGATGTTTTTTTATCTTGTTTTGCTTTCCCTTTCTTGTTTGTGTTTTGTTTGTCATTCTTTACAATGACTTCTTTAACAACATACTCATGATCTTTTTCCTTTACTTTCATCACATGAGATCCTCTGGGAACAAACATCTTCTTATTCTTTGGTCGTGGTTCATAAGAATTAACTTTCACTGGATGACCATTTTTAATCTTTTCAGAATCTTGTTCCTCAAATATCTCAACATTAGTCTTCTCTTTATCACTTTCAGAGTTCTTTTTCTTATTTTGAAAGGCTTTTAGCTTAGCTTTGTTTTCAGGTGAGTAATCATGTGTGTTAAAGTTTTGTGGTAAAGTGTTTGAGATAGATTCAGGCATGGGCTCATGTGTGAAACCTAGACTTGTTTTGTTTTTATCTTTCCTCTCACTTACCAACTATTCTACAATGGTTTTAGAACTCTTAACTTTAGCTAGATCCACCTGTGTTGCAGCATGAGCTATTTTTTCTTTTAAATTTTTAGTCATCTCCTCAAGGTGTTTTTTAACAAGTTAAAGTTTTTTTAGAGTTTTATTCCATGAGGTTGGAAGAGATAAGATTTGTTGGGTCATATGAGGCTGGTGCAACCAAAACGACACTTAGAACAATCCTGTGTACAAGTTGAAGAAGTCTTTCGAAGACAAAACTACTCTTCCGCAGCTATGTGAAAGATCTTCCGAAGCATTATGTCTAAAGAGCTTTCGGAGGAAAACTAAGTCTTCTGAGACTAAGTAGTTTTCCTTTCGAAGTATATGAAGAACTTCCGAAGGATAGAACAAAGTCTTCTGAAGACCAAGAAGTTCTCCTTCCGAAGCATGCACACTTAGAAGATGTAAGACAAAGTCTTTCGAAGAATAAAGTCATAAAGACCTATAGAAGACTCAGAAGAAGTTGTTTCTTTTGAAGTATAAATGGCCTCGGAAGAACTTTGATCGGTTCAAAAGGGTCGAATCTGTTATGATATAGTAATGCAATGATCAATTCAAACACAAAGTAGTCAAACACATGCAATTACATCAAAAAATTTCATAGATTTCCTTGATAGCAAATGCACAGGATACAATGTGTAAGGGTTACAGTTCGTAAACTGACTCACTGACTGACTCCATTCCCTAGAAAATACATAAAATATCCTATTTATACTATCAAGAAACAAAGAAACATATATTTACAAAATAAGTCCTTATACTATGACAAAAAAAAAACACATAAAGACAAAATGCTAATCTTCCAAGAGCTTCAACAATATTCCCCCTAATATTTACATTCTATTTAGTCTTTAATAAAGTCTTCTGGTTCTTCTTTTATCTTGAACATTGGCTTTTCTTTGTAAATCTCTAATTCTTTCAATGCTTTCTTAATTGCTGATTTGAACTTCTTTGCTAGAATTGCTTGATCCGGCTTTGACTCGTTGGTTTTTATTTCCATCTGGTCCATTGCTAACAAAGTTTCTTTTGTAAGACCTGCAATGTCTACGTTAGCATAAAATTCAAAAGGTTTTGGATGATCGTGAGAGTACACTTCCAATACTCCTTTGCTCGAAATCCTCATAAAACCAATCGACTTTATATCCGTCTTCACGATATTAGCAAAAAGCAAGAGCTTTTCTGAAAGAAATTCTATCCATTGCTGCATTCATCACTTTGATAATCATCATAAAGTACTTCCTATCGTTATCGGCAACTTCAGACGCAACTCTTTCAAATTTTTGATTGGACAAGAAAGATATATAACTTGGATGCAAAAGTTTCAGTTCAAACACTCCAAATACCGAAATCATGTCTTGATCCCAGTCATCTAAGTTTCGAACTAACTTCTATCGAATGAGTCAGCTTTATAAAACCATCTTAAAATTGGTTTTGTCGTTTGAGTTCCATCAATCACCTTTAATCCTGGATTTGTAACCTTTTCAAAAAATTGGTCACTGTAAGCATCCAAAAATTTTTCTTCTTCTTCAGGACTATCTGCACTCTTTCTTTTACTCTTCAAAGACTTAAAATACTCTTTATCCTCTTGATCACATCTTGTCTTCAGATAAGAGTTCATGTGAGAAATGCCTCAGTTTAAGAGTCTAACAAAATTTTCACCTCGAATTGCTTTTGTTGGATTAATCAATGGCAACTTGTTTAATTCCTTCAAATCTTGCACCGGAAGCGCTATGATGCTCGTGTAAAAATGATAAACATCACAGATAACATTTACATGTTTAATAAAAAATGCATCAAAAATCTCATCGTACTTCCATGCAACGATCTTTACATTCTTTGTAGTATCTGGCACAAGCATTGCATTGAGCAATTCAAATATTGTTTGGCCTTTTTGCAATACTTTCCTCACTAGATCACCAGCTGTTCTCGCTTTATTCCATAACCGTTTTTGATCAATAGACACTTGATAAGCTTGTTTCTCCGTTTCTGGAAACATTTTCATCAACTCCTTTCTCTTTTCATGACTACTTCTCACCAATTCCATCTGTTTAATTTCTTGAGGCATCAAAATTCTTGTTCTTTTGGTAATCTCCAAATATTGAGGATTATCCATATCAAGTACAATCATCTTACTGTTTTGTTTTTCCGTTTCTTGAAAGCTTCTCACCAAATTCCTCAATGATTCAGCATGCAACCGGTTTAATGATAATTTCTTGATTGTAACCACAATCTTAGCTCAACAGTCATCATATTCTCTGGATCAGGATGATGTAATTTCGATGATGAAAGCTCTTCAATATTAATACTTTCATGCATTGGATTCCATTCTCCGTGTTCAATAATAATTTCATCAGGATCCACTAGAGCTATAGATTCAGCAATTACACATTTCTCATATTCTTCATTGATTTGAGACACAGTGAGACCATCAAAAATACTCTATTGTACTTTTTCTTAACCAGATAATTATACTTCTCATCAACATCAATAGGGATATCTTCAGTAACAGCCTCAATAGGAGAATAAGCAGCTTCAACAATATCTTCTGCTTCTAACACTTCATCATACCATGCATCTGAGAATTCTAGTTCTAAATCATCTAATGCACCAATTCTCTCTTGAGCTTGAGCTTCTTCACTTTCATGAATCAAAGGCTCAGATACAATCTTTTGCATTTTAGACATAGGGTTAGATGATGATTCAGCTAAAACTGACACATCTAGATCATCTATCTTTCTCTTCCCTTTATCCGCCTCAGATATTCTTTCAACATCGATCGGTTGCACTTCAGATACAATAACTAATTCAGGTGATGGAGATCTCAAACTATCTTTCATACCTTTAAATTCTTCTTTCAATTTCTCATGATCTTCTTTTAACTTCTTGAATTTTTCTTCAATCAAGTCATAGTCTTTGAGTATCACTTCAAAGTTTTTTAAATTTTATTCTTTATCTTCTTCAAGTTCTGCAATTATCAAATCTTTCTTTAACAATTCATCTTTCATTTTTCATTCTCATCTCTCATCTTCTCAATTAGCTTAAGCTGATTAGAGTTCTCTTTTTTCAATTCATCAATTATCTGCTGGGTATTCACATCCTCAGTCAGAATTTTGTCATCTTGTTTTGAACTTTCACCTTCTTCTATCACATGACTAGGTGAACTAGTTTCAACATTAATAATCTCAAGAGAAGATTCCTTAGAAATCACATTCTCTTGCTCAATGGGCTCTAACACATCAATCATAGGAAAATCAAATTCCATTTGTTGTTGAACATTTTCTTCATTAAAATCTTCATTCACCTCAGTAATATCATCATCTTCATTAACACCTTCATTAACTTCACCAACTTCATCATCTCCATCATTATCATCATCATCTCCACCAGTTTCATCATCATCTTCATTTTCTTCATCATCATCTTCATTATCTTCATCAGCTTCAGATTCAGATGGTTCTTGAGAAACTTCTTCAATTAAGTCATTTGGATCAACTAGTTCGTCCTCAATTAGATGAAAATGATCTTCATTTATATTCACATCATCCCTTGCAACTGCTCTCATATACTCAAACATAGGAACATTTTGAGCACCAGTAATAATAGCAAGTCTCTTGTAAGTAGTTTCAGTCATATGCTCCAAAAGTAATATTTCTCCACCCACTCCATAAGCATGGAAATCAGGATGTTCTTCATTAATAATCATCTGAAGAAATCTTGAATACATCAAGTACTTATTTCTAGTTCCTTTCTCCAAATTAAAAATGAAACCATTCATGATCCATTTAGCCATATTGAAATTTCTATTAGTGGCTATGGCTACTATTGGAGATGCAATGTCTTCCGGGAATGAATTCCATCCGGCACTTCTTTTAGACATTCCATGCTGAAAGATATAGCAAAGAAGTTTCCAATTGTTGTAAACTCTTGCTCTGAAAAACTATTTCTTTAGGAAATGGTCAGGATGACCCATGGCTATAAATGTTTCTATACACTCATTAAATGAGAGTTCAGCCAAATCTTGTGCATTATTGTTACCCAGTCTGAGAGCTTCTCTAATTGATTGCTCAGACACTTCAACCATACGATCATTGGTAACAAATCCTTTAACCACTTTCCTTCCTTCTTCATCTCTTTTAATCACAGTAGTATTCCAAAATCTTTTGATTAACCGAGCATATATGACTGGCTGTGAACAAATAGCATATACATACTTAGTCCTCAATAAATATTTGATCATCTCTTCATATCCAGTAGCTTCTTGAACATCTTCGTTAAGAAAAGCAGCTACATTATGCTTTGGTTCAAACTTAAGCTCTGCCATCTGTATGCATAAACAAAGAAAGTTAGTCATATTTGAATTCGCAAAACTTAAAATCAAATTGTGATTTATCAATTTTGAGCCAAAACACTTAAAAAAATTTCTAAGTGTTCATATATATCTCATTACATGAACAAGAGTATATTGGTTACAAGTTTGATTTACACAATTCATAATAATCAAGTAATACATTAAGTAACTTGAAAATTTATTAAATTTTAATTGAATTAACATGTTTTAAATCTTTTAAACCTAACTTTCACTCTGAAATTTTTTTGTAAGTGTTCACATACTCTATCAAGAACAGACTACATCCAAGTAAATGTTTAAATGATTTAAATCACACCAAATTCATTAAAATTTTCTTACAATCAGATTAATGAACAATTTTATGATTAACTTGACATTTTGATGAAAAATCGATAAATTTTCTATTCATATTCAGTTCTTATGAACCTTCTGATGAACACACAATCATCAAGAACACAATTTGATGAAACTTGAATTTAACTATCATAATATGTTCGACATCATGTTACAACAGTCATTCAATATTCATTTTTTGTCATCAAACCATATATTCATCACAAATTTCAAAATTTTCGATCAACTAGGGTTCGAACGCCTGAACAGACCTCAAACGCCCAGTCAAATTTGAAGTTTAAAACTGAAATCAGATGATGTTAATCACAAAATTACGTTTAGATTCAATGATAATACCTGTCAATCACGATTATTAACCAGAATCAATCAAGAATGATGAAATGATGAGTCGAGGGTTTGAGAGTATCAGGTGTAGTATCAGAGGATTTGAGTGAATAAATGAATGAGAATGCAAGTGTTGTATATATATATGTGTAAATTTTTAGGCGTATGAGCACTGTGAAGGCGCATGAGACTAAATTTCACACCAAGTTTTCAGACGCATGAGCACTGTGAATGCACATGAGGTTTAATGCATGAGCACTGTTCAGTCGCATATTCATTGTTTAGGCGCTTGGACACTGTTCAGGCGCATGAGACTAACACTTGGAAGTCTGGCACTGTTTAGGTGCATGAGCATAGTTGATACGCCCAACACTTAATCAATTTTTCAAACACATGATAACTATTTAGGCGCATGAGCATAGAATGACCCAACACATGCACAATTTTCTGAAATTCATCATACTCCTGATTTAGACTTATGAGTACTATTCAGGCATATGAGAACCCTTCCTTGAGTCTTGACACTTGAAATTTTCACACCATCCATCTGAACACTGTTTAAGCACATTAGTACTGTTCACACATAATTTTTTCTACACGTAGTAAATTTTTGACTATCACTCAAAATTTACATTAATGACCCTCAAATGTTAACATTTTTGACATTCAAACTTTTATTTTTTATTTTTTTACCATTTTTTTAATTTTATTTTCAAAAACAATTTCCAGTCATTTTAGTCTCTATATAACTTTTACAAAACAAATAGTCTCATTTTGTTTACAAGAAGTTTTTCTACTGAATTTGAATTCTTTTTCAGGTTTATTTTTACATCATATCAAACACACAAATGCTTGAAATTACAGCTTCATCCTTTCATCCAAACCACTTTATTTTTTATTTTTCACTTTTTGAAATTCAATTATTTTCTCTTTTTCATTTTTACTCCCCTAAAATTTTAAGTTTTAAAAACTTAGAAGTTTCTTTGACTTTGCAAAAAGAGGAAACTAATCATTATCAACATGCCTGCACACAGAAAATCATACAAATTTCAAAAATAAAGCAGAATAAAAATCTACTATATACATTTGAATAACATACGTGCAGTGAGATCATATCAGTTAAGATCAGCACATTAAAAGAAAATAAAATGATGGATAGTTGTAGACAGTGATTAAATCCTGATCAAGTGTTCCAGGTCAGCATTTCTGCAGCAAAGGAGACACGAGATCTAAGGACAGAAAATGAGTGCTTTTGGCAAGATACTCAGCACACTTACTTTTCAATTTCTAGATTGATTAAGGTATGATTAGATATGACATTATGTAAGTCACACTTAGACTTAGAGAGTTCAACCCTCGTCAAGATATGCAAGAAATCATTTTTCTCAACTTGTTAACCTGACATATACTTATAACCAGATCTCATGTTTAGATTGTGCACATTGGCATCTTTTGCATCAAGAGAGAATATCTGGGTCTGTAATGTCTTACAACAAAGGATATCTCATCACCTCAGGTCTATGATGACTCATAACAGAGAAGTGAATAGATGCCTTAAATAATTAGAGCTCAATGGTTATTAATATCGCCACCAGGTGTGAGTTTATGACTTTACAAGCAATCAATTTAAGAAGTCAACACTACTCATTGGTACTAAAATGAACAAACATGAATGCATGATTGATTTAGTTTGATCACAAGAATTTACTTTTTCAGTATAATTGCATAAGCTTACCTGCACATCATATCTGATCATGTCAGACTTTAGTAGTGAGTAGCAAGTGAAGTATGCAACTTATCAGAACTAATGTATCTATCATTTCTCACAAATTACAAAGACAGATTCAGTCCTAAACAATTAACTAACAAGAAAAACTCTATTTTATATTTTTGTTTTATATTTTTCTCTTTTAATTTTATAATTTTCTATTTTTGTATTTGCTTTTTCATTTTCTATTTAACATGCACACATAATATATACAATTAGGCAGTTAACTTTGACAGTTTCTCTATATTCAAAATTAATCTAAGGGAGGGTTCTTATCATTTTTTATGAATCAAACAACTGAATTAAACTCAAAACCAGTTTTTAAACATGATTAATAAGTCCAATTGACTCGACCAAATATCCAAATAGACCTGGTAAAAAGGCTTTGGTAAATAGGCCAGCCAACTGTTTTTCAGTTGTGATTTGAATCAAAATGATTAAACCTTTTTTCAGTTATCTCTGGGAAAATGATATCTAATTTCGATATGTTTTGTTTTTGAGTGCTGGACAGGATTAGCTGTAATAAACATAGCAGCAATGTTATCAATGTAAATAGGAGTTTTAAGAAAATTGAACCCGTAATCCAGCAGTTGGTTTTGTAACCAAAGGATTTGAGAACATCCTGCTAAAGCAGCTATGTACTCAGCTTCTGCGGTTGAAACAGAGACATTTGTTTGTTCTTACATTGCCATGAGACTAATCTAGAACCTAAAAACTGACAATCATCTTTTAACTTAAAATCTTGCAGCAAGGCATGGTTGCCTGTCATATGCCGGCTACACACACTATCAACATACCACGTGTTTATTGGTCTTCTTGGGCGTACCTGCATTTCAAAGAAATTTAAGTTGAGTTATCAACCCAAGCCGATATGGTCTTGGGCTTGCCAAATTTATCAACAACGGTAAATTGTTTAAAATGAAGTGTATTCACATCAGGCTTCTTTTGCTGTGTAAATTTACCAATTCCGTTTTTAACAAATTTTTGATTATCTTTGATTTGTTTAATCCGCAAAGCATGATAGCATTTTTCAAGATCATCATCAAGGTTATTAAAACCATTAGTAAAAACATTTTTAGAAAAGTTTTGATTACCAAACTTCCCACCGTTCATTCTCACAGATCATGGAACGAATTTTCCTTGATTATAATTCGTTGTTTTCACAGCATAAGAATCATCATATTCAGAATTAATCCTTCGAAAGGATCTCAAGCCTAAGGAAAGTTGTTTTGTCAATCTTTGAAAACCAGCACTTTGATTTCTTTAAAATTGTGGTTTTACATATCCATTCCTTGACGAGTTCCTTCTGAAGTAGCAATTCTCAGTGTTGTGATTTCTTTCATCACAAATGGTACAATACTTGTTGAAATAACAATCAGCTGTTGAATGGTTTTTCATATCACAAATGTGACAGTTCCTGTTAAAGAAACATTCATCAGTCTTATGATTGTACATATCACATATTTCACATTACCTTTGTTGAAATTTAAACAACTGTTGATTAACTTTAGATATGGAGGCCACATTTGATCCTTGTTTTGATTTAGGAGTTACAAAGTTAATCTGTTGTTTTCGATTTGAGAATTTGTTCTTTTGATATTTGGGTTTTGACTTTTGTTCATTAACTCCATTCCTAGATTCTTTAGATACAAATCTTTTGTTAACAGTGGAAGACTTTGGACCTGAACCTGTTTTCAGATTAGAGTTAGATTTGTTCTTTGAATTTGATTTGATTTCTGGAATTATGTTCATATCAAAATTACATGCAGACACAAATTTCACTGGTTTAAACTGATTAGCTTGATTTGTTCTTTGATTTTGATTGTTTTGAGAGGAGTTAGATTTAGCATTTTTTCTTCTCCTTCTTTGATTTCTTGATCTTGATTATCTTTGTTTGCTTTGGGATTTAACATCTTCAGTAGAAGACTCGTTTGCATTTTCTTTATCTTTTTGTTCTTTCTGCCATTTAATGAAATCTAGATTGTTTAATCCGTAAGAAAATGAATCTTCAGAAGTTACTTCATCTAGTTTTGCTTTCTCTTTATTCTTTGAGTTTTGTTTGTCATTCCTAACAATGATTTCTTCAACAACATGCTCTTTGGGAACAAACATTTTCTTATTCTTTGGTCGTGGTTCATAAGATTTAACTTTCACTGGATGACCATTTTTAGTCTGTTTAGAATCTTGTTCCTCAAATATCTCAACATTTGTTTTCTCTTCATCACTTTCAGAATTCTTATTTTTGTTTTGAAATGGTTTTAGCTTAGCTTTGTTTTCAGGTGAGTGATCATGTGTATTAAAATTTTCTGGCAGAGTGTTTGTGATGGATTCAGGCATTGGTTCATGTGTAAAACCTAGACCTATTTTGTTTTTGTCTTTCCTCTCACTTACCAGCTGTTCTACAATAGTTTTAGTACTTTTAACTTTAGCTAGATCCACCTGAGTTGCAGCATGAGCTATTTTTCCTCTTCTAAATTTTTAGTCATCTCCTCAAGTTGTTTTTTAACAAGTTCAAGTTCTTTTAGATTTTTGTTCCATAAGGTTTGTAGAGATAGGATCTTTTCATCAGAGACATTATGATTATTTTTTAGTTTGTTGTGCATTACTTATTCTTTTTTAAGTTTATCACATATCTTATATGAATATGTTCTGTAATTCTCAACTTGATCAAAACATGCTTTTGTGCACATTTTCTCTCTGACTTCAATAGGAATTTCAGGATAACTTGAAGATGAAGTCTCAAAGTCAGATGATGGATGCTCAACCTTTGGTTGTTCAGACTGCGCCATGAGTGCAATTTCTTCTAAATCCTCTTTTGGGTAAGATTTGTCACTTCAATCATAATCTTCATCATCATTTTTTGAATCACTATCAGCCTTTGGATCATTTTCTTCAGACCAGTCTTCATTTTGAGCTTCTGCAACAAGAGCTAAACTAGAGGTTAGATCAGCTGCGAATTGTTCACCATATTCACTCCAGTCATAGCCATCTTTGATGCTAACAACAAGAGCTTTCTTTGGCTCTTCAGATGATTTTGATTCATCTTTAAGTTCTGGCATGGGAAGACTTTGATAAGGCTTTTGAAAGGTCTTCTGAGACTACTGTTGGTATCTTTGACTACTAGAACCTGCTTGACCATTTCCTCCTTGGCTTCTAAGAGGAGCTTTACATTCTCTTGAGAAATGACCATAACTGTTGCAGTTGAAACACCTTGATTTTGATTTATCAAAGCAAACGGTTTTGTTTGCACTGGGCTTGTAATTCCTGTTAACATATGAGTGTTTCTGAGTTCTGTAAGCAATCATTATCATCTGCCAATTCAAGTCCAATTCTTCCACATCATCAGGATCCATCTCAAACAAATCCTGCAAATGAAGATCTACCTGGTTAGATGACTACCTTGATAAGCATGAAAACTTACGATGAAAGCAGTAAAAGCATATTTTGACTCATCATCCTGTAAAAGGATATTAATAACATCTTTAACTTTGCTGGTTTTAATAGAGTTAGAAGATGAAGTCTCAGTTTGAGGTTTAGGAGTTTGAGTTTTAGGAGGAGACTGAGGTTGAGTTGTATAAATAGAAGCACTTGAGTGAGAAGAATATGTGAAGAAACCAGCTCCAACGAACAAATCACCCTCATCTTCTGGAGAATTATTTTCCAATAAAGCATTCTCCACTGAGTCAGCTGGAGAAGCAACGTACTTATACTAAGACATTGATGCAGCTCTATCATTGTTTCTGAAGCTCTCATCAATTTCAACTGATTCAATTTTGGCAATCAAAAGATCCGGATCCATTGGAAACTTTTCAGTATGCTTCAACAGAGTGACTGCCTGTTTCCATGAAGATGGAAGAGCATTAAGAAGTCTGTCATTTAGATCTTTGAGATCATTTTTGATATCATCAGTTGACATTTCAGTAGTTAATTACATGAATCTGTTTATCATTTGATTGATTGTTTCCCCAGAAAGATGCTCAAATAACTCTAATTGCCTCTTGAGTTTTTGCTTTTTGAGATCTTGTATCTCTTTACCACCTTCACAAATAATCTTTAAAACTCTGTACATGGTGTAACCAATTTGATAACCTTCAAGTCTAGTCAAGACTTCCAATGGTAACCCTTTGCACATCAGTGAGTAAGCTTTGATGTCATTCTTAACCTTCTTTAAGTCATCACCTTGCAGACCATCCTCTAGATAAGGTTCTTGAGAGTCTTTTGTAAAAACAAATCCTCTGTCAGGACCATCAGATGTAATTAGGATATGTGGTCCTTTCTCTATTGACTTTTATAAGTCAATGTCAATGGAGTTTAGATGATGCTTTAATCTTAGAGACCAATTTTTGAAATCAGCTCTATTTTTAAGCTTGGGAACCCTGTTCTCTAATTTTTCAGACTTAACCATTTTGTATTTTGAATTAATAAAAATGACTTGTTTTTGTTGTTTTTAAAATTTAAAATGAAACTCTGAAATAAAAATATTTTTGGATTTTAGTTTTTGAAAATTTCTAAGAGTTTAATGAAAAGTCTGAATACTGATGCGCCTGATGCTTCTGAAACACCTAACTTTGAACAAAAAACGCTTAAGGGAATGCCTTAGTTGAATTCTGAAACGCCTGCCTGATTATGCGCACAAACAGTTTTCAAAGGCCCAAACAATTTTCAAAGGCCCAAACAGTTAAGAAACGCTTGGGGTACTTGGTTAAATTTATGATTTTAACCTAAAACGCCCAAACATTCTCCAAAAGCCTAGAATTTCTTAAAGTTTCAACAAAGTCCACAGTCATAATACGTCCGAACAGTTGAAAAACACCTAGTCTGAGAATGACTCAACAGTAACAAAACACCTAAATAGTTGTAAAGCATCTGAACACTTAGCAAAATTTCAAAAGTTTTTCACACAACAAGCGCCTAATTCATCATCTTCAACAAAACCAGATCTTATCAAATTCTTCAAACCTTGTTCAATTGATCTAAAAACTTTCAATTAGGTAGTAAATAGATCGATTAACAATCATCAATCATCATTTTGATCAAACAACAACAACAAATCTGTTTTTTGGTTGAATTATGGTCTTAAAATGAAGAACACCTTTTCAAACACAAATCTGATCAATACTCAGATCTGAATGGATTAAACACCAAATTGTGATTCAATTCATGTTTCTATGGATGAAACACAAAAGAAAACAACAATTAATCAATCAAATTGCAATCCACACATATTTCAAGTGATTCAAAGAGCTCAATCAAGTCGATAATAAGCTCTGATCACTGAACCGAAAGCTCTAATACCATTTGACAGGTTCAAATGGATCGATATGTGATGATATTGTAATACAATGATCAATTCAAACACTAAGAAATCGAAACACGAGCAATTACTTAAAAAATTCATGGATCTTATTGATAGCAAAAGCTGTGGATACAAAGTGTATGGGTGAATTACAGTGGTTCACTTCCCCCTTTTTTTACACAATACATAAAGTATCCTATTTATACTATCAAAAGAAGCAAGGAACATATATTTACAAAACAAGTCCCTATACTATGACAAAAAGTAAAAGACAAATGTTAATCTTCTAAGGGCTCTAACAAGAACAACTCAACCAGGTCCATAAGAACCTATGAATGTGATATACTCAACCCCCAGCTCACTTATGCAAGAAAGAGATGCTAACAAAAAGGGGGAGAAAGTCAAAACAATCATAGAACCTGGGAATTCTTCTCAGAGTATGGACTTAGAAGATTCACCACCCTCACTTGCAATAGTCCATCCTCAGCAACCTTCTCAAGTCCACATTGATGTGGACTCACTCATATACAACCTATTTGAGGAGGGTATACCCAAAGCCATGTCTACCCCATCTCTTCACTGTGAGAACCCAATCTTGGGATGGAGGTATGACACAGAAAGAAGGGTTCTTGTCATCTCTACAGCTCAGGGTCAATAAAAGATCTTCAATCTTACAAACCTAAGTTTCTATGAGTGCATCCATCTAGTTGATCTTCCACTTGTCAACCCAAGCCAAAAAAGATAAGCTGAGAGATTAGCAAATTGGATTCAAGGAAGGGTGCTAGAAGAGTTCAAGATGAGATCAAAATTAAATAAACAGAGGCTAGCAGGTGAGATTTTTTGTCAACTGGATGTTGAGGTGGACCTTGAGATTAGCTTAGAAGGGAAAGCCTTGACTGAAGGCCCAAAAGTTGAGCCTGTGAACCTTGAGACAGGATCTCCTTTAGCACTCAGTACCCTCAGTGAGACACCAGCTGGTGAAGGTGCTTGACATCCTCTTTCTGGCCGAAGCTTGACTGTTGAACCAAGCAATGAAGGCAAAAGCTCCCTCCACCCTGAGTCACCAAGGCTTGTGTGTGACAAAGGGAAGAGGAAAATGACCTCTGAGGAGTTAGAGGAGGAGAAGAGAGAGAGGAAGAGGAAGCTAAAGGGATAGAGTTCAGGAGGGTCCTTAGGCTTCATGCAAGCTGCTATCCGGGCTGCCCCTAGGACAAACACTCAAGATGATGAGTTGAGGGTAGCCAGGCTAAACTACCTGGGGACGAGGAACTAAACATTGATAAACTCATATCTCTCCCCTTAGAAGAGTTGAATGAGCTGGCTGACAATGAGCTGGCTGACAATGAGTTGTCAAAGGAGAGCAAGGAGGCAGAGGATGCAGCATTGCTCCTTAAGATCAAGGAAGAAAGGAGACTGAAAAGGCTCTACAAACATGCTCATGTCCTCTCCCCAGTTCAAGAAAGCCCTAAGACAGAGACTGCGGTAGTTGCACAACCTCAGGTAGACAAGGAAGCTGAAAGAATGAATATGATCAACTACCTGAGTGCCATAGGACTCTATCAGGCAGCTGCACTTCTTCCCTTATCCTTTGAGTACATTGAATTTGAATATCTAAAACAGCTGGAGGAACAAGCTACAAAGAAAGAAAACCTGCTAAGAGAAAGTTAAGGGAAGAAGCTGTAAGGTCAAGGGCCATCATCCACAAAAGCCAAAAGAAGTCTAAAGACAGACAAAGGATGATGAGCTTCTTAAAGCTGTACAGATTCCCCGGAAGGAGGCTTGGTCCTATGTCTCTATCCACTACGGATGAGCTATAAGAGTGATCAAGCAGAAGATAAAAAAGGGAGAGCTTGTAGACTTGCATTCTCTACCAAGTCCAGCTCAACTTGAAGTTGAGGTGAAGGTTGAACCCACTGAGACAACACTACCTGAACCTAGAGCTGTATCTCAACCAACTTTGTCTTCTGATCCGTAGCAGGGTTCTCTTCTCTCTCCTTCTGAACCTGTGAGAGAAGAGATCCCAACTGAGAGAGACACAACAAAACAATCTAGTGCTGAAGACCAGTCCTTTCAGTTAAAAACTTCAAAGAGGTGGAAAAGGATGGCCAGGAAAAGTGGTTCAAAGAAGAAGAAGACCAAGGAATCCACCTCCACACCTCAGGATGAGTCAGAGCATCCTGAGGTAGTGCATGAAGAGGTTGCTCAACCAACTCCTATTCAAGTAGAGCCTCTTGCCATTGGAAGACCCATCTTGTCCTGGAGTTTTGCTGCTAATCCAGACATATGGTATGTCATCAGACATGCTTGATCTTCCTCTACATGATCTCTATGATATGAGAAGATACTATGAGAGTCTGAGGGATCCTGATGAAGAGAGGCTTGGTCTTGATCCTGACGAGGACTATCAACATCTTAAGAACTTCTCTGTTTTGGCAGCATCAGCCTAGGGGGAGTTTGTAAGATAATATTAAAAGATTATAAGGCTGATGCAACCAAAGAAGCCAAAACAACCAAGGCTCTTCATGCATGCATGCATTGTACGTACAAGGTAGAAGTGCTTTAGAAGTTTTACACTCTACATCAGAAAATACTCTAAGTGTAAAATCTTTTGAAGCCAAAGTCCAATTCTTTCAAAGCCAAAGATGAAGTCTTCCGAAGCTTTAGAGACAAAGTCTTTCGAAGCCATTTTGCTGTGAAGACTAATTTCTTCCGAAGACAGAGAAGACATGCTTTCTCTGATCAACTTTACATAAAGCTGACACACTTTCCGCTGCAACTCTGAAGACTCATCAACTTGTATGAGTTGGTGAAAAGTCCATGCTTTTGTAAGTAGTAGAATAAGGTCTTTCTCTGTAACTTCCTACTTTTGTACCTGTAAACCTTTTTATATTAGAAAAGGATATGAGCTATGGCATGTCATAGTCACTAGTCAAAAGGAAATCTGCCTTTTGACTCTACATTGATCTTGTTGTCTAGATTAGTGTTTCCAACTGTGTTGGGTTCAATAATAGAATAAACTAAAGCTTACCAATTGATAATCATAGCCGATTGAAGATCTCATTGTACAAGTTCAGAGACTAAGTTGATAAATAGAAGAAAACAAATACAAGACAAAGTCAACATCAAGACAAAAAGAAAAGTCAAAATTAGGCCTTGATGTAACAATAGTATAAATAGATCCATTAGTGCATTTTTGAAAGGGTGGTTCTTATGTGTGTGTTTCTGATGGTGTGAACCACCACCCAAGGAGAACTCCTCCTTTGGGTGGGTTTGATTCCATCATGCATCTATGATTGTCATTGTAATTTGTTTATCAACATCAATGAAATCATAACATTATTATTATCCTTCTCTTTGTTCTCTGATTCACACACACACATACACCCATCTTAATTTTGAATTTTCAGATCTGAACATATGAACATGATGAATCCTAAGATCCAGGCTCATTTAATCTGAAATATTGATTCAGCAAAAAAGATGAATCCAGCAACCAACAGCTCTGATACCATTTTGCTAAATCAATATTTTAGATTCAATGAGCCTGGATCTTAGGATTCATCATGTTCAGATCTGAAAATTCAAAATTAAGATAGGTGTATGTGTGTGAATCAGAGAACAAAGAGAAAGATAATAATAATGTTATGATTTCATTAATGTTGATGAACAAATTACAATGAGAATCATATATGGATAATGGAATCAAACCCACCCAAAGGAGGAGTTCTCCTTGGGTGGTAGTTCACACCATCAGAAACACACACACAAGAACCACACTTGCAAAAATGCACTAGTGGGTCTATTTATACTATTGTTACATCAAGGTCTAATTTTGAGTTTTCTTTTTGTCTTCATGTTGACTTTGTCTTGTATTTGTTTTCTTCTGTTAATCAACTTGGTCTCTGAACTTGTACAATGAGATCTTCAGTCGGTGTGATTATCATTTGGTAAGCTTCAGTTTATTCTATTGTTGAACCCAACAATACTCCCTCCTTTTTTTAATAATAATGTTATGATTTCATTAATGTTGATGAACAAATTACAATGAGAATCATAGATGGATGATGGAATCTAACCCACCCAAAGGAGGAGTTCTCCTTGGGTGGTGGTTCACACTATCAGAATCACACACACAAGAACCACACTTGCAAAAATACACTAGTAGGTCTATTTATACTATTATTACATCATGACCTAATTTTGACTTTTCTTTTTGTCTAGATGTTGACTTTGTCTTGTATTTGTTTTCTTCTGTTTATCAACATGGTCTCTAAACTCGTACAATGAGATCTTCAGTTGGCTCTGATTATCATTTGGTAAGCTTCAGTTTATTCTATTGTTTAACCCAACAAACTGTCTTTCTAAGTATTGACGGTTGTAGGATGTAGTATAAAGTGTCTCAGGTCCTTGTAATTCGAATATGCTTTGTAAACACTTGTAATAGAACTTAAGAGCAATATACAATATCCTTGAAGACCATACTTGTTTGTTCTTGTTCTTAGTTCTGTCTCACTACTTACTTGTGTTCTTAGTATCATCATAATCAAAACCAATTCCCCATTTGAACTGTTAAGTGTTCTAAACCTCTCCTCATTGTGAGACTGATTGTATTGACCATGCTTCACATGGTCCTACACATAGCATGAAACATAACGCATGACAACAGCCCTCAAGCAGTCAACATCATTAAGCATAGACCTCCATAAAATTTCAGTACTTAGCTCTTAATTCTATTTCTCAAAATTCAGAATAAGCCTAAGAGTTCACAGCACCTAAACAAGACAATAAGCATAACCTTGGAGCTTCAGAAGACTTCATTTTACCTTCAGAAGATTTCACCTTGGCATCGGAAGATTTCTCCTTGGCTTCGGAAGATTTCTTCCTTGGCTTCGCAAGATTTCTTCGTTGGCTTCTGAAGATTTCTTCCTTGGCTTCGAAAGATTTCTTCCTTGACTTCGGAAGATTTTTCCTTGGCTTCAGAAGATTTCTTCCTTGGCTTCCAAAGATTTCTTCCTTGGCTTCAGAAGATTTCTCCTTGGCTTCGGAAGATTTCTTCCTTGGCTTCGGAAGATTTCTCACACTTGACCCAAGTCCACAGCGCATGAAATAAAACACACTAAGTGTGTTCACAAAGGATGACTAAAACATTCTAAGTGTCTAAGTGTCCACAGCGGACATCAAGTCCAGCACCTGCGATTTAACTTATGCAGTTTCTAGTCCCAAACATCATTTCTGAACATATACTTAGCATGGATCTACCAGTTATACACTTTAACATGACAAAAAACTACACACAACATCACAAAAATCTGTTAAAACATACATCTTCAAAAACAGTTGTACTTTCGTGAAAAACCATATAATGTTTCATAAAACAAAAGTTTGATATACTTATTAGCCCCAAACAAGTAGAAACCATATAAAGGAGGGGATCTAGAACTCACCTTTAACAGCTTTCGAGTAAAACACTTCAAACTCGAGAGCAACCTGGAGTTCGAGCACTTAAACACGCAAAACCAAGAAACCAAACACATAGAAACACATAAAGATCGGTCCAGCATCCTAAACCCAACTAAAACCAAGAAGAAACACCTTTAAATCTTACCTTCTGAAGATTTCTACCCTTTTCTCTCTCTAAATTCAGATGGGAGCTCCTTCTTCTCACTCTATCAAAAAGTCGTATATCTGGTAGAAGAGGTATGGGCGACCATATCACCTTTTTAAACCCATTATGGGCAGGTTTGACTTTTGCACCTTCAACCCCTTACCTTGAAATGATTTCTTTTTCTCCCTTATCTTTTCTTTTCTTTTTCTTTTCTTTTACTAAAATTTTCCAGGGGTTACAAGTCCACCCCCCTTATATAGGTTTCGTCCCCAAAACCTGTCACTCCTCTAACAGCTGCGGATAATGCTATCTCATCTCTTCCTTAGTCTCCTATGTATGATCGGATCCCTTCCTGTGTCTCCACTATACCCACACAACTAGAACCACTTTATTCCTTAGCCTCTTCTCTTTTCTATCAATGATGGCCACTGGCTGCTCTACATAATTGAGCCGTTCATCCACCTTGATGCCCTCTAGTGGCACGATCATATCCTATTCGGCTAGGCACTTCCTCAAATGAGATACATGGAATGTTGGATGAATTCCACTTAGCTCATCGGGTAGCTCTAACTTGTAAGCCACCTCTCCTACTCGAACAATGATTCGGAAAGGCCCTATATACCTTGGGTTTAACTTTCCTCACTTTTTGAACCGGATGATACCTTTCCAATGCGATACTTTCAACAAAATCTATCGCCCACCTTGAATTCTATCGGTTTACGTCTCTTATCGGCGTATGACTTCTGTCTATCCTTTGCTGCCTTCATAAAGGCCTTGATCTTCTCTAACTTTTTAGTCATAGCCTCGATCACCACAATGCTCCCCAACTCCTTCTGCCCAATGTCACCCCAACACACGGGCGTTCTACACTTCCTACCATATAGCATCTCATAAGGAGGCATACCAATGTTGGCATGATAACTATTGTTATATGAGAACTCGGCTAATGGTAAGTGTTCGTCCCAACTTCTTCCGAAATCGTCCTTTCTGACTGACCATCTGTCTAAGGATGGTAAGCCGTACTGATATGTAACCTCGTCCCCATCGTATCATGAAATCTTTTTCAAAACTTGGAGGTAAACCGAGTGTCGCGGTAGGACACGATAGACACCGGCACACCATGACGAATCACAATCTCTTTGATGAACAGATCTGTCAACCTCTCCGATGAATACGTCTCGCGGATCGGTAGAAAGTGAGCACTCTTTGTGAGACGATCAACTATCACCCATATAGCATCGTATCCCCTTGTCGTACGTGCCAACTTCGTAACGAAGTCCATTGTGATGTGCTCCCATTTCCACTCGGGTATATTGAATGGTTGGATCTTCCAGTATGGTTTCTGATGCTCCGCCTTCACTTGCAAACAAGTAAGGCACTTACTCACATACTCTACTACGTCGCGCTTCATTCCCGACCACCAGTAATCTTTCCTCATATCATGATACATCTTTGTGGCACCGGGATGAATTGAGTATCTAGTCTTGTGAGCCTCATCCATGATCTTCCCACGTAGATCTCCATAACGAGGAATCCACATCCGCCCGAAGCGGGTTCTAACACTGAGAGTGTTCTCACCCAACTACGCGACTAGGCCCTTGATTTATTCGGAGTTAATCTGATCCTCTTTTAAAGCCTCATCCAGAAATTCCTTGACCTGCTTCATCACATCAGAGGTCATGATCATCTGATAAGCCTTTACCCGAATAGGCTCGGGTCTCTCCTTTCGGCTAAGGGCATCTACTACCACGCTGGCCTTGCCTAGATAGTAATGGATCTCACAATCATAATCATTGATAAGCTCCAACCATCTCCTTTGCCTCATGTTTAGATCCTTTTGCTAGAAGAAGTACTTCAAACTCTTGTGGTCAGTGAAGATAATGCACTTCGTCCCGTACAAGTAGTGCCTCCAAATCTTCAATGCAAAGACCACAGTCGCCATCTCTAAATAATGAGTATGGTAGTTAGTCTTATGGATCTTCAACTGTCAGGATGCCTAGGCTATAACTTTCCCTCGTTGCATCAGCACGCAACCCAATCCCGAATAAGAAGCATCCGAATAGACCACCAAGTCTTCGTTCCCTTCGGGCAATGTCAAGACAGGAGCTTGAGTCAATCTCGTCTTTAGCTCTTCAAAATAATTCTCATGCTCTTGACCCTATACGAACTTCACATCCTTACGAGTCAACTTGGTCAATGGTGAAGCTATCTTGGAGAAGTCTTGAATGAATCTCCTGTAGTAGCCCGCCAAACCCAAGAAATTGCGAATCTCGGAAGGCATCTTTGGAGACTTCCATTGCATCACTTCCTCAACTTATGCTGGGTCTACCATGATCCCTTCAGGATTAACCACATAGCCCAGAAACTAAACTTCGCGTAACCAGAATGCACACTTGGAGAACTTGGCATACAACTTCTCCCTTCTAAGCATCTCCAGCACCTCCCGAATGTGACCGGCATGCTCGTCTTCGCTCTTCGAATAAATCAAGATATCATCAATAAATACAATCACTATTTTATCTAGCATAGGCCGACACTCCCGATTCATCAAATCCAAAAAAGCAGCTGGCGCGTTGGTTAAACCAAAAGACATAACGAGAAACTCGTAGTCTCCATAACGCGTACGAAAAGCTGTTTTAGGAATATCCTGCTCCTTCACCTTCAGCTGATGGTAACCAGATCAGAGATCTATCATTGAGAACCAACTGGCACCTTAGAGCTGATCAAACAAGTCATCAATCCTCAGTAACGGATACCAATTCTTCACAGTCAACTTGTTTAGCTCACGGTAGTCGATGGACATATTCATGCTACCATATTTCTTCTTCACAAATAAGACCGGAGTACCCCATGGAGAGATACTCGGTCGAATGAACCCCTTATCCAGCAACTCTTGCAGCTATGTTATCAATTCCTTCATTTCAGATGGAGCTAGATGATATGGTGCCTTGGCAACAGGTTGGGCACCAGGTATCAGATCGATCTGGAACACAATCTCGTGGTCAGGTGGCACACCTGATAGATCTTCCGAGAATACGTATGGGAAGTCACACATGACTGGTACGTCCGACAATCATGGTACTGACGCATCCACATCCTTCACATAAGCCAGATAGGCACCACATCCACGCCTCATGCACTTCTCTGCCATAACCATCGAAATTACTTTCGGGATTGTACTAACTCTATCGCCTTATATCGTCACCAACCTCCCATCGGGCGTGGTCAACCGAATCATCTTCTTACGACACACGATGTTTGCCTCATAGGCTGCTAGCCAATCCATCCCTAGAACCACGTCGAATCCGCCTAAGGGCATCACGAACAACCTAGCAGAGAACCTGTGGCCTTCTATCTCTATGTCACAATCCTCTACCACATAAGAAATCCTGGTAGCCTTACCAATGGTAGTTTCTACATCGAAGGGCTCATCAATCTTTCTACTCCTAACAGGAATCTTATCACAGAAGGCAGCAGAAATAAAACTCCTACTAGCACCCGAATCATAAAGCACAGAGTCACAAGTTTAGTTTACTAGGAATGTACCTAACACAACATCGGGGTCCACCCTAGCCTCCTCCCGGGTCATAGTAAAAGCTCTGGCTTTCACCCTCTGCCCCTCTTTCTCAATCCCCTTCTTTGCCCCGGAGCTTTCAACCCTTGACTTCTTGTAGTCTCTGCTCATGTGACCCTTTTCACCATAGTTATAGCATCTCATCACCCCATAATCCTTTGCCATATGCCCTGCCTTCCCGCATTTGAAACAAATGTTCGATCCCCACTTACATTCCCCCGCATGCTTCTTCCCACACTTATTACATGTCTTGGACCCTGTACCTGCCGTCACCACCTTCCAGTCATCCACCCTTGCCTTTTTGTTATTGGGAGTGAAACCACCACTGCCAAATCATTTCCCGGTCTAGTTTCTATCACCACCACCTTTCTTATTCACCTCCAATGTTGCCACCTCCTTTCTCTCATCATACAGTCTTCCCGCCACATCAACCACCGACCTAAACGTACCTGGCCGAGCAGTTATCAGATGTCTGCGGATATCCTCCAGTAGACCTTGGATGTACCTCTTGATCTTTCATGACACAGGCGTCACATGGTCTGGAACCAGCCTCGCCATCTCATTGAACTTAGTCGTATACTGCTGGTGTGTCATGTTTCCCGCCTCCAACTGTAGGAACTCTCTCTCAATCTTGTCGAGGTCCCTGTGAGGACAAAACTCCTCGATCACCAACTTCTTCAACTCACTCCACTTCATCCTTCCAATCGCCCTGCTACCTTCGGCATGGACAATGTTGTCCCACCAGCACAAGGCCAAATCCAGAAACGAATGGGTAGCAAACTTCACCTTCTAGTACTCCCTGCACTCGCTGATATCCAACACTGCCTCCATCTCTCTCACCCATCAGTGAGTAGCAGCAGCATCCCCATTCCCATAAAAAGTTGGGGGCTTGCATCTCTGGAATGCCCCGTAGCTGCATCCCTTTGCAGTTTCCTGCATTGCTTCCTCTTCCTCTTCGTCACTTGAGACAACCATCTCAGTCTCCGGTTGCTCCATTTCCCTTGAACCTCTCTCCTCTCTCTCTCTCCAAATGGTTTTCCTTCTCTCCTTTTTCTCTTTCTTTTCATCCTCTCTCACGGATCTAATAACCTCAGTCACCACAGGCGGCAGAATTGTCTACATGACTTGATGAACTTCCTCCACCACTGCCTCCTACTAAGGCCCTCAGGTTAGCACTCTTATCATCGCCTTCATGATGATGAAGCTCGGGTTCTTCAGAAGCCGTATCAGCAGTTCTAGCCCTGTTCCTTATGACAGGCGGTCCAGTACCACGTCCACCATGACCTCCACCTCGAGCAGCCTTTCAAGATCTACCACTAGCCATCTCTAAACACTATACTATTCAAACACTAACACGGTCATTCAAGGTAATAGCTCAGATCATGTCAAGTATAGTAAGTCCCTATAAGATCGGTCCAGCAGCCTAAACCCAACTGAAACCAAGAAGAAAAGCCTTAAAAATATTACCTTTTGAAGATTTCTACCTCTTTCTCTCTCTAAATTCGGATGGGAGCTCCTTCTTCTCACTCTAGCAGAAAGTCGTATATCTGGTAGAAGAGGTATAGGCGACCATATCACCTTTTTAAACCCATTATGGGCAGGTTTGACTTTTGCACCTTTAACCCCTTACCTTGAAATAATTCATTTTTCTCCCTTATCTTTTCTTTTCTTTTACTGAAATTTTCCGAGTGTTACATAAAATTTGGATAAAGATAAATCAATAAGAAAGATAGTACCACTTACAAGGTTTAGGTCATCTGAAGACATTTCAACATCTGTTTTCATGGTTGTTGAGCATGAAAGCATTGAAGACCCTTTAACTTCTAAGGAGTTGCATTGTCAGTTGATAAAAAAAGATGGATTGATTCATTGATAGATGAGATGAATTCTCACTGTAAGAATGAAACTTGGATGCTGGTGGATAAGCCAAAGGATCAGAAATTGGTATACTTCAAGTGGTTATATAAATTAAAAGAAGGTGTGAATGTTGGTATACCTAGATTTAAAGCCAGGTTAGTAGCTAAGGGTTTACCGCATAAAGCAGGAGTGGATTATAATAAGATATTCTCACCTGTAGGCCAGCATACTTCAATTAGAGTAATATTGGAAATGACAACTTATTATGATTATAAGCTGGAACACTTGAATGTGAAAACAACTTTCATACATAGTACCTTAGATGAATCTATTTACATGAAGCAACAGTCGATTTTTGAGGTGGAAGGTCAAGAAGAGAAAGTTTATGTGCTGATAAAATCACTCTATGGTCTTACATAGTCTGCTAGACAGTGGTACTTGAAGTTTGATGATTATGTAGTTTCTCATGATTTTAAGAAGAGTTGCTCTGACAACTATGTATATTTCAAAAAGTATTCACTTGCGTTTGTTTATCTTTAGTTGTATGTGGATGATATGCTAGTGGATTGCAAAAGTAAAGATGAGATAAAGGATAATAAGCACCTCTTGATGAGTTAGTTTGATATGAAGAAGCTAGGTGATGCCAAGAAGATTCTAGGGATGAAGGTTCAAAGATATAAAAAAGCTAAGGCAATTGTCTCTAAAATACTACCCAATTTTAGTATGGAGAATAGTAAACTGGTTTAGCATTTAAATTTTTTGGTAGAGATTCTTCTCTTAGAAGAACGTGATCCTAATATCACATGCATGCTCAAAACATTGAAATTCACAAAACACATTTACGAGGTTTCCTCTTCTGGAAAGTGACATCATATAATCCAAATTTTACCAAAGTAATCAATAAATCATCAATTATATGATTATTTTAATCCATATCAACCATTAAAACATAATAAACTTCTTCAAATCCCAAAATCAAAGTTATTGGAAACTAAAGTTTCCAGTTTGGATAGGTTAAGAACCGAACGTTAAAACGACTTTCTTGCATAATCCACGTAAAACATCAACCATACAATCAAACTAATACTACTTCATCATCCAATTTCATCAATTTTAAGTTTCATTCAAGATTGAACTAGGGTTTGTTCATAAGCCAATTTTTGTGAAAAAGATGATGAATTTGATAATCCTATAATTCACGCGTTATTGATCAACAAACAAGCTTGCTAACATGATTTATTAATCAAATTGCACCAAAATTAAGTGGATGTGTGTGTTCTTAAGTTTAAAATCGCAAGGGGGTGGGGGTTTGGGATCTCGGCCACGACTTGGGAGGGGGGTTTGAGGGCTACGATTTCATTTTTTCATTTATATACCCCTGTATATTTTCACTTGTAATCCCTTTTGATGTTATCAATTGTAAAGTTTTACTTTTAAATGTTTATAAATCATTTTTATTTTCTTAACATTAGGGTTTAATAAACCAACAACTAAAATGTTAATCATCTCTCATGATTCTTTTATAATTCACATTACATGTTGAGATGAAAATCCTAAAATAACATCTAACACCTTTGTTTCACATAATTACATAATAACCATCATAATTATTACTCAATTTAATATTAGCTAAATCAGTATTAATTATTTGTTAAGTCACCAACATTCCAGGAAAACCAGTTTGTGTAAGACTTAATAAAACTAACGGAGTTTTGGTAATGAAAAATTACTGGATGTCACATATAAACATAGCAATTGATTTCATACCATAGACAATAAACACAACATTAGAAATGATGAACAAAACAATGAAAATAAAATTACAAAAAGCAAATGAAGGACACTAAGAAAACATGAAACGCTAAACAAACTATGAGGTCATTACTTTCTTTCTGTTAGTGATGCTTACTCTGGAAGACTTTTGTTGTTTGTTCTTAAGCACAAACACGAGACATTCTTGTGGTTTAAATACTAGAAAGTAATGGGTGAAAGAGCAAGGCTTAGAGTCTTACAATAATAAGTTCATGCATTGTGTAAAGAGCAAGACATGACCAGCCATTTGGTAGTACTAAGAACACCTCAATAAAACTGGTCATTAGAAAGAATGAACCAAATTCTTTTGGATAAAGTAAGGTGTATGCTACATGAGAGTGAACTGCCAAAGAGTTTTTACACATAAGCATTATCTATATTAGCATATATGATCAACATATCACTTTCATTAGAATTTAGCATTAAGGTTCCCATTAAAAATAATCTGGGGTCAAGACTAAGTATGCAAGATTAAGGGTATTTGGTTCCCTAGCAGATACACATGTGAAGCATGATAAGTTGGAAAAGGTAGTAAAGTACATCTTCCTTGGGTAACCTTAAGAGTTGAAAGGATACAAACTATAAAGGCTAAAGAATGATAGCCCAAAGGTATTTGTCAGCAGGGATGTTACCTACGCTAAGAACATATTCTGTAAAGATGTCGTGAAAGGGTGTAGCAGAGACAATGATGATTAGAAGCGGTCTATGCAGTTCAAGTTGAGGTGGAGCCTGTGGTAGAATAATCTTCACAAGGCAGTGACCAACCTATTGAAGGTACTATAGTCGAATCTAGTTCATACAATTTGGCTAAGGATAGACCAAGAAGAAAGATAGTACCACTTACAAGGTTTAGGTCATCTGAAGACATTTTAATATCTATTTTCATGGTTGCTGAGGATGAAAGCATGGAAGAGCCTCTAACTTCTAAGGAGTTGCATCGTCAGTTGATAAAGAAAGATGGATTGATGCATTGATAGATGAGATGAATTCTCTTTATAAGAATGAAACTTAGATGCTAGTGGATAAGCCAATGGATTGCAAATTGGTATGCTGCAAGTGGTTATATAAATTGAAAGAAGGTGTGAATGTTGCTATACCTAGATTCAAAGCCAGGTTAGTAGCTAAGGGTTTCCTGATAAAGCAGGAGTGGATTATAATTGTGATATTCTCACCTGTAGTCCAGCATACTTCAATTAGAGTAATGTTGGAAATGACAACTTATTATGATTATAAGCTGGAACACTTGATGTGAAAACAACTTTCATACATAGTACCTTAGATGAATCTATTTACATGAAGCAACAGTTGATTTTTGAGGTGGAAGGTCAAGAGGAGAAAGTTTATATGCTGATAAAATCACTCTATGGTCTTACATAGTCTCCTAGATAGTGGTACTTGAAGTTTGATGATTACATAGTTAATCATGATTTTAAGAAGAGTTGCTATGACAACTATCTATATTTCAAAGAGTATTCACCTGAGTTTGTTTATCTTTTGTTGTATGTGGATGATATGCTAGTGGCTTGCAAAAGTAAAGATGAGATAAAGGCTAATAAACACCTCTTGATGATTCAGTTTGATATGAAGAATCTAGGTGATGCCAAGAAGATTCTAGGCATGAAGGTTCAAAGATATAGAAAGCTAAGGCAATTGTCTTTAAAATACTACCCAATTTTAGTATGGAGAATAGTAAACCGGTTTAGCATTTAAATTTTCTTGTAGTGATTCTTCTGTTAGAAGAACTGGAAAGATAGATGTTGGTGCCGTATGCAAATACAGTATAGTGTGTTACGTATCTCATGGTTTGTACAAGGCCTGATATAGCATATACTATGAGCAATGTTGGTAGATACTGTAAGGTTATATTAGAAGACTGATGCAACCAAAGAAGCCAAAACAACCAAGGAGCTTCCTGCATGCATGCACTGATGTACAAGGTAGAAGTTACTTTGGAAGGTTTACACTCATCACAGAAATTATTCTAAGTGTAAAATCTTCCAAAGCCAAAGACCAAATCTTCTGAAGCCAAAGATAAAGTCTTTCGAAGCCTCAAAGACAAAGTCTTCCGAAGCTAATGAAGTGAAGACTGATTTCTTCCAAAGACAGAGAGGACAATCTTTCTCTGATCTACTTTTCTTTAAAGTTGACTTACTTTCCGCTGCAATTCTGAAGACTCACCAACTTATACAAGTTGGCGAAAAGGTCCATGCTTTAGTAAATTGTAGATTATGATCTTAAGTCTGTAACTTCCTACTTTATACCTTTTATCCTTTTTATAATATATTAGGATGTGAGCTATGGCATGTCATAGTCTCTAGTCAAAAGGCAATATGCCTTTTGACTTTACATTGATCTTGTTTTCTAGATTAATGATTCCAGCTGGCCTTCAAAGTATGGCCGGCTGTAGGATGTAGTATAAAGTATCTCAGGTCCTTGTATTTCTTTTTATGCTTTGTAACACTTGTAAAAGAACTTGAGAGCAATATACAACATCCTTGAAAACCATATTAGTCTGTTCTTGTTCTTAGTTCTATCTCATTTACTTATGTTCTTAGTATCATTTACGTAAACCTGGTTCCCAATTTGATCTGTTAAGTGTTCTAACACTCTCCTTATGGTGAGATTGATTGTATTGACCATCCCTTAACCGGTCCTGCAATTGATATCAGAGATTTTTAGGCTCTTGATTGTAAGATCTCACCATCTTAAATCCCTCCAGTTTCAAAAAACACTTAACATCTCAAATGGCAGCTATCACAAAGGCTGATATGGAAACTGGTACTATGAAAAGTCTCCACTGATCACTCCTGATGACTTTGATACTTGGTGCCAAAGAATGGAAGGCTTCATCAAGGCTCAAGATTCCAGGATGTGGGGATCTGTTATCTATGGACCTCATGTACCATCCACCTCTTCAGCTGCTGCTAGTGGTGGTATGATACCAAAGGAAGTGGCTGACTATTCTGAAGAAGACTGGAAGAAGATAGACATAGATCAGAAGGCCATGACCGCCTTCCAAACTGCTCTTCCAAACTCTATCTACAGAGGCTTCAAGAAGTGCAAGACTACCAAGCAGCTATGGGATGAACTGAAGCTTATGTATGAGGGGTCAAATGAAGCAAAAGAGAACAAGAAGGACCTCTTGAAGTAGCAGTTTGAAAACTTCACCTTTAAGGCAGGTGAAACCATGACTCAACAATACTTCAGGTATGTTGAGATTGTGGATACTCTAATGGATGTTGGAGTAACTCTTAAGAACAGGGACATTATGAAGAAGTTCATGTCCTCTCTTCCCAAACAATAGAAACACTACTGTGTGATCATTAAAAGGACTGGGAACCTCAAGACCCTTACTCTCACTGAGTTGTATGGTATTCTCAATGGCTACCAGATGGAGATGAACATGCAAAATCCATCTGGTAACTCTAACAATCAGTAGAGTTCAGCCCTCCACGTGGTTGAAATAGATTGCAGAGAACCATAACATCATCTCATCTGCTACCCTGACAACTCATAAAAGGGTCCTTTCATTACCTTCCCGGAGACACCAAGAGAGAGCTACATCCAAGGAAGCCCATTCCAAGAGACAAGCTCTTCACAAGCCTTTGTGTCTACTAATGAAAGCATAGGCAACTTTCTCTTTACCCTTGAAGACCTGGACTATATCCATCCAGATGATCTGGAGTACATGGAAATATTTCAATAGATGGCTCTTCTCACTCACAGAGCCAAGAAGTTTTACAAAAGGACAGGGAGGAAGTTTCCTAGCAATACAACTAGTGGAAAGTTTGGGTTGAACAAGAACAAAGCAAAGTGTTACAACTATAATCAAATGGGACACTTTGCTAGAGAGTGCAAGGCACCAAGAACAAGTAGTGGCCAAGCACAAACCAGACCAAACTACACTGATGGAGCTCCCCAGACTGAGAAGCCCAAGCAGCAAGCTGTAGTTGCTGTTTAAGAATGAGGCTTTGACTGGAGCTTTCAGGTTGAGGATGCATCTCCAAACCAAGCACTGATGGCAGATCATGAAAAAGCCAAGGTATTGGAACATCTTTGTACACCTGAATGTATTTCTAAAGTTAACAAATATAGGTCCTATAACTTAGAGACGAGAACTGATCTTGAGTCCTTAAACATTTTAAAAGCTGACTTCAAGAGAGCTAAAAATGATTACAAACTTAAAATAGAAGATTTCAAGTTATCTTCAGAAGAACATTATGTCTTCAAGTCAAACTCATTCCAGCAAAGAGAAGAAGGATGATCAGCTGTGTTCATGTCCAACTCATTCCAGCAAAGAGAAAAAGGCTGATCAGCTGTGTACCACTGCTACACAGCCTGAACCATCCAGTTTCAAGAGCAAGTCTCACCCTAAGAAGTTTACTGCATCATCTGTGAAGATGAAGATGGAGGTGGAAAGTGATCAAGTTCAGCCTTTCTCTCAAAAGAAGACTCTCAGAAGGAAGCAAATGGATTGCATCATATGTGGTAGTACTTCTCATCTTGCTAAGGATTGCATCTATAATTGTAAAAGTACTATTCATATGATCAAAGAGAAAACTTCTGAGAAGAAGAAAGAAAAACTAGCTTCGGAAGTAAAATCTTTTCCCTTCGGAAGCTCCAAGGTGAAAAAGAAGACAAGTGAAAACTTGCCTCCAGAAGAAAAATTGGTCTCGGAAGAAAGGAATGCTTCCGAAGTATTGAAGCTTGCTGCAGTGAAAGCAAGATCTTCCGAAGGTCCAGTCTCCAAAACTTCCAAAGTTGTTAAAACTTTCGAGGTGTTGAAGGTCAAGTCTAATCTTTCAAAGATGGTGTAGAAGATGAAGGAAGACTAAGTGACTGAAAGTTCTTCATTAACAACAGCTAATGATCCTCAAAGCTTGAACATAGGATCACTTACTCTTACATTGTCTTCAAATCACTTTGATAAGCCCACGACCAACGAGGCTTGGGTTTCCAAATAGGACAGATGAAGCCCAGCATCTTCGAGACTATGAGGAAGCCAACCATTGGCTTCTCAGGGGTAGAAACAGCCCTTGTCCCATAAATGTTTGAGCTCATTGCTCAAGGTGACAACCTGGCAGCACCAGCTAGTGTTGAACCCACACCTTCTACTTCTCAACCACCAATACAGCCAAAAATAACCATCACCTACCAAATAAAATCCAAACAAACCCTGCACATGCTACTCAGTTTGTGCAGGCCCCTATATCATCACCCATACGGTAGGAAGTGGACACTGGAGCTCCTACTTCTCCTGAGGATCAAATGTCACACCCTAAACCACAATGATTTCCCGCGGGGTGCAAACGTCATGGTTTCATAGTCACTGGTCGACCACTACATGGTTTTGTAAAACATACGTATAAAATAAGTTTAAAATACATAATTGTTTCAAAGTTAAATTGCGGAAGCAATAGTAATAAAGTAAATTATTTTCAAAACATGGCGAATGCGAAAATGAATGTCCCAAACAGCATGATTGTCCCTAAACATAAGATGATCCAAGCTAGCTTAACTTTGTGCATATATCAATTACCTGAGAAAACATGCATGAAAAATATGTCAACATAATGTTGGTGAATTCATAGGTTTTAAAAATAATAAACAGTGTAAAGGGCCACAAGCCTTTCTATGATTTGATTGTTGTACACATAATGCTACAAATTATATAAGTGCCACAACCTAAGCTAGACTGTAACTGTAATAAGTTACCCTTACCCATGCCTACTGTAACGCCCGAAAATTTCAAAGAAAAAGAAGGCAGGTGAAGTTCTCGCGTGAAAGGAAGTTCTCACACGAGAAGTTCATACGAAAAGCTTAGCTAGGTATAAATAGCTGAGAACACCCAGTCTGACTCCATTTCACGCGAAAGTTCAGCTGCTAGAGAGAGAAATCGGCTGTGTAGAGAGAGAAAGTGAAGAATCCAAGTGTTTAAGGTATGTAACTAGTGTAGTAACTCGTGTTTTGTACTAAGAATGGATTATTGATGAATATAATGCATGCTTATGTAGTTTTCGCTTGGCAAAGGCTTCAGGAAGGCTGCGGTTGTGCTAGAACTTCAAGAAGTGAGTTTCTAGTCCCCTTTTTACGCAAGTTTTATGTTTTGGGGCTATTATGCATACTAGAACGTTTGAATGTCCATGTTCATGCTTGGTATGATGTTGTTTAAGATGTTTGCATGTTAGAACAACCTTATACGTGATAAGCTGTGATTGGGCGGGAAAAAAGTGTAGTTTTCGCGCGAGCATTTTTGATATTTGTTAAGATTTTGAATTCTAGGAAGTTCTCGCGTGAAAGGTGTAGTTTTCATGTGATATGCATGTTTTCGCACGACAGGTAGTTCTCGTGCGATTTGT
The DNA here is from genome assembly GCA_025506505.1 of Flaveria sonorensis. Lineage (NCBI taxonomy): Eukaryota > Viridiplantae > Streptophyta > Magnoliopsida > Asterales > Asteraceae > Flaveria > Flaveria sonorensis. Next base: position 46,689,862 of record CM046432.1, on the reverse strand, counting down.
AAGTTCTCGCGCGATATGTGGTTCTCGCGCGACTACACGGTTTTGGTGCGATAAGATGGTTCTCGCGCGAGGATGTTGCTTATGTATGTTAAGTTTTCGCATGCTATGCTGCTATGTGTGATGCGTTATCTTTTCACGTTAAACGATTTTAAAACTATATGCTTTATGATGTGACTTTACTTGATATGTATGATTATGTAAGTAAAGTATTACGCAACAAAAGTGAAAGATATCGCTGATGAAAGTGGAACATAATGAATGAATGAAAGTCTTGCAAGCAAATTGAAAGGAGGTTAACAACTCATTGAGGAGTTGTTAGCTCAACTGTGTGCGATTTAGCTAACCCATGAGGATGTACACAGGGGGTCAGTCTTTGTGACTGATCAAGATGTACGAAAACGGGATCTTGTCGCTTGACCCCAAGAAGGAAGTTGCTTCGTGCACAATGATGAGGCGTAGCATATGATAGAATCTAGATTAAAAGTGAATAAACATAAACGAAAGAAAGTACGAAAACAAACGATTATGAACGATGATGATAAGATAATAATAATTATTATCAAGTTGTACATACGATGTGTGATCATGAATGAAAGTAAATGATATGTTTTAACGAAGAGTAAAGTATTTTAATTATAAACTAGAACTCACTCGCGTCGCTGACTTTAATAGTTGGCAGGTAACGGTTTGATGCTGAGGAGGTGCAGGCATGGATGCATAAGCTACTGGGAATGATTTGCGTCTGGCATCCACATTTTTGGAAATGATTATTGTATTAACAAAATTTTGAGATGTAAATGAATGATTTGATGTATTGACACGATTTTAATCATGAATAAAAAGTTTTAATTCCGCTGCAAATGATGTGTTTTAAATGTATTATGCGATGATTGACCAACTGTAAACGTCCCGGGAATGGGGCCTTATACCTACCGTAAGCATAGGGGTGAACAGGCTAATAATGCACCTGTTTAGACATCCAGACAAGGTTAGGGTAATTAACCCGGGTGGGGGTAGTCAAACTTAGTAGTACTCTCCATGATTACCTCTCTTAGGGAAAGAAATTAACAGTCCGATAAAAGGGACTTCATACGGTAAGTAAACCACTTATATAACATGTGAAATCATTGACAAGTAATTGTGTCCATGAAAATAATAATTTGCAAAGATGAAAATAAGTAAAAATGGGGCCGCGAAACTCA